>JAREIK010003765.1:1381009-1776009 GCA_029783825.1 Sapria himalayana | reverse complement strand
CAGCTTCTGGTTCATCCCGCATCGTCAGTTCTGCTTACCAAAAATGGCCCACTCAGAGTTCCGATTCAAAGGCCCAATTCGACAGAGCAACCGAGCCATCCAACCTATTTAAAGTTTGAGAATAGGTCGAGGACATTGCACCCCCAATGCCTCTAATCATTAGTCATATGAGTGTTAAATTCCATATCAATGACCTATTTAAAGATTTTTATCATAAAAAATCTTTAGAAATTTCATAAAATAAATTCAATTATCTCAGTATGAATTATCAATAATAAAGCTCATAACTCTTACTATTAATTTAGTCGTATATAACTTTTTTAAACTTGCTGTTAAATAAAAATTACTAAACTCTTGTTAACTATTAGGTATTCTAAGATATTTATAGTGGATTTCTTATTTATTTTAATACGGAAAAAATAAATTTCATTCTTGCCTATACTATTAAGTTAATTACGTGAAACATATACTTAACATGAAAATTTTCACTTATACTCATTTTTAATGATTCTGACAAACATACTAATGACGCCTTCATTATTAGAAATATTATCAAATATAAAACTAAAATTATTATTCTAAATACTATATTTCTTAAAGATTATCATTATAGACTAATATATGAAAAAATTATCATGAAAATTAAAAATCTCAAAAAATCCTAAAATTTTTTTATTAAATTTTTATTATAAAATTATATAAAGAGTGATGAGAAAATGATACATTATCATAACTAGTCCAAAATCAGACATTACAGATATCACTTCATTATATTTCATAAATTTATTAATTATTAAAATATTTTTCTAAAATATAATATTTTACAATATCATTTCTACTAGTAAACTTAAGAATCCTATGATATATAAGCTTAAAAAATAAATTCATATAATACTTACTATCTTATGACTTATGATCATCCAAAAATTTAATTAAAAAACACATGATCATAATCAATTTAATTATGTATTATTTCTCAAAATTATTGCAGTATATGAATAAAATCAATAAAGATAAATTTGATCCAACTTCAAAAGCTTAACCACTGAATAGATTTATCTGAGATATAATGAAACATATTTTTTTGTACATTGATCAAAATAAATCTTAAAGTTGCTAGTATCACATCTACTACTACATGTATATATATTTTTTACTATATATATATTTTGTTAATTTTTTTGATACTTGTAAAATTTTTATTTCTTTATTATTTTAAAATAAATTCATACTATTGAAATTTATTTATTTTTAAATATTTTAGACAAATAATTTGGGTTGAGGCTGTTGCATAGAATCTAATTTCTTCTCCGAACCTTTCAATTGATTTATCATTATTATCTATATCTACATCAAATTCATTATCATTAAATTCACTATTTTTTTTATTTGTATTTCAAATTTTAAAATATTTAATAATAAAATATAATAAACTAATTTTAAAATTATATATCATAACTACAACATCATAAATTTATTTGAATAACAACAAATAATTGTAGTCCACTTTCCACCACCTCTTCTTTATTTCTAAAGTTATTAGGCTAAGCTAGCCAAAAACACAAATAATTAATAATAATAAATAATAATTATAATTAAGCATTGAACTTAGAAGATGAGAAAAAGAGAATAAGATATCAGAGAATAAAATTCAAGATATTTCTATTTTCTATTTTTATAATTTTTTTATAATAAAATAATATTTGTTTTTCTATTTTTTTTCTATTTTTTTTAATTTTAAAAAGATAGAAACACAACAACCATTTGATTTCCACTTATATCCATTGAAAAGAAATTAGTTGACTATAGATTTACATTATAATTTTTTTAGGCAACATGAAAAGTGACAAGCTGATTGCTTTCCATGTTGACGCACAAGCAGACATCTAGGACCTGGTTTTTTTTTTAAATCAAGCCCATGCCACATGAGTCCTAACTCATAACTCATGATCTAACATGGATCAAGGGTTACCATGCCTCTAGACCATGACAACATGCCAACACTGTATAAGCCATACCTCATGTCAACATGACCCCGATCCAGACACAATTATGGATCAAACCATATTGGGTCAGGCACAACTAAATCAAGCTATGCTATGCCTCATGCCATGCCTCGGGCACAAGAAATTCCCAGCCCACTTGACACTTATGCAACCAGGCAATTAAAAGATAAAAGTTATGATACCAAAATTAAATATCTTTTTTACATTCTAAACATACTACAAATATCGCACACACATCAAAATATAATACAAATGATAGAAACATACACAAACAAATATATATTTATTATAATATAAAAAATCTTCTAAAAATTTTAAAAATAAAAATTGTCTCACGATTTGAATAGTCAATAATAAATTCACAGCTTTTATTATTAACATAATCAGATATCATATATTAATAGTCAATATATAACTTTAATATTAAATAGCTATAATATCATTGATGTCTCATAAGTATTTGAATTTTTTTCTTTTTTAGGTCTGTTGAAAAACATTTAATATGAAACTTATGTTGTCTGCTAAGTATTCGATGATATTTTAATGAATTTCTTATCTTTGCCAATACAAAAAAAATAATTTTCATTCACACTTAAAATATTAGATTAATTATGTGATACATAAATCTAGCATGCAAAATATCAACTAAAAATTTATCTCTAATAGTTCAAACAAACATGTTATTAGCAATACTCTCATTTAAAACGTTATCAAATATAATACTAAATATTTTATTTTAAATATCATGTTCCCTAAACATCCTTGTCAGACACTCATATATGATAAGGTCATCAAGAAAACAAGAGATCTAAAAAAATTTTAAATTTATTTTATTTTATTTTAACTTTGAATCAATATAATAGTAGGTGAGGAACGCAAATTATATATCATCATGACTAGTTTAGATATCGAACAACACGAATACTATTCCACTATGTTTCCTTTGTTAATTACAAATAATTTTTTTAATTTAAAATATTTTATTATGTCATTCTTACTCATAAATCTAAGAATTTTAAGATAAATAAACTAAAATTATATCTACATAATATTATCTACTCTAATATCCTTTAAAAATTTAATCAAAAAATTTATGATAATAATTAATTTAGTCATATTTCTCTCATAAAAATATTAAGATAATTGATGAGAATCAATAAAATTAAAATTAAAATTAATCTAACTTTAAAGACTTTGTTGCTAAGTTGAGTTTGTATGTAATTCAATGCATCATATTTTTTATGCATTGATTAGCATACCTCTTAAGGTATATCTTATTTTTTTTATAGAGCAAACAATTTGGATGTTGCACTTGCATTGCACTTCATATTCTCACGCTTAAACACTGCTTATCACAAAATGCAACGATACTAACAATACTCCACTCATCAAATTAAAAGTTATAATTATAAACTAATTTACAAAAAAAAATTTACAAAAAAAAAGAATAATATTTTCTAAAACACTAAGAAAAAAAGAGAAAATTTACAAACTAACTATTAAAAACTAAAATATGAATTTATGTATTTATAAAAAATTTTTTGAATAATTTTTTATTTCAATTAAAAATATAACTGAAATCTAACAATTATCAAATTTTTGCCTAAGAATCATTGGAATCAATCTAACAACTAATATATGTAATTTTTTATTCTATTTTGTTATTTTGATTTTTTTTTATTTTTTTTATTTTTTTTTTATTTTTCAGATATGTACTTTATTGACACCATCTTTATCAGACCACTAGGATGCCCAAACATCCAATAACATGTCAATAGAACATGCCATTTTTTAATATTTACGTCGCATGACTAATTTTTCAAAAATCAATCATGTAAGCATGTGGTCATGCCTATGTGTCTAGCACAAGTGCCTTGCTTGGCATGACAATTGTAGGCCTAGCATGTCATGAATTGTGCAATGACTGGGATGTGCCTACATGCCATGCTGTGACCATGGTCCAGGTATGATTTTGGACCATGCCATGCAGAGCATATGCATATCACAATTATTTTGGGTCATGCCTCGTGCCATAATCAGGCAACCCAACCCATTTGGCACCTCCAAATACAATTCACTTAAAAAGACATGCTTCCAGTAAACTAACATCAACTATTAGAGGAACTCTTGTAACTAGAGATATTCCAACAACATACTAAAAAAAGAGAAGATTTTTAAATATTTTTAGTTCTCCTTTAAGGAAGAGCAGCTTCCCTTCAACAACATTCTATTATAATTCCACTGCAACTTTGCAATCATCACAAGGAAATAGAAGTATGACACACTCAACTCAAAAGACATGAAATATATAAAAAATAATTTTTCATTAATAATTTTTACAAGTAATGATTATTTCAAGACCTTGCACTAGTAAAGTTTGCAGTCAATAATTTTTTAGTATTTTGGTAATTAGCATACAATTTCTTAAAAATTCATATTAACAATTTAATATGAATTAGCATTTAGTCTAACCGATATAATAATTGATGACCGAAAAATAAAATTAACACTAAAAATGAATAAATGATCGAGATGATTATAAGCATAAAAAATTAGGAACAATTTAAAAAAAAATCAATACACTTTGAAAGATGAACTTACTTTCAAGAATTGATAATCGACAATAGTGTTGAATAGTAAATTATTTTTAATTTTTACTATATTTGATTTAGAAGATATAATTTATAAATTATAAATAATATCAATTTTTATAATATTTTTTTTCTTATAAATTGAATTTTTTACAAAATTAAAAATTACACAATGACAATATGCACTAAATAAAAATAGAGCCATTGAACCTGACTTGATGGACTCTGGTGGAGGCAACCAGGCCCAATGAGCAAACAAGGCCACAGGCCAACCTTCTCAAATTCTCACCCTTACTTATTTAGCACTCATGGTCATTCAAGAGGTAATAAATAGATATGATCAAACCTCTTGCAATGGTGACTTTGAATAAAAAATAAATAGTAGTAGCCTTAGACTGCTTGAACAAATGAGTAGATGTAGAATATTACATCAAACTTAGATAAAAAAATTTTCCACTTTATATTGATGAATCTAATTTCCCATTTTAGGATACCTCGTTTAATTGTCACATTCAATATGCCTCAATTTGATAGAACAATTATTGAAGGCTTCTATCCGAAACAACAGATCATGAATTTATATTTCACACCACATCATCGAACAATAGATTATTGATCTAAAAAAAGCCTAAAAGAGAGAAAAAGAACATGAACAAAAATTATTCGGGGATCTAATGCGTATATCAAATAAATAACTAACATTAAGCCTAATTTCATCTTTTTGCCTTGATATATGTGATAGATAAACTAATAATTGTTATTAAAGGCCACGTTTCAGGCACGCTTAAAGCCCAGGCTCCACAAAGCCCACGCTAAAGTGTCTCACCTTGCTTGAGATGCCCCCCCCCCCCCCTCACAGAACGTATTATTCCCAAAACCCTCTCCTCTAACCTCTCACAAATCATATTATTCTCAAAGTCCTCTTTTCAAATCTCCTAACAACTATAAATAATATGTTTGATGTCATAAATTTTATATATTTGATTGTTAAAATTTTATTTTATACTTCTGAACTCTTGTATAATTAGAAAATACTAATAATTTTTTATTTTTATTTTTATATTTAATATCATTTAATTGATTATATTTAGAGATGGCAAGTGGGCTGGGCGACTCGAGGAATGACCCAACTGAGCAGTGCCTGACCCAGCACGACACGGTCTAGAACTGTGCCCGAATCGGGTCATGTCGGCCCAAGGCACAACTCGTGCCGAGTTGGGCCAAGCAGAGCTGGGTCACGTGTCAGGCCTGGCATGGCCCGAGTGCCTTGCCCACATGCATGGTCCAACAGCACTGGTAGCATGACCCGGGACCACAGACCGGGTATCAGGCATGGCCCAATCGAACCAAGCCCACCTGCCCGGTCTTTTAAAAACCACCCCCAAGTGATCAATTTTTTTAATTAACCCACAATGTAGTTGGCTGAGCATGACCACATGGCACGACCAAGGCACACATAGACACGCCCCCATCCCTAGCCTGAGATTGAACCCACGCCGACACCGTGAAGCCGAAGCTTTTGGACCATCCAGATGCTTCAGCCTCTAAGGGATAACCCATAAATGTATATATAAATAAATAAATAAATAAATAAAAATATATATATATATATATATATATATATATATATTAGAAGATCCATACCATTGGAAACAATTCCAAAAGCTAAGGCAAAAAATCTGATGGCTGCCAGATTTCTCCCCTTTTAATTAAAAAAAAACATTAAAAAAATAATAAATAAATAAATATATATATATTAAAATCTATATGAATTAAATAAGAGACTTGACACCTCTATTCAAATCTCTCAACTCCTCTCTTGCCTCTTCTCTCTATCTTCTCTATTCACTTTCTCTAAAGCTAAAATTTTAAATTTTAGATTTTAAATATTTTTAAAAGTTTAAAAACATGGACATGAAAGATAGAAAATTCAGGTGCAGACTGTGACTTTCTCTCTTTCTTTCTCCTTTTCATAAACCAAGTATTTTTTTTATTTAGTTTTTTTTCACATCTTTTAATTGTTAAGTTAAAAAACATACTTCAGTATTCATAAACTAAAAAAAATTAAAAATAAATAATAATAAATTTAATGATAACGAAATTAATATTAACGTAAACGTAGATAATATTAATAATAATAACCTTACGAAAAAATTCAAAGCCGAAACTATGTTTTCTTCCATGGGCTCGACCCAAACTCAAATATCTAAAAAATAAAAAATTAAAAAAATATCTATAATTTATATCACTTTAACATAATACAAAATAAAAATACTATAAGTGTCAATAAAGAATCGATACAATTTCAGCTTATTAGACAAACACAACTGAATTATTATACTAAAAAATATATATGTATGATACTAAAAGAGTGTGTATGGGATTGGGCACTTAAAGATCCATGTAAATCATTATACTAAAAAATATAATGCATTAGATCTTAGACAAACACAACTAAGCAGTGAGATCTTTGAGACTAAATCTAATTCAGCTTCTTTGTTGACACCCTCATATACCACAATGAATTAGGAAAGGAATACATGTTCAAACTGATCGTCACAATAAGTCTTCCAATTAAATTTGAAAGAATCCTAGGATAGTCAGTATCATGTATGCATATTACCATCCTACATATCATAGGATTCCTAGATCAATATATAGAAATAATATACTAAAATATTATAAGTTAAAAAAATAAATAATAACTAATAAATTTAAACAATATAATAGCGTGATAGCTGTGACATCAAATATCTAGACTAGTCGCGATGATATATCTTTTATATATCTCACCGCCCACTATATAGATTCTAAATGAAAACTTAATAAAATAATTTTATGATTTCCAAAAATTCATCATTCTCATTATGACCCTAGCATATTTAATATAAAATGAGAATCTTTAGAGATTATAATATTCAAAATAAAATATTTAGTATCGTATTTAATAACGTATCTAACAATGAAGTAGTCATTAACATGTTTATTAAAACTATTTAAAATGAGTCATTAAAAAAATTAAGTTAGATATATGTGTCGTATCATTTTGATAGTACAAGCAGGGATTTAAGCTATTTCACCCATTTTAGAAAAATTACGGAACTCATTAAAATATCTTCTGATGCCTAGCAGACAACAAGAGTTTAATTGTCTTTATTTGTTAGTAATTATAAAGAAAAAAAAATTCCAAATAAATATGAGATACAATTAGAATTACACTTATCTAATATTAAAATCATGTGTTGGATACAAACACGTTATGTCTAACTACGTCAATAATAAGATTAACGAACTTATTATTAATGATAAATATTGAAATATAAATATTTTTTATAAAATTCATGAAAATTTTTTATGATATGACGAATATATTTTTGTTTGTTTATACTCATTATTTGCATTATACTCAAGTACATATGCACTATTAATGACACACTTAGGAAGTTTAGAGAGACCCTATATTTAGTGACATGAATGTTAAGATGAAAACCAAGTACTTAAAGTACTGATCTACCATTTCATCTCTTTATTATATGATTGTCTGCATAAACCTTAAGGTTAAAATATACAGGATAAAGAATATTTTGACATACATATTCATGTGCATGAATCAGAAACACCAACCTGATGGATTTATTTACAAAAAATTAACTAAGTTATTTATATACTATGACATCAGGTATGATTGTAGTCCTAGTCAGACTCTGACTATAAACATAGGCACCGTATTCATGATTTCTTCATTTAGTTAACGAGGAAAAAATAATGAAGTTGAGCATCAAATAGAATTGAGATATATCGATACTTATATACCAATTATTGTTCAATTATATCACATAACAATAACAAAAAACTATTATATTTCATAATTATGAAAATTATGAGTCTACTTATCCCATATTGTCTAAGATAATACGAGATTTACTGATTCTTTCAATATTGAGCATAGTATCAAAATTTAATTTTTTATTACAGTCAACTGTGTTGCACGGATACGTCTAGGAAGTGTCGTGTCCACGTGTCCGACACGTGGACACGATGACACGGGTTGGACACACGTCGGATACGCCACATGGCGTATCGCACACAAATCCGTATGGGATACGCCACGTGACCTATCGGATACGCGTCGGAGACGTATCCGACGCATTGTTCGAAAACAGTCGTTTACCTCCCGACGCGTCGTTTACCAACCGACGCATTTTTTCAATTCTAACGCGTCGGAAATACCCTATATATTAACAATTACTCTTACATATCCAACAAATTGAGGAGCACACAACCGACAGTGAATTGCCGACAAGCCGATTGCAGGAAATAGTTGTCAATTGTCATTACGTCAAACGGGGAGGGGAGGAGCACACCACCAAGCCGCCGACAGTACCTAAGGTAACATAATTCTATAAAGGGAATGGGGGGTTTTGGAATCTGTATCGGGTGGGGGGGCGGGTTCGGGAGGGGGGGTTTCGGGAGGGGGGGGGGAGGGGGTTTCGGGAGGGGGGCCGAAGGGATTTTCGGGAGGGATTTTCGGGAGGGGGGGGGGGGTTTCGGGAGGGGGGCCGAAGGGGTTTTGGGAGGGGGGGGGGGGGGTTTCGGGAGGTATTTTCGGGAGGGGGTTTCGAGAGGGGGGGAAAAGGTTCTGGACGGGGAAGGGGGTTAGAGGTTTAAATTTTTTTTAAATTATTTTAAAAAACAAAATTTTAAATTATTTTAAAATACTGTATTTTAAATTATTTTAAAATATTGTATTTAAAATATATGTTAGGGGGAGTTAGAAGCTGTAACGGGAGGGGGCAGGGGTTAGAGGGCTTAAATATATTTTTTTTATATTTTAATTATTATTATTTGTTTAATATATATACAAAATATAATAAACAAATAATTTATTTTAATTTCAAATACATAATTTTAAGAATAATAATAAATATGCAATATTAAAATATGAAATATTTAAATATGAATACTTTTGTTAGTATGTATTATGTAATATTTAGCAATATATAATATATAAGTATAATAGTTTTTGTTATATAATTTATTTTAAATAAATTAATGTTTATGAAAATAATAAAAATATAATGAAAAATATAATAAAATATTTATGGAGAAAAAATAAGATTAATTTAATTTTGAATTAATATAGATTATTTAAAATGCATAATTTTTTTTCATGCAAAATTATACAATAAAATGAGTTGTAATTCTGAGTCTTCAAGTAATCAAGAAAATATTCAAGATGCTAATGATAATGCTCCATTATGGAAATATGTCACGAAAAATGCAAAATTAGATAAAGGAAAAGGGGGAGGAAATGTTACTTTTCAATGCAATTTTTGTAGACAAATATATAGAAGATCATATTATAGAGTCAAGACTCACTTGTTAAAAATTAAAGGGGCTGGGATTGCATCATGTACTAAAATAACAAATCAAAATTTGATTGAGATGCGAAGGATAGTGAAGGAATCTAAACAAAGAATGAAAAAATCTAATCATAAGTCAGTTTCTTTACTCACATTAAGCATTGCAGATTCTTTTTTTGAGAATTCCTCTTCTAGTGCTAATCCAATTGATCTAAAAAAGAGAAAGGAAACTATGGGATCAATTGAAAATGCATTCAAAATTGGTGCACGTGAATTAGTTGACAGTGAGATAGCTAGGCTATTTTATTCTGGAGGGTTGTCTTTTCACTTAGCTAGAAATCCTTATTATGCACGTACATTTAAAAGTGAAAGTCAGCTACCAGGTTATGTCCCACCAAGCTATAATGCATTAAGAACAACATTATAGCAGAAGGAGAAGAATAATATTGATAATCTATTAGAACCAATCAAGAAGACTTGGAATGAGAAATGAGTGAGCATTTGTAGTGATGGATGGTCAGATGCTCAAAGAAGATCACTTATTAATATCATGACAGTCTCTGAAAGTGGACCAATATTTTTGAAAGTAATAAACTGTGAAGGAGAGACTAAGGACAAACATTTTATAGCTAATTTATTGATTAATGCTATACAAGAGATTGGTCCACAAAAAGTAGTTTAAGTTATAACTAATAATGCTGCGACTTGCAAAGCAGCAGGATACATTGTGGAAGCAAAATTTCGGCATATCTTTTGGACCCCATGTGTGGTTCATACTCTTAATCTTGCTTTGAAGAATATTTGTGCACCAACAAATTCAAGATATGATGATATGATGGAACAGTGTGGTTGGATCACTCAAGTATCAAGTGATATTTTTTTTATCGAGAATTTCATTATGAATCATGCAATGAGATTATCAATGTTTAATAAGCATTGCAAGCTGAAGTTACTTTCAGTGGCCGATACACGTTTTGCTTCAACTATTGTTATGCTTAAATGATTTAAAACAAAAAAAAGAGATTTGGAGCAATTAGTGATAAGTGAAGAATGGGAAATGTATAAAGATGATGATTTAGTGAAAGCTAAAAAAGTAAATGATAAAATCCTAAATGAAGACTTTTGGATGAATGTAGATTATATCCTCAGCTTTACAACTCTTATTTATGAGATGCTTCGATTAGCTGACACTGATAAACCTTGCCTTCACAATATTTATGAGTGGTGGGATTCTATAATCGAAAAAGTGAATGAAGCTATTTTTAAGAAAGAACATAAAAGCCCCACAAATAATTCAAGGTATATTTTTAATTCAATTTTTAATTTTTATTATTTTGATTGAAAGTTTAAGTTTTAATTATAATTGAACTTATATGATTTGCTATGTATTTTAACCTATAGATTTTTTATATTGTGAATGAAATCTTGGTGGAAAGATAGAATAAAAGCCACACACATTTACATTCTCTTGCTCATTCCTTAAATCCAAGATAATCTTAAGAGTTTAAATTATAGATTATGATAATTTTAATATAAATAATATTCTAATGATGTTTAATATTTTATAATTAATGTTATAACATAACTTGCAGGTATTATAGTCAACAATGGCTTGCTGAGTCTGGTGATCGTGTTCCACCACATCGAGATTTAGAAATAGTAAGAGAAAGAAAAAAATGTTTTGAGAGATATTTTTCCAATGAATGTGAAAGGAGAAGAGCAAATGACGAGTATGCTATATTTTTGGTATTTTTGGAAGATTTTTCTAGTAGTGATTCCATAAAAGACAGATGGTATATGAGTCCTATTAAATGGTGGGTTGTTCATGGAACTGCTGCACCGATGCTTCAATCTATTGCATTAAAATTGTTAGGACAACCTTGTTCATCCTCATGTTGTGAAAGAAATTGGAGCACTTATAATTTTATTCACTCCATGAAGAGAAACAAGTTGACACCACAAAGAGCTGAAGACTTAGTTTATATCCATAACTAATATTCGACTTTTATCAAGGAGATCTCCAAACTATAATGAAGGCGAATCTAAAATGTGGAATATTGGAGGTGATGGTTTTGAATCAATGGATATTGAAAATACTAGAATTCTCGAGATTGCAGATCTTTCTTTTGATGAACATGAACTGGAAGCTATTTTGTTTGATTCATAAGAAAATACAAATCTTTTGTTTTAATATTTCTTATGTTTGTGTTTGAATGTTTGTAAAAATAAAGTTTGAGCATTTTTTTTATTTATCTAAATTTCTGTTAATGGATAATATTTATATTTAATTTTTTTTTCATGTTGTGTCCTAGCCGTATCCGTATCCTAGTTTTTTGAAATTTTCCGTGTCCCCGTATCCTGCCGTGCCGTATCCCTGTGTCGTTATCCGTGTCCGTGCAACATAGACAGTCAATATAATTTTAGATAGAAAGATCGGGATTGCAGCCAAGTATCATTGAGACGCTAATATGCTTGAAAGATTGAAAGAATTTGAAGTTGAGCATTTAAGATCAGACTGAAACAAAAGCGAAAAAATTACTAACTAGAGATGTTAAATAGGCCTGCTCGATTTTAGGTGGCCCAACCAGGCCGTGCCTGGCCCTACACGACTTCATCACAACAAGCCCGACACGACCCTTCAGCCCAGATATGATGAAATAATGCCGAGTCAGGCCAGGACATGCCAGTCTAGCCCATTCGGGCTAAGTAATTTTTTTATTATTTTAAATTTTTAATTCAGAATAATAAAAATATGATAAAATTTAAAAATTAATTATTTAATTATATATTTAAATAGGTTTTAGTTAAGAGTTAATTGTTAAATAAAAATAAAAAATAAATTTTTAAAATTTTATTTTATTAAATTTAATAAAATATAAAATTTATTATAATAAACAACTAAAATTTCAAAACTAAATATATATGAATTAATAAAACATAAACAGCAATACAAATCAATGCAAAATACAAATCACAAAAAATTAATATCCAAGTATCAATTCCTTAAACTCAAAGTAATATTACAAACAAAAAATAAATAAAGATAAAGACAATGTAAATGAGTAAATCTCATATCAGAAATCAGTGTCTCAATCTGTCAATCGTCAACATCATCAATCGTCAAATCGCTCTCAATATCAATATCATACGAATCATCATCAGTAACTAACTCATCTACTTTTGTTGCAGTCCCAGCACAATCATGGATGTCTAAGCTCGAATCATCTCAATCCTTAATACATGTTAATGCCTCAATAATATCTGATTATAATATAGATCTCCTATCTAAAATAATATTCACTACAACAAAAAAATAGACTCCAATACTATGCTCGAAACCGTAGGAGTCAATAAATCTCATATCAACTTAGATAGCACGTAATAATTGGACTCATAATTTTCACCATTATAATATATCAAGATTATTAAAATGTGATAGGATTAAACAGTAATCAATATAAGTACCAAGACAGCTCGCTCCTATTCGACGGTCTACCCCATCGTTTCCCCTTCGCTAGCTAAATGGAAAAATTATTTTCTCCGAATATGATATCCATGTCCGTACTCGGAGCATTACTACTACTACCACTATATCTAGTATCGTAACATGTAAAGAGCTTAGTCAACTTTTCGTGAATAAACCATTCAGATGGATCTTTCTAGTTCATGCATGAGGATATATATGTCAAAATATTCTCTATCCTTTCCACATTAACCCTATGATCCATGTATGCAACCAAACAAATAAGAGATGAAATGGTGGACCAGTACTTTAAGTACTTGGTTTCCATCTCTAGAACAATATCGCTAAGTGTCGGGTCATCTCAAAATTTTTTAAATATGCTACTAATATTGCATATGCACTTGAGTGCAATGCAAGTCATAAAAGTATAAATTGACGAACACATATTCGTCGTGTCATAAAAAATTTTTAAAAATTTCATAAATAAAATTTCTGTATTCCAGTTAGTGTCATCAATAATAAATTCGTCACTTTTACTATTGATGTAGTTGGATATCAAGTATTCATATCCAACACATGACTCCAATATCAAGTATGTATAATTCAAATGGTATCTCACATTCAATTAAAATTTCTTCTTCGTTAATTATGTAGACAAACAGAGACTATCAAACTACTGTTGTTTGCGAGACATACGAATATATTTTAGTAAGTTACGTATATTTTCTAAAACATGGACACACACCTCCATCCTCGCTTGTACTATCAGGTTAATGACATGACATATGCATCTAACATAAAAAATCTCTTCTAATTGTCAATCTCTAATACTCATAATAAACATATTAATCGTTACTCTATTATTAGATGCATTATCAAATATAATATTAAATATTTTATTTTAAATTTTATATTCTCTAAAGATTTTCATCATACACTCAAAAATGACCAAACAATCATAAAGATAGAGAATCTCAGAGAATCCTAATTTTTTTTATTTAGTATCTATTTAAAATCTGTATTATGAGCGGTGAGATATACATAAGATACATTATCGTGACTGACCCAAATATCAAATATCATGAACACAACTCTACTATATTACCTATATTTATTAATTATTATTTTTTTCTAACTTATAATTTTTAGTATGTCATTCCTAAATATGGACATAGGAATCCTACGATATACTGGCTAGAAATATGTCTGCATGATACTAATTACTATTGAACCCTCCAAAAATCTAATTGAAATATCTATCAGTGTGATCAGTTTGACTATGTCTTCCCTCCCTAACTCATTGTAGTATATGAATGGGATAAATTTTGAGACTGAACTAAATCTAGCCTCAAAAAACTCATCACTAAGTGAGATTTACATATGATCTAATATACGATATTTTTTGGTACATAGTTTGACATGTCTCTTAAGATGCCTAGTCATACATAAACTCTTACAGGTTAATATTTTTTTATAATATTTACATTGTGCTGATTCTTCTTCAGCATTCCTAATATTTTTTTGTTTTATTATATTAAAGTGAGTCCAAACTATTAATTTTTTTTATTTTTTATTTTTTAGATGTTTTGATCAATATGACTGGAGAATCCAATATTTTGATAGTCACAAACCTTTCCTTAGGGTTTTTATTATATAAATTATAATTAATTTCATTTTTGTTATTAAAATTATTATTTGTTATTTTTTTTTATTTTTTTATTTTTAAATTCGATTTAGGCGTTAGGACTAGGGGGAGAGGGAGAGAGAGAGAGACTAGAGAGAAGATTTAAATTTTAAACTTAAAAACTAATAAATAAATAAAATACTCATAAATCATGATGCATAAACTTTTACTTTTTGATATCCTCACCGCACGCATACCGCAATCCACACCTCACCCGAGTCTCAAAAAGAGAAATGCCAAAAGCCCAAAATAGAAATCAAGAACCTGAAAGAAAAAATTAGAGAGATTTTTATTTTGAAAATATAAATCTTAGAAAAAAAAGAGGTTTATTAATTAAGAAAACATATTTTTTTAAAAAAAATTATGTTTTTATAATTTTTTATAATTAAAAAATGAGCAGAATCCTTAGGGCCATTGGATTCTACCCAATAGTCATTGAAGACAAAATCTAACAACTTAATTTGAATTTTTAATTAATTATTTTGAACCATTGGATCGATTCGACCATCAAACCGACCCAAATAGTGCAAAGTTCCAAAAGTTTTTGGCTTTTGGAACAATCAAGCTTGGGTCTGGAGATTGCAGAAAAATGAATGCGGATCAGGTTATGGGACCAAAGGAATTTTGGATCTGTCAAGCGTCGGGCTTCGGGGTGGGGCGGGGTAAGGATTCGGGGCAACACTCTTTGTGCCAAGAATACATGCCCACATGCCATGGTATTGGGCCATGCCTAGCTAGGTTGGCCTAGGAACGGCACGGCATGAGCCGTGGTGTGAGCAGGCCCGGCACGGGCATGGGCATGGGCATGGGCCTTAACTATGTCGTGTCGGGTTAGGCACAGTCGAGTCGGGTCATGCTTCAGGCCAAGCTCGGGCCACACGACCCATCTAACGCCTCTATTGCTAACTGATGATGACTCGTGAGACTTAAAGAATATTGAGCTCACTGTTAATAATACAATAAGACACTTATGCAAAAATGATTAATTACATAATTACGCCAATTGACATTGGGATTGAGCTTGCATAATTATGATTGAAAATTTTTATATTGTGATATTATGTTATTTTATTTTTTTGGATTGGATGATGAATATATTGTTTTCATATCTTTGATTATTAAAATGTTATTTATGTTAAAGATTTTATTTTTTTTGTGATTTATGTGAAATAATATAATATCGTAACTCAATGAATAACTTAAAATTTTAATTTTGCAAAAAAAAAAAATTTATAATCATAAACTGCAACCGGTGACCAGGCTAGAAACCTCGGGGCATGACCAGGCATGACTCAACACGACACGACTCGGCACTGCCCAACATGGCCAGGCACAACCCAACCCAACTCTACCCAGACTTCGGTCAGACATGCAATGCCAGGCCAATAATATTCAAGGCGTGTCGTGCCTGGCACGACACGGCAACGTGGCTACACCGAGCCACCAAAAAATGGGACGTGCCAAAATGGCATGGCGCGTTTGACACCTTTAATTGCATTTCATTAATAAATAAAAAATATAGATAATATTTAGTAAAAATATATAATTTTTATATATACCATGTAGAATGCATCTCATAAAAAAAATTCACCCCATAATTTTATCTTGCATCTCAAGCAAGTGTTTCAAAGGCATTTTCTAGGCGCGCCTTGATGGTCACCTCACGGCGAGGCGATGAAAAACCACCTTGAGGCATTTGAAAAAAAGCAACATACATGAAAGGTGTCACCTTCTTCAGTGAATCGTGTTCAAGACGCACTTTGATCGCGCCTTTCATGCATTGAAGAGGAATGCATACACGTTTTGGGAGCTTACGTGGCCTTCAAAAAAGAAAAAAAAGCCCTAAAATAGCTTACCCCACTTCTCGATCTTTTCAACGACAGAAACCACCTCAACAATCGCATCTCGACTTTTGAACTTCATCTGCAGGTATGTCACGCTCCCTCCTCTTCTTAATCTCATCATCCCGTCTCTCTTCAAGCTCTCCTTATCTTCATCTCTTCATCTCTCTCGATTTCCTCTTCTGATTTCCCCCTTCTCCCGTCTCTCCCGATCTCCCTATCTTTATCTCTCGATCGCCCCTCTCTCTTGATCTCCCAATTTCCCCCTCGCCCCTCTTCTGATCTCCCTGTCATTTTCAAAAATTTATTTAAGTGAAACTGTTATAATTTGTAATGAGTTTCATAAAATTTTTTTACCAATTAAAGAGTTTCATCAAAAATTTGTTTACTAATTAAATCAATTTGATTATTTTGACCAATTAAGAATTTTTTTTCTACCTCAATTTTTTTTATTCAAACATCCTCTCTTGGAGCAAATTTTCATCAATTAAACCAATTAAATTTTCAATTTTTTTAAATTCCTCTAAAAAAATTGATTTTTTAAAATTTAAACTAATTAAATTTTGAATTTCTTTTTTTAAATTCCTCTAAAAAATATTAATTTTTAAAAATTTAAAATTTTAAACTAATTAAATTCTTAATTTCATTTGTAAATTTCTCTTAAAAAATATTAACTTTTTTAATTTTAAATTTTAAATCAATAAAATTCTGAATTTCTTTTTTTAATTCCTCTAAAAAATATTGATTTTTTAAAATTTAAACCAATTAAATTCTAATTTTTATTTTTAAATTCTTTTTTATTATGTCTTGTTAAGTTATTATTTTTTAGTCAATTATATTGTTATATAGAAATGTGAATATTATTATTGGTATTTTTTTAGAATGAGTTTCTCCAATTCAAAAAATTCAAAAAAAAATTTTGTATAGAAATATGTTATTGAAGTTTCTGAGGAGCAATATTAAAGATGTAAATTTTGCAATCAAAGATGTGCATGAGAGGTGAATAGAATCGAACATCACTTAGCCAGAACTCACCATATTATGAAATTGTGCCCCATGGCCAGTAAAAATGTTAGATTGAAACACAAAGAGTTATTAACTAATTTTAAGGATCAAAAAACGAAAAAAAATGAATTGCTCCAAAAAATTAGTAGAATTCAACTTCAATGCATGAGAGTGCCTTAGGGAGTGGGAGTGAGTGGGAGTTGGTGTGGGAAACTTATACCTAGGGAACCCATAGATAAATTTACCACTTCACAACTTCATCAAAATATTTTGAATTCAAGATGAAAACAAGAAAAAAAGAATGAAGTGTGTACAAAAATTGATAGGTTTATGTATTTGAAAAGTCTCTCATTCAACACTGTGAATGATCCTTATTGGATTCTTATGATGGATACAATTATAAATTTTGAGCCCGAGTTTAAGACTCCATCTATGCACAAATTGAGGATGTGAATTCTTAAAGAAAATGTGAATAACCTAAGTATCATTATGAAAGATCACAAAAAAAACTTTGAAACAATATGAATATTCAATTATGTTTGATAATTGGACAAATGGAAAGAGTAGATATTTTATCAATTTTTTGGTGAAGTCATACTGGTACTTAGTTTATAAAATCAATTGATGCTTTTGATGTAATTAAAAATAGAGAATTAATATTCGAATATCTTGATAAGGTGATTGAAGAAATTGAGGAGAATATTGTGCAAGTCATTGATGATAATGTCTCTAATTATGTAAATGTTGAAATAAGACTTATAAAAAAAATGAAAAGATTGTGGTGGACTCCTTGTGCTGCACATTGTATTGATTTAATATTGGAGGATATTAGAAAAATAAATATTCATACTCTACACTTACTCGAGCTAAGCAAATAGTGAAGTTCAATTATGGGCATATTTGAGTTCTTAGCTTAATGAGAACATTTACAAAAAATCATAAATTTCTTCATCCAACAATTACACAATTTGCAACTTCATTTCTTACTCTCCAAAGCCTTAATAAGCAAAAGCAAGCTCTTATAGAAATGTTCTCCTCAAAAAAATGGTATTCAAACAAATGGGCTAAAAAGATAAAAAATATGAAAACTCAAAGTATAATATTGTTTGATCCAAATTTTTAGCCTCATATTATTTTTTGCATAAAAACCATTATTCCATTAGTTAGTGTCTTGAGACAGGTTAATTCAGAGGAAAGACCAATCATGAATTATATTTATAAGTTGATGGATTCAGCTAAGGAGAAAATTACATTTAATTGTGAGGGCGTGGAGATAAAATATAGCCCAATTTAGAGAAAATTTGATACAAGATGGACTCCGTAACTACATCGACCTTTACACACAGCATGTTACTATCTTAATCATCAATTACAGTATGGGAATAAGTTCTCTAATATTAATGAGATGATGAAGAAATTATTTGAATACATGAATAGGATATTAGATTATCAAGAACGTTTAAAAGCTAACAATCAGTTGGACTCATTTGACCAAGCAATTGATGAATTTGGGAGTGGCATTATAATTGATTCTCGAACATTAAGAAGCCTTACAAGTTAGTAGATGCATTTTGTGAGTTAATACCAGAGTTGCTAAAGTTTACTATTCGAGTCATTAACCTTACTTGTAGTGTTTTGGGATGTGAAAGAATTGAAGCACATTTGAACTGGTAATATTTCTATTTTTGTATATTTTTATACATATATTTCTATTTCAATGTTAGAGAACTTTATTTCATTTTAACATATATATTTCTTTATTTTATTATTTTCAAATACATACAAAAAAAAAACAGACTTGAACATCAAAGGTTAAATGCTCTAACATATGTAAGATACAACACTAGATTGAAAAAATAAAATCTACAAAGAAACAAAATATTGATCCAATTTTGATAAAGGAAATTAATTCAGATAATGAATGGATTGCGGAGAAAGAAAATCCCCTCCTCCCCCATGATCTTTGTTGGCTTCAAGATGATGAGTTATTTAATATTGATGCTATTAGTACTGTGTCATCTAACTCCCAACAGACTCAAGCATCATTGAATCACATAATTTCTTCATATTCCTACAAAAGAAAACATAAAGTAGCATGTAGGTACTCAAAAATTAAAGTTATAAATTTGATTAAATTTAATAAAAAAATTTATAATATTTATACCTAATTAATAATTTATACTATGTACAAGTGAATGCAGATGCAAAGAGAATGAGTTTAATTTTATGCTAGTTGATGAAGATGAAGATTTATATGAAATAGAAATACATGATAGTGGACATTTACCTATTTTTTGTTAAAGTTTGAAGTTTTAGTATAGTTGAATCTGTTTTATATTTTATGATTTTGTTATGATTTTTTGTGAAAATAATGAACTAATATCTTTTTTGAGTAATTCTAATGAATTATTTTTATGATTTTATTTATGTTATTTTATTTTATATATTTTAAAATATAAATTAATTATATATTATAATGCTCAAAAAGCTTACGCCTCAATACCTCGAGGATTACACCTCACCTCACGAATACAAAAAAGTCTCACCTTATGTATTCACCTTTTAAAACTTTGATCTCAAGGTTCCAAAAAATGATTGAACCTCAATATGCCTTGCACCTCAAAAATAAGAATGAATATCATATAAGTATAACATAACTAAAATATTATTTCCATCTAGTCCATAAATTAAATTGGGTAGATGTGACTCACAAAAGTATGATCATCTAGGTAGCTCCTTAGCAACAAAAAAAATATTAAACTAAACAAATAAGACACTATCCACCCATAAAGCTTAATCTGAAAGCATTCTTGAAAATATTTTTGATTCACCATCCGAGATATCATAAGTAAACATGAACAAAATCATACATAATAACCAGAGACCAGGTGGCCAAGCAATATGTTATAGCTAAATTCCAAAAGACACAAGTCCCTCAAATGTGAAACACATTCCATTTAAAAGAAATACTTTCGGTAAACTAAAATCAATTCCCAAAGACACTAACTAAATTTACTGGTGTACTAACTAGACAAATGTCCCTTAATTCTTTAAAATCATATTGGTCTACTATAATAGAAAGCAATAAATCAAATAATTGCCAATTATTTTAAATATTATCTGATGTATTGTCGTATAGTCAACAAAATAATTATTCCTTATATTTTAAAAATGTCTCAGCTTACAAGCATGAAATCAATCCGACTACCAACCCTTATTTTTTTAAGACTATTTTAGCTTATTGGCATGCAACCAAATAGACAAACACTCTTTTTTTTTAATTGTTTGACCTTCCACACATTTAGACAACTAGCAAGTAACTAAAAAAGTACCTATTGTTTTTAAATATTATCTAAGCTTCTTGGAGTGCAACAAACCAATATCACTTATTTTTGAAACAAATACCACTTATTTTTGAAAATTACTTGCACATATTATTAGCAAGAAGCCAACAGGATAACTATAAACTTAGAAAAAAAAAGTATCTTGATGTATTGGCGTGCAATCAATTGGATAATTATTATCATTTTCAAATCAATACAATTAGGCTTACCAACAACATACAGGCAACTAGACAATTACAATGATTTTCAACAATTATATATGAGCTAATTAACATACAAGTTAGATAAAATAATACATGTAATTATCATTCAGCCAATCAAATAAAAACTATATTTAAACTAACATGCAACCGACCAAATAAAACATTATATTTGCCTAAAATAGCTTAATCCCAATCACATGATAGTTTGATGGCAAAACATGATAAATGCTCTAACCCTGGGACATGAATTCAATCTACATGAATGCTACATACATTTTTCCAAAGTACTTGCTAGATCACCTATCATGCAATTGTAACGAAGTATTACCTGCTCCGACCATAGGTTCCCAAGGCCCATATATTAGCCAAGGGATAATTTGGGTTGCGTTTAAGGGAGAGGGTGACGAACAAAAAAAATTATATTTAAACTAATTATAGTACAATTATTTCTTCATCAATATGGTGGAATCGACAAAAAATAATTATCAACTAAATGATCCACCCTAATTTCAATCAACATCACTACTAGTACATAATCCAAAAATGTAAACATTACCATAACATACATATTTGCATTGGTTATAATTAATACTCCACAATAATATGCAATTATGATACATAAAAAAATATCAAACCCCGTCATCAACATTAAATACTTGATACTATGTAGAAAATACTTCTCAAGCTAAGAAATCAATTTATCATATTCATGTATAATAATACCACTCAAAAATTAATATGAAAATAATTACGCCTTGCAAACTCATTCTTTAAAAAAAGAAAAAATAAAAAGTACTTACTCATGTCTCGCAAGAGTGAAAGATATTTTAATAAAAAATACCACACACATTCATATTTCAACTAACATAACTTGACACCATTTTGAATGACATGTTACCTTACACATAGACTTAGACATTCTAATATTCTCAAAAAATATTATTAGTCTATGATTGACAAGACAACTCATCAACTTCTTTCAAAAAATAATCAGAAAATTAGACTCGTCAAATGACCAACTCTAAAAAACATTGTCATGGTTCCTCCCAATGGACATGCAAAGATCTAATCTATTTAACCTCATACATTTCTTCTATTAAACTAAAAAATTATTAGTATCTCATACTCTAACCTCGGCGATCTTGGAATATAAAGGTTTCTCACAGCACCTGTGAGATAGTTAAGATATCAAAAAAAAAAATCTTTTGAATCTCATTATGATAGGTATGTGTCATAAAAAGGAAAACAGTAAAAAATTAAAAATCAAATTGAAAGCTCAACTAAATCAAAAAAAGCTTAAAATCTTCTCGAAAATATAAGTATGAGCATATGATGTATCTAGAGGTGTCAACAGGGCCGTGCCGGCACGGGAATATCCCGTGCCCGGGCCGTGCCGTGCCAAGGCCAACCGGGCCTCATGCCGTGCCTGACCCGGCACAGTTCGGTAGCCCGTGGCACGGCCCGTAGGCACGATCGGGATCACCGTTCACACCCAGCCCCGGCGTGCCACACCCGCAGTCCCACACCCACTGACCCGCAGACGTGACTTCCCCACCCTCATGAGTCACGGGTGGTTCACTGTGACTCGAGACAGTTGGGCCAAGCCAAGCTTCCCCTAATCCCCTTCCCGCAAAAAAGACCATGGGTCGGATCCAATCAAACCCGATCCGTGGTCCCCCACGACCGACCCAATTCCCCCCCCCCCCAAACAAGCAAAAAAAAAAATTTTAAATATTACCCTTGGATCTCGCCTCCAATGGCTAGGGGCAGAATCCAATGGTCCTCATTATTCTGCCCCCTAAAAAAAAAAATCAAAAAAAAATCAAAAAAAATCAAAAAAAAACAAAAAAAATGAATTTTAAAAAAAAATTATTTTGTTTAATCTATAAAATCCTCTCCTCCCCTCTCTATAACATTTATGTTTTTCATAAACATTTATTCTCTCAAATCACATATTTTCTCTCTCTAAAAACTCTTGCTCCTCTCTCTCGGGACTCGGGAAGTCTGGATTTCATCATTTGGCTTGGCATTTCGGGAATATCAACTTGAATTTTGAATTTTGAGCTAGACTGTGGTGTACCGTGCACGTGATCGACCTGAATGCTTTACCGGGTAATTTATTTTAAGTTTTTTTTACTCTCTCTCTCTCTAGTCTCTCTCTCTAGTCCGAAAATAATTAAATCTAAAATCTATCATCTAGTCTCTAAATAAGTGTTCTATTTAACAAAAATCCTAAAAAATGACAAATACTAATAAAACATATTTAAATTTAAAAAATAAAAATCTTACACAGAAGTCTGAGGTGGTTGAAACTTTAGTTTCTCCAGTCATCTCAACCTAAACTTGTAAAAAATAAAAAACTAGGAGGACTTTTGTAGTTTAAACTCATTTTAATATAATAAAATAAAAAAATATTAGGGGTAAGGAAAAAGAAATGACATAGTGCAAATATTGTATAAAAATTTTAATATTAAAAGTTCGTTTGGGACTGGGCACCTTAAGAGACATGCTGAATTATGCACCAAAAAATATGATCCATTAGATCCTAGGTAAATCAACTTGGCACTACATTTTTTGAGACTGGATCAAGTCCAGTCTCAAAGTTTATTCTCTTATATACTCCAGCGAGTTGGGTAGGAACGGTATGACCAGACTTATCACATTGATGGGTCTTCCGATCAAATTTTCGGAAAATCCAAGGGTAATGCGCATAATATAGACATATTTTCAACCGGCTTATCGTAGAATTCCTACGTCCACATCTAGGAATGACGTACTAAAATTATATAAGTTAAAAAAATAAAAAATTATTAATGAATTTATGACATATAGTAGAATGATGTTTGTGATGTCCGATATCTGGATAAGTCACGATGAATCATCTTATGCATGTCTCACCAGCCACTATGTAGATTCTAACTAGACTATGAATAAAAAAATTTTAGGATTCTCTGAGATTCTCCATCCTCATGATGGCCCGGCCATTTTTGAGTGTATGATGAAAATCTTTAGGGAATATAAAATTCAAAATAAAATTTTTAGTATCACATTCGATAACGCATCTAATAATGGAGTAGCGATTAACATATTTGTTAGGAATATTAGAGATGCACCATTAGGAGAAATTTTTCATATCAGATGCATGTGTCACTTGATTAACCTGATTGTTCAGGCCGGTATGAAGGTGTGTTCTCCGCGTTGGATAATATATGTAATGCACTAAAATATATTCGTACTCCTCGCAGACAACAAGAGTTTGCTAGTCCCTGTTTGTCTTTGAATCTTAAGAAGAAGAAATTCCAATCGGATGTGAGACATCATTGGAATTACACGTACCTGATGTTGAAATCACGTGTTCGATACGAACACATGATATCCAACTACGTCTATAGTAAGAGTGACAAACTTATTATTGACGACACTGACTAAGTTTCAAGAATTTTATTTATGAAATTCCTGAAGATTTTTTATGACACAACGAACATGTGTTTGTCAGTTTATATACTCACGACTTGCATAGCACTCAGGTGCATATGCAACATTAGTAGCATATTTAGGAAGTATCGAGCTAACCCGACGCTTAGCCATATAGTTGCAGAGATGGAAACCAAGTACTTGAAGTACTGGTCCACCGTTCCATCTCTTTATTACCTTGCTGCATGCATGGACCCTAGGATTAGGTGGAATGGGTAAAAAATATCATCACTTACATTTCCTCATGCATGAACCTGAAAGAGCCACCTAAAGAATTCATTCACGAGAAATTGATTGACTTGTTCACATACTACGATACTAAGTATGGTGGTAGTAGTAGTGAGACTGTGATTACGGACATAGATATATTGTTCGGAGATGATGATTTTTTCATTCAGCTAGCGAGGGAGAAACGTCGGGGTAGACCATCACATAGGAGCGAGCTTTCTCAGTACTTAGATACTGATTATTGCTCAATCCTATCACATTATGATACTAAGAATATTGATATATTATAGTGGTGAAAATAATATGAGTTCACCTTTCCCGTGCAATCTAGGATGGCACGGGATCTAATGACTCCTCCGGTGTCGAGCATAGCATCAGAGTCTACTTTTTCTGTTGCAGTGAACATGATTTCAGATAAGAGATCGAGATTACGTCCAGATATTATTGAGACTTTGGTCTGTTTGAAAGATTGAGAGAATTCGAGTTTTAGCATACATGATCGTGTTGGAGCTGGGATTGGGACAGGGACTACAACCGCATCCACCGTGAAAGCGGAAGAGTTGATTGCTGATGATGATGATCCATATGATACTGATCTTGATGTTGCGGCTGATGATGCTCATGATATGCCAATTGACGATTGATGATGATCCACTAATTTTTGATTTCAATGTTTTATTTTTTATTGATTATACGCTTTATTTATACGTTACGCTGAACCTTTAATTTATTTGGTTCGGACCTTCGGTATCTATTGGCTGATTGGTTATTTTTCATTTGGTTTGCTTTTATTTTTTTACTTTTTAATTTTTTTAACAAAATTTTTTGATTTATTTATTTTTTTGTTTTATTTTTTCATTTAAAAATTTATAACTCTATAATTTAATTCTAATAAATTATAAACTAATTTTATTTTAAATTATAAAAAAAAAATTAACCTTTGTGGTTTAATAAATTTTAAATAATTTTCATTTTATAAATTTATTATATTATACATTATCTATAATTCTATATATAATTTAATATATTTTATAATTAAACTAAAATATAAAACTATAAAATTAAAAAAAAATTAACCTGGCCCGTAAGGCCTGGTTTGGCCCGTACGGCCAGGTTAGGCCCGACCAGGCCCGGCCCGCCGTGCAGACAGGCCGGGCTGAGCCTGGCTTTTATAAACCGTGTCGTGCCTGGCCCGGCACGAAAGCACAACCATGCTCTAAAAAATGGGACATGCTGGCCCGACACGGCCCGTTTGACACCTCTAGATGTATCCTTATAAAATATGTTTATCTCAAAAAAAATTATATTATCATTAATAAATAATTTCCTTAAATAAGAAAAATAAAACTTATTCTCTATTTTTTGAGTATTGACGTATCTAACTAAAATATACAAATAGATCATAGTAGAAGTTTTCCTCTTTACAAAAGACAGATCATAAACAAAAAATATCTGATTAATTAAATAATTTATAATCAAAATTATATCACTTCAAAATTAATTATATATTCATATAAAATAAATATATCATCTCAATCAAATATTTTTTTCTTTTAGATAATTTTATTTTAAAAATATGTGATATCACATAATATCCAAAGATTAAAATATCAGTTTTTACGGATATATCGGTACTTAGATTTTACGGATATTTCGGATATATCGAAGATATATCGATGTGTATTTGTATATGAGCACCAATCAAAGATAGATATATCAA
Organism: Sapria himalayana; assembly: GCA_029783825.1. Lineage (NCBI taxonomy): Eukaryota > Viridiplantae > Streptophyta > Magnoliopsida > Malpighiales > Rafflesiaceae > Sapria > Sapria himalayana. The sequence goes on along the minus strand of JAREIK010003765.1, from coordinate 1,749,087 downwards.
TCTTAATGAATATATCGATACTTAGAATTTACGGATATATCAAAGATATATCGGTGGATATATCAGAAATTTTTATCATTCATAATATCTAATATAACATCATATACTCATGACAAAAATAATAAAAAATTAGAAAATAACTCATATAATATCTTATTTCTAATTATTTTTACATTATGTTCAAATTATATATTAGTTATTTTATACAAGTAAATAAAAATAAAAATACAAGACTTCTTTCTTTAAAAACTTTAAATCAAATAAATTAGTAAAAACTATCAATAATAGTAACAAATATTAACAATCATATTGTAAAATAATACTATTAGTTCTCCATACATAACAATAAATTAGATGAAAATGATTATACTACTGAGAAAATATCGTATCAAACTAAAAAACTCTAGTATTCATTTCAAACTAGCATGTCTCATAGTCATAGTTGATGTTGTGAACTTTTTGAGCTAGGCTCCATAAATCTCTACATTAATAATTAAGAATATTCAAGTTAAAAATAAATAAAAAGTGAATCACAAACAAATAAATAATTGGATAATATACTAGCAATTATTGTAAATGCAAAGATGTCATCCCTCTCAATCTAAATAATAATTATCATATAAGTCCTTCAATCCAATAAGAGAACATCAAAAGATAAAAAAAGAATATAAATGTCAAATTATTTTGTAACACAAATTATTATGAGAGAAATCAAGTATGTGTAAATCATAAATAATATTTATACATCCAATAGCTCTAATAAGTTTATCATTAACTATAATCACATATATTACTTAGAGACTAATAAAACTCTATTATTGATCTAGAGAAGAATCTCATATACTCTTTTTTAGTGAGAATCATGATAAATAAACTCTATAATAACTTATGAATAATGTCAATAAACAACTAATTTACATGCACAAATCAAAGCAAAGAATCACTTCTCAAAAAAAAGAAAAAAATCAACAACTATCTATATTGCGTGTCATCAATCTACAATGAGATAATTAAAGGATTGATTTTGCTCTTACTCCTTTTATATTACCTTTATCACCTCTACCTCTCTTAAACCATTTGGGTAGGCTACCTATGTATCTTAGATGCTAAGAAAAATGATACCACCTTGCACTATAATTTTGATCTTGAGCATAAAATTTACTTGTTGATAATCTAACTTTTAAATACAAAATTATTCTAAGTAATTTTATAATCTATCTAGTGAACAATGACTAATTTATTTCAACCATAAAAACCTTTAAAAATTTGTGTAACATATCAAGTATATCGTGAGTAGTGATAAGTGTACCAAATAAGTTTTAAATACAAACTCACCCAATTGCAAAATAAGATCTTAAATTTATGACATCCTGTATCTATAAAATAAAGATGTCAACTTTCAAACCGATCAATATGCACTATCAAAAACAAATATTGTTGAAATATATATTTCAATATAACTTCATTATAGGAACCATAATTGATTATCAGTTTGCATCTAAGCATCACAAAGGTTGATTTATAAGAGAGTATGAGAATAACTAATCAAGAATCTCTATCCAGTAAAACTACATATGAATTATATTTTCTTAGAAAATATATGATTTTTATTTTATTTTCACTTAGTAATAATAATTGTACTAATGCTAAAAAAAATAAATAAAGGTGTCATCTATGACAAAGCATCATAATTAGCAAATTCAATTACATCAAATCAACCTGATCACTCATAATAACATGATTTTTGATCAAAAATCAAAATTTACTAATAGATCCACCTCTTGGATACCTATAATTTTCTCAATTGTATCAAATTGCTATAAACAATGATTTTTTTTCATATCTAAAAAATATCAATTATAAATCAAAATTAAATATGATTTTCGATCAAAAGGATCAAAAAAACAAATAATTATTAACACATTAATATATAAGGTACCAACATAATTAAGATTGACAATAATAATGGTGGTCAATAGTAGTCAACAATACTCAATAATGATCGATCATGCAATACATGACAAATTAACACCTTACTCCAAAACTCTAATACCATATGAAAAAAAATATTATAAAATATATATATCTTTTCTTAAACTAAAGTTGAGAATATTATATACACACACACACACATGCACACACACACACACACAAATGAAGCAACCCTTATAAATCATAGCACTTTCAAGCTTATAAAGAAAAACTCTTTCAATTATTCAATACCCTTTCAAGTTAACAAACAAGAATCTAGCAAGCACAACTTGGGAGTAATAATAATAATCTGAATCTCAATATCTTCATGAAAATATACACAAGTTGATATCACATAGATAGGTGACTATCATTACATATATTATACTTTTGTTTAAGTGTTTGTAATACGTGACTTATCATTTATACTTATATTATTAACTACAAAAGTGTTCCTATTTATGAATAAAACTATTCGAGATTTTACATTATTCAAGAAGATATAAAGCAGACTTCTATATTGTATTAGCTGTGTGTTTAACAATTAGCTTTAGTTATTTATTAGCTACATGACCCTTAGGGACAATTTGGCCCATTATATTTGTTTAAATTTGCTATGGGTGTTTATAAGATGTAAAGTAGATAGTAACTTACTTTAGCCTTAAAGTTGGGCAGTTGGAAAAGCCACTTTTCCTCATCACTACACTCCTCCAATCGGAGCTGCTACCTGATTCAACGAATAATTTTTGAACAGCAACATCACATGCATCAAGAACTCTAACCAAGCTCTGAGATGCATCAACCACAAAACTCAATCGTGGCCGTCCAGCATGATCAGAAAACCTGGTGCTCAATTTAAACCGAACTCTGAGATCATGACCACACAGTTTCATGGCCATGCTCTGGTGTAATAGAACTATTCTATGCCTCCCACTGATGGATGGAATGAGAGATGCCTTGATCGAAGAAAGAGAAACTTTGTCAGGTTCTAGAAATCCTGCATGATCACTGCAACATTCAGGAACAATCGTCAAGCCAGGTAAACATAACTCTGTTTGATGTTTTTCTTCCACTTTGTTATGACGAAGAGAGAGACTGCTCATTGCATTACTGGGAGCACTCATGTCAAATTGATCTAAGTGATCTTTATCAGACTCAATATTTGTAATAAGAGAAAATATTGGAGGATTTTCCACAGTTACATGATCTTCAAGAGATATTCCTTCGAAATTTGAACTAGAAGAGGGAGCACCTACAGTAATGGCAGGCCTGACTACAGATTTCCCATTTTCATGGACTCTTCTTCTTATGCTGCTGCTGCTGCTGCTGCTGGATGAAGCATGCTTTTTTTCTGCAAGGCCATCTGGGAGGCTTGATTCCTGCACTTTATAACAATTTTGAGATATACAAACAAACAATCATGCACCAATAAACATGCACCAACCAAACAATTTTGAGCTATCAAGTAATGGCATCCAATTTGGATCAATAACAATGCATCAAACAGTAAATAGAAAAGGGATTTCTAGAAGCTTGCCAAGAACAACACTGTTGCACAATACTTAAGAACCTCAAGGTTCATTCGAACATCATCCAAGCTCCTAAAAAATCATTAGCAAACAGAAAAGACCAGACTTATATGAAAAAGATAGCAACCCAGAAGCTTAGTTCGTAGTAGACATTCGATATCACCTGTGTTTTTGCTTTCCAAGCCCAAAATATTTTGCAAGGGTAGCCATCTGTGTAAGAGAACATGTCACTCAAACCAAACGCATCAATAAAATCATCCATTGGGTGAAGATAAAGTAGAGGAACCTTCATGTCACCAGCTCTCCTTCCAAACTTCTGGGTCAGTAAGGCAAGAGAATCAATAATTCCCTTTGGCTCTGGTGGTGGCCTTCCAATCTCAGTAAAAGCCTCCCTGATTCGTATACAATCAAATCTCTGTATATTGTGTCCTGCCCAGACTCTACCTGAATAAGAAAGTAATCACCCACACATAAACCAGTGCACCTTTCCCCTCTCCGCGCAGAAAAGGGGGAAAAATCAATAATCAATGTGAGAAACAGTATCTTCATTAGTAATTTCAGAGAGTTATTACTACACCTTCCTTGTAAAATCTACTTGGAGTAGCAACCGATTGATTTATGTAATGCTAAAAAAAATCAAACCAGTTTCATTTCCCACTGACACTCAACCAATTTGCAAGAATGTGTCCTGTATATGAATTGAATTAGTTCTAAGACTCTCCGGTTGTGAAGAAACAACCGGAGAAACAATATTGGGTAATAACCAACCATTGAGAATGGTGTAAACAGTGTCGGCAATGTCGTGAAATCTCGGCGCAGACGCGACTGCATCGGGAAGAATACCATTGCAACGAACGGAAGCGGACGAGATGAGAGACAGGTTTGCGGGGCGGACAAGTGATGAGTAGCTCCGTACCTCGTCGAGCTTCCTCGGGCACACCAAGATCGCTCCGAATTCCAGTATCGAAAATCGCTGGCCAGGCTGGGTTGGCACCGTCGTTTCCACGTCGAAGAATGCTATCTCGGACCGGTCCTGGGTCAGTTCAGCAGGAGCCATTATCGAAGTGTTAACAGGAAGAAGACTGAGAAATTAGGTGGTTGTGGTTCGGACTTCGGATTCGTAATCATTGGTTTCTGCGATTGCCATTCGCCAATTCGTTTGTCGGAAAAGGATTGAGTAATGTCAGTCCTTTTTAATTTTTTATTTTTTTATTTTCAATTATTTTTAAAAATATATTACGGTGTCAAATGAGCCGGGCTGTCTCATTTGAGCCGTAACTGGCCCATTACTGCAAGGTCCAGAACAGTACCTGGGCCCATGCCGGGCTGGCTCAAGGCACTGTTCGTGTCGTGTGTGCCGAGGTCTCTCGGGCCTCATGTTGGGCCAGGCACAACCCGACTACATAGCCCAAAGATACGGTTCTTCGACATGACACAAACCCGACCGCCCATCACACTCATCCGCCCAACTTCCGTGACTCTCGTCCACCTGACTCCCATGACAGACGTTTGCCCGACTCCCATGACCTCGAGCCCATAAGTCAAAGTTTTTGAAATCATCGAATTGAATTGATCTAATGGTCAAAAAAAAACAAAAAATTTAAAAAGCTGCCCATTTCTTTGCCAAATTCATCCCCAATGGCTAGAGGCAGGAATTCGACGGTTATCAGGTTTCTACCCTAAATAAAAATTAAAAAAAATTATAAAAATTCAAAAAAAAAATGATTTTTTAGAAAAATCTTTTTCATATCTATAAATATACTCCTCTCGTTCTATAATTTATATCTTATTTTTATTGACTTTGTATTTTTCTCTCTCGTATCGTCTTTCTTTCTCTCTTCTCTCAGGACTCGGGTGCGAACTATGGTGCAGCCATCAGATTTAAATATCAGACATCGTACATAGTCATTTAGGGGTATTATTTTTAAAATTTTGTTTAATTTTTTTTTCTTTGTATTAATAATTTAAGATAAAATAATATTTAATTTAAAAAATATAATTTAGAATATAAGTAATAAACTAATAAAAATTAAAAATGATAAATATTAATTTTAGTGACGATAACAAAATTAACATTATCATAAAAATAAATAATTTTAATATTAATAATGATAAGCCTACGAAAATGTCTGAAGCCATCACTACTTTATTTTCTCTCGCGGCTTTGACCCAAACATCTAAAAAACAAACAATTAGAAGAAAATCAATAGTTTGGACTCACTTTAATATTATACAGAATAAAAATGTTAGAGGTGTCAATAAAGAATCGACACAATATAAAAATTATAAAAAATATTAATCTATAAAAGTGAATGTGAGACTAGGCACCTTAAGAGGTATACCAAATAATGCACCAAAAAATATAGTACATTAAATTCTAGACACACTCAACTCAATAATAAGATCTTTAAGACTGGATCTAATTCAGTCTCTATGTTGACCTCCTTCATATACTACAATGAGTTAGGGTGGGAAGACATAGCCAAACTGATCACTACGATGGATCTTCCGATTAGATTTTCGGATGATCTAAGGGTAGTCAGTTTTATGTAGACTTATTTTTTGGTCTGCATATCATAGGATTCCTACGTCCACATCTAGGAACGACAAACTAAAATACAATAAGTTAGAAAAAGTAATTATAATTAATAAATTTATAGAATATAATGGAGTTGTGTCCGTGATATCTAATATCTAAACTAGTTATGATGATGCATCTTAATTATGTCTCACCGCCAACTATGTAGATTCTAAATGGATACTAAATAAAAAAATATTAGGATTTTCAGAGATTCTTCATCCTCATGATGGCCCGGTAATTTATGAGTGCATAATGAAAATCTTTATAGAATATAATATTCAAAATAAAATATATAGCACCACATTTAATAATATATCCAACAATGGGGTAGCCATTAATATGTATGTTAGGACCATCTAACGTGGAAAGATTTTCCACGTTATATGCATGTGTCGCTTCATTAACCTCATAATACAAGCGAGGATGAAGGTTATTTCTCCCGATTTAGAAAATATATGTAACTCACTAAAATTTTTTCGTATGTCTCACGGACAACAGGAAATTGGTAGTCTCTATCTGTTTGCTAGTCTAAAGAAAAAGAAATTCCAATTGGATGTGAGACACCATTGGAATTACACATACCTTATGTTAGAGTCATGTGTTGAATACGATCATGTGATATATGACTACATCAATAGTAAGAGTGATGAACTTATTATTGATGATACTAATTAGGCTACAGAAATTTTATTTATGAAATTCCTAAAGATTTTTTATGACACTACAAACATGTATTCATTAGTTTATACTTATAAGACTATCATTACACTCAGGTACATATGCAATATTAGTAGCATATTTTGGAAGTTTAAAGATGACCCAACATTTAGTGACATGATTGTTGATATGAAAACCAAGTATTTAAAGTACTAATCCACCATTCCATATCTTTATTATCTGGCTCCTTGCATGAACCCTAGGGATGAGGTGGAAGGGGTAGATAATGTTTTGACATATATATTATTGTGCATTAACCAACAATATTAACCTGAATAGTTCATTTATGAGATGTTGACTGAGTTATTTACATACTATGATAAAAGGTATAGTAGTAGTAGTAGCTAGGTTCGGAGTATAAACATTGATACCATATTTAGAGATGATGACTTATCTATTCAATTAGCGAGGAGGAAATGATAGGGTGGACTGTCGATAAAGAGTGAGTTGTCTCGGTACTTAATTACCAATTACTACTCAATCCTATTATATACTGATAATGAGAACCTTGATGTTTTATAGTAGTAGAAATCATTTGAGTCCACCTATCCCATGCTTTCTAAGATGACACGAGATATACTAACTCCTCCTGTGTCTAACATAACATCGAAGTGACTTTTTTTATTGTAGTAAATATGATTTTAGATAGGAAATTGAGATTCTGGCTAGATATTGTTGAGAGATTTGCATACATGAAGAATTGGGAGGATTTGAGCTTGAGCATTTAGGATCTAACTACAACTGTAGCAAGAGCATATGAGTTGTGGCAGATAATGATTATGTGGGACTTTGACAAGGACTAAGATCGAGCCTACCGCTAGTGATACCATCAAACACTTATGTGATTGATCATTGATGTATTGATTTTTCTCTTTTGAGCTTACATTATTATTGTGTACTTGTATTGCATTATAAAAATGAAATGATTGAAATTTATATATTTAGGGAGAATTATGTTTAGGGGTGTTTCCCCAGAAATTTTTAAGATTTAGAAACTAAAATTTTGATATTTTTAAAAAAGTCAAAAACTAAAAATAAATTAAAAATAAGTGCACCCAAAATCGTAAGTCCAAAACTACCCTCACCCATGCCTCGCCCTTGCCCATGCCCACGCCCATGCCCTCGCCCTTGCCCCTCACCTTCGCCCGTCTTCCCTAGCCCATATACCCTCACTTCTCGCCCCTCTCCTCCCGCCCATCTCCATGAGCTCCTTTGTGGAGTTGTCGTCGAGCTCTCTGTCGAGCTCTTGGAGCTCGATCAAGAGCACCATCGATCTCGTCCTTCGAGCTCCAAGAGCTCGACGTCTTTCCCGGTCTAGCTTCTGGAGCTCGAAGGAGCTCTACACTGAGCTCCTGGAGCTCGACCGAGAGCTCCGTCAAGCTCGTCATTGAGCTTCAAGAGCTCGGCGTCGAGCTCCAGGAGCTCGATCGAGAGCTCGACGACGACTCCGCAAAGGAGCTTGTGAAGATCGGCAGGGGGAGAGGCATGGAAAGAGAGGGGCGAAAGGTGAGGGAAGATGGGTGAGGACGAGGGGCGAGGGCAAGGAAAGAGGGCGAGGGGTGTGGACGAGGGGTGAGGGCAAGGGGCGTGGGCGTGGGCGAGGGGCGTGGGCGTGGGTGAGGGTAGGTTGGTACTTATGAATTTGGATATACTTATTTTTAATTTATTTTTAGTTTTGTGACTTTTTAAAAAATATCAAAATTTTAGTTTCTAAATCTTAAAAATTTCTAGGGAAACACCCTAAAAACATAATTTTCCCTAATATTTATGTTATGTTATTTTTGTGAGTTATGATTTGTGATTGTAAATTTGTCTTTTTATTGTATTTAATTAATTAATTAAATTTGAATTAAAATTTAGAATATTTAGAAATAGATATGACCTGATTCCAAATGGGCTGAAACTGCATGTCCCGACATGACATGACCTAGCACAAAATCCCAAGGCCCATCATAAACAGGCCCAAATCTAGTAGACTTGGGCCAATTAGGTCATGCTAGGCCTGCTCTTTTTGAGTTGTGGTGTGCCTAGCATGGCACGGTAGCCCAAGTGTGCCATCAAAAAATAGGTTGTTTTGGCCCGGCACTACCTGTTTGACACATCTACTATAGATCATAATGTGTGATTATCAAATGTGCTAATTTAAATGAAAGGGTTGGCTCAAGACATTAATGTTTGGCTAATTACAACAACAAAAGTGAAAAGGTATAATAATATTCTAATTGAATTTATCAAATAAGTATGGATTGAGAGTTACATGATATAATATTTCTAGTAAAATCATTAAAGAATTAAGAATAACCTAAAAGAAATGAATATTATATATGAGTGTTCTGAGTGATATAATTATTAGAATATCTTTTTCTTTATTATTAAATATTTATTTTATCATATAATTATAATGATGGTATTTACAATTATTAGCTTAGTTTAAAAGAATGGCAATATATATATATATATGGATAGTACACACACACACACACACACACACACACACACATATATATATATATATCTTTTTATAAAATAAAATGAAACACAACAGTTTTTGATGAGATGAAAATTATTTCATATTTATCAAACTTATCAATAATTCCTATGATGTTTATGTAACACTCATCAATTAATTATTATTAATTAATGGTGACATTTTTTCTATGTCAATGTTCTTACTTTGCATATGTAATAGGCCAAGGTATATTCTATTTCGACTACCTCGACCATAGCTTTCACCATGTATGCTACTAATAATTATAATGACTCTTTGTTGTAATGGATCTCATCAAAAGGATAAATGTGATTTTAATTCAAGTAAAAACTACACCACCCGATAGCAATTTGTTGTATAAATATTATAATCGATTCTTTATTGGATATGTTGTGGAGATATAAATAGCTTTACAAATAAAAATAACTCCAACATCCTTAACCCACTCAACCCTGGGCAAAGATAAATAATATTTCTAGCCAATCTTTTAATAATTCAATCAAATAACAATTTAAATTGCTAAAACAAATAAAAAATATATATATTATCTCCACACATCATTATTCACCAAGTCCTCTGCTTACTCCTTTGCATGGTGAATATGTCAACTCATCTTGTTAATGGGCATAACATTCTTACCAATTATGACATCAGGAAAACAAAGCATCTTGGTGTGAGAAAGCCTTCCTAGTAGCTTCTATTGGTGATAGCCCTTACCAATGGATCAAAGCTTTCTCTTTGTTTCTCTATTCTTTCATATCCAAAATAACTTGTGGGAGAGGACCCACAATGTCGTTTCTCCAATTCATTTTTCACAAGGAAGTATCATGTGAGTCATTACCACTAAGTATTGGCTTGTGATTGGAAACATCAAATTAATCTTGGAAGTTTTTGGGAAATTAAAATTATAAGTAACTAACCAACTTTTTGTATGATCTAGACAAGGCCAAGGAACCATAGAAAAAGCTTCAAATTATGACACAAAACCAAAGATGAATGCAATAAAGTTATAACCTCAAGTGCATCCACTCCTCTACTTCAAATGATATTTCCTTATGCTTCTTTTTGGTATAATGCATCTTCCTTGAATATGCTAAGTGAATATTTTCATGAAGCTCCTTCAAAGCTTATCTCATGATATTAAATCAATCTTTACTTTTCATTTTGAACTATTCCCAAAGCATATAACAATAAACTTGGTGGAGGCCTGCCACAGATGATTTAAAATGGGGTCTTTTTTTTGTTTGTGTGGATGCTCACATTGTAGTAATGACCCACATCTAGCAATTCATTTAGCCCACTCCTTAGTGAGGGCCAAAGAAACACCTCAAATACATCTCCAATGTGCTTTTCATTAAATTTGTTTTTTTTTTTTATGGGTGAAGAGCCTAACTAAAATTCATGCCAATCCATTATGGCAAAACAACTATTCCCAAAACTGACTTCTAAATGTATGGTTATGATCACAGACTATCAATTAAGCCAACTCATGCAATAGAAAAACATGATCAAAAAATTATTTAGCTATCCTATGAGTTGTGTATGAATCAAAAATGAGAATAGAATGGGTATACTTGAAAAGCCGATCCATAATCACAAAAATAGTTAAATTACCCATTAAAGTGGGCAACCCATCCATGAAATTCATTGAGATATCATACCATACCTTAATGGGAATCAACAAAGGTTGAAAAAGATCAATTGAGCTGGTACATTATGTTTTATGTATCTAGTACACGTCACAATGAAAAATATAGTCTTGTATGTGTTTCTTTACTCCCACTCAATGAAAGACTGATAGAATTTTTAGTAATGTTTTGTGTATGTCTTCCTGACTACTTGAATGAAACTCCTCTATCATAATAGAATGTAACAAAGCATTCAAAATTGAGATAAATTTGAATCTTGAAAAATAATATTTTTTTCTTATATTTTTATGAACCAATATTCTCCTCTTCTTGAATAAGCTTGGCTAGGTGTTGCAATTTTGAGATAGTGAGCACCTCCTTTGTAAGGATGTGAAGCCATCTCAGGATGGGGGTAGAGATTGCTACCAACTTTATGCTTTCTTTCTTTCTTAAGAGTGTGTTAGCTACTAAGTTCTCTCCCCCTTTCTAGTATTTTCCATAAAAATAATATCCTATCAACTTAGATAACCATTTTTGTTGAGCATACATTCTGATCCTCTACTCTCATAGAAATTTAAGATAGTGATGATTGATTCGTTCAACCAAGGAGGTATGACCTCCATTTATGAATAGCCAACACCAAGACTAACATTTCTTTATCATCAAAAAGAGTAACAATCTCCTCATTTGTAGTGCTTGATTTAATAAAGTAATGGGTCATCTCTCTCGCATTCAAACCCCACTAGCACTTCTCCTCAAATCATCACATTCTACAATTAATCTGTTTATGCAATTAGGAAGGGCCAACCTTGGTGCATGAGTCATCACCTTTTTTAGATTTTGAAATGCCTTTTTTGATGTGGAAGTCCATGTGAAAGAAATATTTTTTTTTAACATGTTAGTCAATGATGATGCAATATTCTAATAATTGCGAATGAATTTTTGATAGTAACATGTAAGCCCATGGGTACTCAAAGGGCCTTTGGATTCTTGGGTTTTAATCACTCCATCATGGCAGCCACCCTGTGTAGTTCATCTGATATCCCCTTTACATTATGGCTCAGCAAGATATCTAAAATGAATTTGACATGTTGTAGATGGCATTCTCAAGAATTTCTATATATCAAAATGCCATAAAAAAAAATACTAATATAAATTTTTGAAGGTACCTTCTAAAAATATAATTCATTAAAGATTGGAAGGTGGATGACCATGTTGAGTGTGAAAGGTACTTTTCAAAATGTAAGAAGGATAGACCTATATTTGATTGTAGCCATAGCATAAATCCAATTTAAAAAAATACATTGTGTAATGCAGCTCATCTAGGAGTTAATCAATAACTATAATTGAGAATTTGACCTTGATTGTGATGCAATTGGGTGCTCATCAATCAATACGCATTCTCCATGAAACATTGCTTTATTTGAAAAAGAATATAGGTGATGAATATGGACTATTGTTCAGCTTCGTGATACTAGACTTGAACATCTCTTTCATATGTAGTTTTATCTCTATCTTATAAAAGTGTGGATATTAATATGGCTTTACACTAATTAGTATCCTTTCTAGTACAATGGAATTTAGTGATCATGAACTTGTGATCATGAACTCGCAACTTGAAATCAATCTCTTATTAAAAACTTATCATAACTTTTTTTTTGGTTTTTATTTTCTTCTTCCCCACTCAAACGAAAATCTTTGCTAAACATTTATTTGAAGGTTCGAGCTATCATGAAGGATGAAACCTTAATTTAAAAGCTAAGAGCAAGAAGTGATGAGTCTAAAACAAATAAAAAGACAAACAATAAGCAAAAAAGATAAACTACCACTAATGGATTTGGGGTTTTAATCTTGGAAATTAAGTTATACATTCATTGGAAACCTTAGAATTCACAAGATGACTTTTCACACATATTGTGTGATTTTATCCCCAAAATTTGGCTAAATTGAATTCTATGATTGATTATATAATTTTATTATGATGGATAATTGAATTAATGGGTTTATGTTTAGTTTATAAATTTTTGAATATTCATAAACGTGGATGCATTTGAGAACCAAAAATTAGGGTTTTCAATTTTCATAAATATGTCGGTTTAAGTGTATCGATAGTGGTGGGTAGTGATAAGTATGTCATGGGACACACTCGTGTGATTTGAATACTAAGAAGTGACAACTCTTATAATCTAAATGTGTGAGATAAACCATATGTAAAAATTATAAGTTTATATATATTAATCCTTATGAGTATAATGCTCATGAAGCCAAAAACACAAATATATTTAAGATCAATCTATCATATACTATCTATATGAACTAACCTCAGAGTAATGTGAGGGTTAAGTAGAAAATTTTACCTAAGAGTTTTATTATAGTATGTGAGTCATGTGTTGGTTATGATAGATGGTGATAAGTATGTCATGGGGCTTACATAAGTGGAAGACACTCATATGGTAGTTACAACCATGTGAAATATTTTTGAGAAGTGGTATGTTTAATTGTCACAAGTATGATACTCATAAAGCTAAAAGCATAAATAAATTTAGTATTACATTATCTCATATTATTGAGATTATTAGAGGTTAAAGAATAGAAATATATACTTGTAGCAATCATTAAGTATAATTGATATATTGTATAAAAGAAATAGAAATGATAATGACTTTTTAATATGCAAAATATCAAATAATACTTACATTTTGTATGATTATCATAATATATATTTCCGGTAAGTGATTTATTTGTAATGATTTCACAAAAATTTAGTTTTTGAGAATTTTAATAAATAATCATGAAATCAATAATTTTAGTATGAAATATATGATTTATTAAAGTTTGTGACTAGAATCAAAGAAAAAAAGGTCATACAAGTCATAATATATAACATACTATGATATGATTACATATATGAGTACTTATAGAATAGTTTCAATATTAATTATTAGCCTAAAAGTCTACACACATAATTATGACAATCATCATATGTCATGACTTTATTATCTTGTTGATATAATTATTTCATTGCGCAATATATTTTTTTAACTATCAAGATTTTTTTGAGTAGTAACCAAACTAGCTCAAAATAATTTCATGGCTATGACAATAATTTTATGTCATAGTAATCAAATATCTTACTAGTGCTAAAAGCTATGATAGCCTTCAAATATCATGATTTATTTTACTAAATCATAGAATACCTATGAAAAAATCATAATATTGATCTTACATCATGATTTTTGCCAATAAAATATTGCAAAGAGCCAAATTCGAGTAGGATTCAATACAAGCGACATGACTTTTGGTTCAATAGATAAACCAAATTCATGGTCAATTTTTAATGTTATGATTTTGAGTTACAAAAGCAAAATGCATAAGTCATGACCACGCCTAGTGTCACGACTTTGTGTTGCAAAGTCTAAATGAGTTATCACAACTTTTTTCAATGTTGTGATCATCAAGCAAGGAAAAGAGGCCAAAGTCATGACTCATACCTGGTAGCATGACTTTATGTTACAGAACCAAAAGAATGACGCTCTAACTTTTATTTAGTGTCACAACTTCCAATTAAACACCCACACCAGACACTCATGTATATAAGTGAAACACGAAGAATCCAAGACCATATCCATGAGAGGCATGAATAAGATGTCCCAAGAGACACCACAACTCTATCTTCAGGGTGATTCATGAGCAAATACAACAAGGGTGATACAAGGTATAATATAAACACTATAAAGTGGCCATGCATTTTGACCTCCTCGTGGGGGTGAATCACTATTGAATTTATTGATTTGAGGGATTTAAGTTTTAAAGATTAGATTTTTTTGAGGGCTAAAATCAAGACTAAAATTTATACGAGATGAATTTTAACTTGTCTCATATGTTATTCTCACCAATTTTAGATAAAAAAGAGAATCCATGGATAATATAATATATTTATTATTATAGATGTTATATTTAATACTTTAATATGATATTTTTTATGATATTATTTGATTTTTGATGGTTTGACAATTATTATGAACTGAAGATGGATTTTTTTCTATTGGTAGTTTTATGTATGATTGAAGTGGTAGATTGTGATATGTAAGCCATAAAACACACTCACACATATAGTAGGAATGAAGTGATAGCTCTTTTGATCGTGACATGTGAAACAAACTCATATGTTAAACACAAATATAGGAATACTTAAATATTGTGAGTATGATGCCTATGAAACCAAAAATATGAATGTTTTATAGGTCACTTTATTATGCATATCTTAGAGGAATTAACTCTCAATTGATGTTAGTAGTAAATAAAATATTCTTCTAAAGGTTTTATCTTTAGTGTGGCAATCATCTATCATTGTGGGGGATGGTGATAGCTAAGCTACATTACTAGCACGGACAAATATGATTCATATGGTGGTGATAGTCCTGCAAGTAACATTCAGTCATATGACTATTACCTATGAAATAAAAAGGAAAGTATATATTAATTATGCGAGTCTTATTCTAATGAAGTTAAAATATAAATATTTGTATTACCATATTAATTTTTTGTTGAAAAAGATTATAAAGGAAAGAAAATAAGAATATGTATTTGAAGTAATCATTAAAGATAAGTAATGAGTTGTCTAAAAGATGAGGACTTTTGAATGACCTCTAAGTAGGGATAATATATTGTCTTGGTGGTAAAGTACTGAAAAGAAAACTATGAAAGGAATATCATTAGGAAGGACTCAATAGTTGATAATTACCTTGTATAGTGGTAGGAAAAGAGGGCATTTCATAATTATGTATCTTTCAATCTATGACTGAGCATAATCAAAACAAAGCTATTTATGAGTTTTATCACAAATAAAAATATGAATCATCTATAGAATCTAGTAAATATAAATTGAATCATATTTATCATGCCTACTAGAGTAGCCATTAATTATCATTAGCTGATCTAACATGCATGTGCAATCTTAATGGCATTGATATCTAGTTTAAAGATCACTTTATTGCTTGTATGACTGATATACTTGTCGAATAATATTGAATGATAGAGTATCATCAAATTAGCTATTGGGATGTACCTAACCATAAAATGAGGTATAACAAAGTCATAATAATGGATATTAGCATGTGTAGTCATCAATTCATTATTGATTGACCCAACTATCAGATAATTTTTGTGAGATCAATATATGAAATTACATTCATTTTATTATTTGTACTACCTATATACTTATAGAGCTTTGTTGGTCAAGAAGTCCTCGCTCAACTAATTATGCGATCATACCAAATAACTAAGTTTTAGCACCCTAATAAAAGTTGTAATAGTAGTCTCACTTGAAGTACCTAGATAAACCATATTTCTAGCACCCATCTTCAGCTTTATCATACTTTTCTATCTTCATCATGCATCTGGTATGCTTTCAAACCACACACCTCTTTCTTTTGTCTTCTCCCTCATATTTAATGCATCATTCAAGTATTTACTATACAATAACTTCTCATATAATTGTATTGAAATTCCTGGCATATAAGATAGTTATGTTGCCCCATAAATTAAGTAGTGAATAAAGGACCATAATTAATTTATCATCTTCATTGATCTCATAGCCAATAGAAGACAAATATTGAATAGTATATGAAATTTGTGCAATTGTGAAGAGAAATAATCAACCTCCTCCATGAGCAACTTATAGAATTTTTTCTTATGGATAACAACAATTTATTTTGATAAAATAATTTCAGTTTCTTCCAAAGATTCTCATGGTTCTCTTAATTGGAATATTTATCAAGACTTTGTCTGCTAGATATAGTTGGTTCAAGCTTCATGCTTTATGATTCAACTTGTCTATTGAATTTGTCCATATAAATCATTTTTTATTTTTTGATCATTAATCATCTGCTCATGCTTTAATAGAAATATGCCCAAGTCTTTAATACTATAACATGATTTCCTATTATGACAATATGTTTTCATGATGTGATACTATGTTTCCATATCGCATCTCTAAGTTTTCATGTCATGACTCTATATTTTCATGTCACAAATTTATACTTAATTGTGACACAACAATGATTTTCTTTGCCATGCTCAACTTCTTATTCATGCTAGTTTTTATGTCTTCCTCCTCTAAAATGAAAGAACCCCTACTGGAGTCATGAAGGTGCCTTTCATCAACTTATACAAGGTCCCACATCTTAATCCTTGAGAAATTAGCATTGCTCCCCAAGTATTTTTGCAAGTTTTGTATTCTTAACAAAAAAGAATACTATCATCATTAGTCATTGTACTCGCAAAAATAAGATTTTCACTTAAGTGTAGAATGTGCATAACCCTTGGAACATGTTTGAAACTCCCATCATGCATATTCATCTTAGCTTTCTCATGGCCAACAATTTTCATTGTTTTAACCATTTTCTATAGTCACTTATCCACTATCACCTTAGTAGACTCATTCTGACAATCTCTCTTATAGTATCCAGCATTACCATACTTTCAATACTTTATTTCTAACTTATCCATAACTTTTATTTTTCTTCTTTCCTTTAAGCTTCTATAGTACTCACTTCATTTTTCAGTTCTCTCCTTCACAAACAAAATCTTTTTTGAGTACTTCATCATACTTTGCCTTTTCGTATCC
The DNA here is from genome assembly GCA_029783825.1 of Sapria himalayana. Classification (NCBI taxonomy): domain Eukaryota; kingdom Viridiplantae; phylum Streptophyta; class Magnoliopsida; order Malpighiales; family Rafflesiaceae; genus Sapria; species Sapria himalayana. The sequence goes on along the minus strand of JAREIK010003765.1, from coordinate 1,731,545 downwards.
TTATATTAGGTTTGAAACCAATGTCTCACATGATAATCTTGTTATACCACTACCAATGGTGATAATGATTATCCCATGAATCCAAAAGTGAATAGAGAAGAAGAATGACTTTGTCATTATCACTAATCTCATAGCCAATAGATAAGAGTTGACTAATTAATATATATAATTCATGTAAGTATGATGAAAAAAAAGTTAGTCTCTTCCATACATAACTTGTAAAAATTCTTCCTCAGAAAGAGCTAGTTGACCAACAACTTGCTCAAAAAGAAGACTTCAAGCTTCTTCCATAAATCCTTTACCATTCTTTCATCAAAAACATTCACCAAGATCTCATCTACTAAATATAATCAAATCAAGTCTCATGCTCTCTGATGCAGCTTGTCCCATTTGACAATATTGAGTTTTGTTACCTCTAGTTTCTGATTGTTTATAATTAGATTTGGATCTTAATTGTGAACTAGTAATCTCTATTAACCAACATATCCTCCATCTTCAATTTCTAGAGTTCAAAACTCTTCCCCAAAAACTTCTCAAATCCTAAATATCTTGGTATTTATTATTCACAAATTCACACTCAAACTAGGCTTTATAATAGTGAGCTATGATACCAAATGTCAATATGGGAATTTATTATTGGATCTAAAACATGCTTCTATACCAAATGTTGAGAATTTTCAGTAATATAATTCTTGATATCAAAGCAAGCAATACATATGATACCAAATGTTGAGGATTTGCTTTATAGCAAATGTTCTTTGAAACCAAATATTGGGTTTCACAAGTATTATAGAGATAGTGATTCGAGGTATCAAAAAGAGAGAAGAAAACCCTCAAAGATAAAGCACACATGCATAAGAGAATGGGGGAAAGAAAAAAAATAGAACACAATTACAAGAGAAAACTTTTCCACTAGAATTTTTCTCACATTCTCTCTCCCTCATAAATCTCTTACAAATGCTTAAATAGTAAAATAAACAATTTTTTAAACTTGAGACCTAAGTTGCAACATCAAATTCTCATGTCATAACTTCGTCCATTTTATAATACCAAAGAACATGGTCATGGCTTGAATGCTTAAGTTATTCAATCGTGAAAATACAAGATAGGTTGCAACTCCTTTTGAGTCTAACTCTGTTCAAGTCAAAACTTTATAATCCAGGTCACAACACCAAATACATAGTTTTAATATCAAGTTGCAATATCAAATAATATGATCATGAATTCATTCATATCATAATACCAAAGAATATTTTATATTTCCATTTAGGTTACTACTTCACAAATCAAGTCGAAACACTAAACACATATTACAATTTTATCTTCAAGGTCTCTATGAAGAAATATATTATTCATATATAGCTGATTTATTCTTTATCTATGAGATATTACTGGTAAAATAAAAATTCATATGAAAGACATCTTAGCCACGAGAGATAAAGTATCTTGTTATCCTTTTTGAATATTTGAGCAAATCTCCTCATTACAACTCTGAATGTGTGGTTATATAGCTTCTTATGTTGATTTGTCTTCATAGTAAATACCTAACTAGAACTAACAATAAATTTTCTCAAAGATTGTGGTACTAGTTCCCAAATATTATTGAAGCTGAGGGTATATATCTCTTCTATTATAGTTTGACATATCTTAGATGAGATAATATCTCAAAATGAGATATGAGCATCCTTGTACTATCAAAAGAAGTAATAAAATAAGTAAAATAATAAAGAATGCAAGATTATGATAAAATATGTGAAATCAATTGCTAAATACAACTATTTTATCTTTTCTAGATTATGAGCTAGTCATAGAATAATCTAACTTTTTGATAAATGTATCTCTAATCTTTGTAGGTTGGGTATGCCCCCATCTTATATAAATATTATATCATAGGTGGTCAAGTCCCTTAATCTCTAACTCATCATAAGTTTGAATTGGAGTAGACTCATGAGCTTATATGTAATATTATGGACTTAAGGAAAATTTTCCTCTCTTGGGAAACCTCGCTTTCTATAGAATCAACTTGTTTTATACTTGCTGATACATATGATAATTTCATAAGAGTATCATAATAATGTGGACCAAAGAATTCAAATATAGTTAATGAGTAATTCTCTATAGCATCTCCATGTCCAAGTGATACTACATGATAGAAAAAATAATAATGAGTCCATATCTAACTATTTGACTCACATCCTTTCTAGGCTCGTTAAAAATTAGTCTTACTAAAAAAATAATATTAGTACTAACTAATACTTTAGCCATGCTCTAGTAAAAAGTATGTTTACTCTTTTTTAGGTACTAAAGTTTCTAATAAATATATATTTCAAAGCTCTATGGGTCTTCTTATTCTAGCATGAGAAGATTTCTTGACCAAGGTATGTATTCCCAAAGAATCTATGAGATTTGCTACATAATTACAATTTAGGATATAGAAAAAAAAGATAAAAGAAGACAATCATTTGATTAGAAAATTTATAGTCAAAAATGCATTTCACCAAAAATGTATCTAATTGACATATATTCAAATACATTATTAATTCTTATTTTTAAAGTTCTTTTCTCAAATTAATTTTTTATATTTTACAAAATATCTAAAAAATAGAAAATACATGTGACCTAACTTGAAAAAGGAATACTCATGCGATTCGTAAATAACTATCAATAAAAGTAATTAAATACTCAATTTTGTATAAGATTTCAATTATACTAGGTCCTCATATATTTGAGTATATCAGATCAAATAAATTATTACCCATGCCATCATGATACCCAAAAATAAGAGGCTCTGACTAAAGGTGTCAAGTATGTCAAGTAGCCTGAACCTAGCATAAAGCATAAAAAGAATATATGGCATGGTTGGGCCCAACACAACAAGGTCCAAAACATTGCCTAGATTGTAGATATGCCAACTCATGGCATAACTCATATCATGTCATGTCGAGAAATGAGCCTTATGCCTGCTTGCCTCACATGTCAATGTCGTACATGAAATGTGGTACGGACTCGTGGCCTGTGCAACATTTAAAAATTATAGTTGTTTTATAATGGCTACTTATGACCAACAAAATGACTTATCATTGTCATGTCATCATTGACATATGATTGACATATAGTTGTTTTAATAATAATATAAGTCATTGGATTTCATCCAATTACTATTTGCGAGAAATATGATACCTATCAGATTTCTACCCAAAAAAATATAAAAAAAATTTAAAATTGTTTTTTAAAATTTTAAAAATAATAAATACCATATTAACATATTTTTTTTCATACATTATTTATAATATCTAATATTCTCTCCAATTCTCATTATCTTATGACTTATATTATAATAGTCACTACTTAGTATCTGATTTTTTTAACAATTTATTTCATTTTCCAACATATTTACAATATTATCATATTTTTATTTGACATAGTGATTTTGGTGGAGAGGTGATAAAATGAGTGTGTTTATTAAATTATTACTTACTGCACACATAAAGGTACACAATGCGTATTTGTTTTTTTCAAGTTAATTTGTTTTTTAAGTTTTACTAAAATTAAGTAGAATTGTAATTAGTAAAAATATTCTTTTCTTACTCAAAAAATTATAAAGACTTGAACAACATCCAAACAATATAAAATGGTTAATATTATGAAAATGATGTAGATCCAGATATAGATAATGATAACCCGATTGAATGGTTTGACACTAAATTGTATCATAGAGCTTTAACTCCATGCCTAGGATACCTAAAAGTAAGTGAACATCAATAGTATAGACATTCTTTTAAGAAACTTAAAAAAAATTATAGGTGTAGAAGAAAATTCAACATCAACATATGAGTAGTTGTGGCATTGCATATCTTAAGAAACATGTCAATCATTATACAAAAAAATATAATGTATTAGATTCCATGTAAAACCAACTTAGTGTTAGGATTTTTAAAGTTGGATCAACTTCAATTTCAATGACCCCATTTATTTACCATCATGAGTATGTAAGGGAAGACGTAATAAAATTCAATGCTAGTAAGAGATTTTCTGATTAGATTTTCAAAGGATCTTATACTACTCTATCTAATCGGCAAAATATAAAATATAATAAAAATATAAAATATAAAATAAAAATATAATAAAAGGAATAATAAAAGGAATAAAAATATAATAAAAATATAATAAAAATATAATAAAAGGAACTTCAATTTTCAAAGGAAGACGTAAATTTAGCATGTTTATCATAAGATCAAGATCAACCAAAAGGAATAATATAATAAAAATATAAAATAAAAAAATAATTAGTAATTAGCTTAGGATAGGACACAAATATGAGTAGTCATAATGACAATTGATATTTGGATTAATCTCAAAACCAATGCATTTGTATGTATGATCACCCACTTTATTGATTTTAAGTAAAAATTACATAAAAAAATATTAGGGTTATGTGAGATCTTCCATTTTCATGATGATCTCATCATTTTTGAGTGTGTCTAGAAGTCTTAGGGAAAAAGAGATTCAAAATAAAAATTTTAGTATAACATTCAATAATTATTCATTGTATTATATTTTCTTCTTTATGTTATTATTCTATACCTTTTTTTTGTGCCACACATAATGGAAAAAGAAATCTATTCTTCCATAACATGCACAATATAAAATGTGAAAACAATATATAATAAAATGAAACATTAAATTAAACAAGATCAATAGCAAATAAGTTTCTTTTAACAAATTAAACTAAATATAATTCTAAAAAAACTAATTAACCATATGAATTAATTCAAATTAGTCTACCAAACTTGAGCAAATCAAACAAAAATTTCATTTCCAAAGCACCACATTTTTTAAGCATATGGAATTCTATTAAATAATATACAAAATTATTGAATCCCAATATCTTGATATCGATATGTATCAATTAGAATATCAATAATTTTCTACTTCTTTTCTTTTTAAAAATGTTATATTTTTCATACTAATTCTATGATGGAATACATAATATTTTTACCCCTAGGAACATATCACTCTCAATTCAACTCTATAATATGATTCATATTTTTATATTATTCTCACTTTAAAATAATTGACTTGGTAAAATAATTAATTTGTAATAAAAATGAACATGTTTCAATGATGCATAATTATTCTCTATAAGAACAAAAAAATCAAAAATTATGGATATATAAGTAACTCAATTTACAGATATATCTAGACATATCCATTGACATTTTGACATAAAATATCAGTTAGTGATTTTATTATATAAAAGCAATTAAAATATAATAAATAATATGAAATTAGAATACAAAAACTAAATGTGTCAAATAATTTTTGATGTCAAAATTAATTATATGATTTTTTTACTTATTTATTTATTTTATTTGTTATTTTATTTTATTTTTATTTTTTAGTTAAATTTTATGATGTTAATCAATAAGAAATATTAATTTTGTATTATTATTTACTTATTATAAATGTATTAATTTTTTATAAATATATATATTTATGTCATTTAGATCTATTGAATATAAAGAGAATGTTATATTTAATTATATTTTATTATATTTTATTATATAAATAATATTAAAAATTAATGTTATATACTTATTATATATATATATATTGAAAAAATATTTACATGTATATTTTATACTATTCATATTTATAGAAAATAAACTAATATTATATTTTATTATATTTTATTATATGATAAATATTAATTTGTGAGAATTATATTTTAGTATATTAAAATAGAAAAAATTAAGAAATGTAAACAACCATTTACTTTTTTTCTTAAATTTAGGTAATTTTATTATTTTGATATAGTTTTAGTACATATTTTTCTTATTTTTTTTTCTATTATGATTTTTTATGTATTAATATATAATTCTTACATTAAATTTAATTACATTTTAATATATGAGTAATATTAAATTTTATTTCATTTATTTATTAAATATTTAGTAAATTTTTGTTTTCTATAGTATTATTATATGTTATTTTAATTTATTCAAATTCATTGAATTTATAAAATAAAAAAAATTCTAATTATAATATAATATATAATCGATATTAAATTAATTTGATTTAAATATTGATTATCATAAGGTCAAAAATATTTGATTATATATATATATCTTACTATAATTGGATATATCATGAATGTATTTGTATATTTTCTTCCCTAAAACTATTTTTGAGTATATCGATATATTTATTATTGTCGATATATTTATGATGTATCACAAATTTTTAGTGATAATTATGAATTTATCATTTAATAAATATTTATGTACCGTATATTTTATCATAGACCTTGAATATTAAATGTATTTTGGATATATAAAGGATATATTCAAATATTTTCATCACTAATTCTCGAAGAGTATATCTTTATATCCATTTAGAATAATTTTATTTATATGTCACTGTAATATTCTTTATTTAACACATCTAACATGATCAAATTTTAGGTTTTTATCCTCTCACAAATTTAACTCATATTATCCCTCATCCCATGTATGAGTCTAGAGGCCCCATAATAAAAAATGTAAGGCCCTCCTCCTTATAAAAAGATAGATCCCAATGGCATATACCATGGAAAGCATATTCAACATATGCATATATGGAAAATATAACTCATGACCCAAGAATAAAAGCATCCAAAGCCACTTGTCAAAGGAATAACATATTATTGGTACTTTTAATTTATAATTTATCATTATTTCTATATTCAATTCTAAAATATTTTCTCCAAATTTAGCTTGTGTATTATACTTATGGATTTATCGATCAATGAATATTTCTATATATTTGTATTGTGCCAATAACCATGGATATTGAATATATACTAGATATATTCAAATATTTTTCATCATTGTTGATTATTGGAAAGCATATCACTCTAAATTTATCTAAAGGAGGAGTATATATGTATATCCTTTTAAAATTATTTTTATTTAAATGATCACTATTATTATTCTCGTTTTAATATATATAATATGAATCAATTTTCTTATTTTTTATCCCAACCCCCAAATTTAACTTATACTTTCTCTTAACCAACATATGAGTCTCAGGGCTCCAACATCGAAGCATGTAAGGCTTTCATCCCTATAAAATAATAGAACATATTGGTAGATACCACGGAGAACATATCTGACATCTTTGGAGATTGAACTCATGACACAAAAATAAGAGCATCCATCATATTTATCAACTTGAATATTATATTATTAGCAATTCACATCATTATTTTTTCTATAGCCAATTTAAAAACAATTTTCTCCATTTTTAGGATTTTATGTTTTTTTTTTTATTTTTGACTATCTTATTGTATGTTTATAGGGACGGGGGCATGCTTTGATTCCAAGACTCCGAGGCTCATATATGGATCAATGGATAGTATGCATTTTATTCGTCAGAGTGTATATTTTTCAATCCATTTATAATAATTTTATTTATATGATCATTGTATTATTCTTATTTTAATACATCAAATATGATTCAATTTTATAGTTTTGTATCTCCTCCATAAAATTTAACTCGTACTATCCTTCAGTTCATATATGATTATTAGGGCACCTTGATCGAGCAAGAAAGGCTCCCTTCATGATAAAATGATAGATCCTACAAAAAGATATGATGGGGAGCATATCCAGTATCTCTAGAGATCAAACACATGAAGAAAGGATAAACATCAATCATATTTGTCAACTCGAACTTCAATGTTGTTGACAATTCTAATTTATAATTTATCATTATTTTTCTATAGCCAATCTAATTTTTTTTCCTCCATTTTAGGTTGATTATCATATAAATTTTTATGTTTTTTTGACTATTTTTTTTCTCCATTTAACTCATACTATCCCTCAGCCCTCCTCCCAACCCCTCCCTCATTGTCTCTTAGCCTTTAATAAATGGGGCTTGGGGCTCCTAGGTTAGTTCTTTGATATTTAAATTATTAAATATTCTTAAGTATCTTTGGTGCAATTAGATGATGTATAAGCAAGAAAATGATATTAAATTGGATCAATTTTATAACTTCAAATTTTTGATTGATTTTGATAAATAGTCATAAGATTATTATGTTTTTAAATGTATTTGGTGATTTGGTGAGTTATGAGACATCGAGTAGTTTCGACATCCTTTATTGGTCAAATATACTTAATTGATTATAATAATCTTTATACATTATAAATATACCATCTTATTAGTATAATCTTTGAAATATGTAACACATTCTTTGTGTTGAAATATTATCATAGAGATACAATCATAAGTATTTTGTAATAATTAAATTGCTATTATATTAATTTTATATCGAAGTAAGCAAGTACCCACTAGTACTAAAAGCGTGGTTATTTGATAGCATCCTCACTTTATTTTTATCAAGGCTTTGCATTCTTAAGTTAGAGCCACAGCCTTTTCCCATTGTTAAGATTTTTGAGCTACAGAAATTTACAAAGTCAAATTCACTTAGTCCAAAGCTGCTACAATTATCTAGCACAATGACTTTTTGGCACAAAATATTACAAAAGATATTATTTGAATACAACTACTTCTTAAGGCCATGACTCTTGCCATCAAGAGAATGAAAAACTATAACTTTTATATACGAACTAATTTCCTATGGTTGCAATCATTCCTAGCACTCCCACCATGTTATATATTTTAAAAAAAAAGTAAATTCGAGGTCATTTTCAACACAACAACCATGTTATATATAAAAAAGACAATTCCCAGAACCATGACTATTTCACGTAGAAGAAAGTATAAGGCAAAATTGGGGCCATTCTCAGTGTCAAGGCTATATGATGCATAAGAGATACCATTCTCACTATCATGACCATTCTCAGCGCCACAAACATATTATATACAAGAAAACTCATTCTCAATGCCTTGACCATTCCTGGCACCATGGTTATTTTATGCAAAAGAGAGACTAATGTCAAAGTCACAATCATTTTTAGCACGAAAACTTTGTATTATGGAGATTAAAGGAACAAATCACATATATTTCTTGCACTATGACTTTGTGATTATAGAAAGAATAAGATGCATCCTAAAGCTACATCCTCTTTCCAAAGTCATGACCTCAAGTAAAAAGACCAAGGCCAAATTCATATCTTTTAAAAGTTATGACTACCTACTTAAAGAAATATCAAAATTCAAGAGTATAAAAGAGAAATGAGAAAAAAACCAAAAGAATTATTATTTTTATTCATGCACTAAGCCAAAGTAAAGTGTAGTAAATAATCTTTGGGGTGGATTTTCATACTACCTAGGGAATTCATGAGCAATCAAAGTATGAAAGACATTGGCTAAACGTAGAATTGGAGAGCATGACTCTCAAACCTCTCTCTCTCTAAAGTAGATTCAATAAATTAACCAAAATAGTGTGAGATTAATGTTTGTTTTTTATATTTTTGTGAGAGATGTCATTGGGTATTTGAGTTTCACAAAACTTTTTTTTGTACCTCATGAATCTATTCTTTATTCCAAGCTAAGTTGAGGTCTAAAATTGTATACTTATGATTTTTGTGATATATATGGTGTTTTTATTAATTATTATGTTTAATTTATGTTGTAGAATGAAAATTAATGGATATAGTGATTAAATAGAACTAAAATTATGAAATTAACTTTAGGTGGGTTTGTACATATTGTTATGATGTATGATAATAGGTAAACCATGAGGCCCAATCTTATATACAATAGGAAATAAGTGATAATCTTTTTGACTAAGATGCATGAGGTAAATCTATATGTTAAAATCTAAAATTAAGGTATGCTATCCATTGTGAGTATGACACTCAAGTAGCTGAAAGAATGAATAATTTAACATGCTACTCAATTATACATATCTTACAAGAACTAGTTCTTGATTTATGTGCACATTTGGTATAAAATTATTCTAAGAGTTTCACTTTTAGTGTGTGACTTACATCATTACTATGGAGGATAGTGACTAATAATCTACCTGAGATATGTTAGTGTATAGTGACTCATAAAGTGGTAGTAGGTCTTTTAGTTACTTTCCTTATTATGGTTTTTGCAAGAGAGATTTGAAGGAAATATATGTTAATTATATGAGCATGGTACTTACAAAGCAAAAAGTACAAATTCTTAGAAATCATATCAATTCTTGATCTTTAAAACACATGATGTTGGAGAATAAGAATGTACATATAAAATAACAATCAAGGATAATTGTTGAGTTGGCTAAAAGATATAGACTTGCGAATGAACCTTATGCAGAGATCATTTGTTGCCGCATTAGTAAAGCACCGAAGAGATAACTATGTGAAGACTATCATTAGGATGAGCTTAACGATAATAAACACCTTGTATGTAGTTTGGATGAATTATTATTTTACACTAATCAAACAATCATTATATATTCTCACTCAACATAAATAAAACTATTTGAATTGCATGATACAAATCAAGTGGACAAATCATATGATATAAGAGTTATACCAACATCTCTAAATATTTTTCTTACTAAAATTTTGTTGTCTCATTATTTGTTGACCAAATTACTATTGCAATCTCTTTGGGATTGATATAACAATGAAAATATATTTTACTACTTCTAGGACCAATATTCTAATAGGTTTTTATTGACGAGTGGTCAATGACAATGACCTTTTTGGATATTATATAACCAACAAAATTGGGAAGTATAATAAAGTTGCAACAAATTTTTAGCATCATTGTTGAGAAATATCTAGTTTGGTTAGTTAGAGTGAGTCAAGGTAATTTTCCTTGAGAAATAATAAGTTTTTTAGTAATTTTAATATCATTATTTTCATAATTTTTTTAGATCTAATTACTTGTCTTGTTATCTTGTTTGGAAAATTGATTATTGTATGTTGTGTTGTGTTTATTTCTTTTTCTTTTTAAGTCATATTTTATGAGTATAAGCTACAAGACTAAGCTAATCTCTTTGGTCATAAAAATTGAGAGAGCTAGAAAAATTAATTTGAAACAAAAAGCTAACAAAGAGGATATGGACGTAACTAATAGCAACAAAGAGTCCCAAGATGGAAATGGGAAAGCTATTAAATAGCCTATCCATTATAACATATTAATATATTATTTGTGGTTAATGATGATGAAAAATAATTTGATTATTTAGAAGCAACTAGTGGAAGTAAATTATTTTAAGTTGAAGTCGAATCTAATAGTATTGGTTCAATAATGCCAGTACAATAGAAGAATATTAGAGGATCCTAATAGACATGTCATGATATTTTTAGAGCTATACGACATAGTAAAGATGATTGGAGTCTTAATGCAATAATGTTATGTCTATTCCCACTCTCATTAATGTATAATGTACATATTTGGTCTTAGTGCTTATATCATGACTCTATTGAAAGTTAAGGTAAACTTGTGAGGGCCTTTCTCATTATGTTTTTCTCACCACAAGTCACTCATCAGCTACGAAGTGAGTTGTGGTTCAAAACTCAAAATTTCTATAATATATTAAATTATATGATGAGGTATGTATATGTTTGATGTGGATGTGGGAAGCTCTATTATGAATAAATTTTCAAAAGAAATTCTTTTTTTATTTAATGAGCTATCAAAGAATAACTACCAAAATCTAACTAATTATTTATTTGGGAGAAGACAAGCTGAAGTATTGGAGTAAGATCAATTCACTATAATTGAAGTAAACATAGAAACTTTTCTAGGAAAGTTTGAAACTCAAGAGGAGAAGAGAAAAGGATAACAAAAATTTGCTATTTTGCAATTGCACAAAATGCCAAATTTAGATCTCATATATCAATTAGTGAAAGTCAATAGATTACAAAATAAAGTGTATGTGTCTGAACCCAATAATAATATTAGATGTGTCAAATGGATCGGCCGGGCCGGGCTCGACCTAGACCCCGACCTAGTTCAACCATGCTAGCCCAACACAGCATGGTCTAGGACCATGCTCATGCTCATGCCAAGTGGATTCTCAGCATGACTTGTGTCATGCCATGTCGAGAGAAGTATGCCTGTGTGCTATACTAGGCACGACTCGGGTGCCTCGAATGTGGGCATGACATGGAGCATGACCCTACACTTGCCTTGTGGATCTGCCAATCTGGTTAGGACTCAGGGCCGCACTTGACCCTATTTTGGCAATGGCACAACACCCTACGAGGGACACAACCAGCTGAGCTGGTCAGCGGTAGTGCCCACTCGACTGTGGGGAGCACCCGTATCCCTAAATCTTGGCACGAACCTGCTTTAAACTAGGCTGACGTTGGGCAATGGGCCATGCCGAGCCTAAATCTTGGGCAGTTGGGCATGGCACAATTATTGGCATAGAATGCAAGCCATATTTTCTTGAAAATATGAGTCGTGCTGGCCCGGCACAGCTCGTTTGACACCTGTAAATGATGTCATGATATATTATTATCCAAATTTGAGAAATCACAAAAACTTTTCATATGGAGGATATAGGAGTTGGTTACAAAATGTGGCGTAAGCACTTTAAAACTTTGATAATAATTCAATGAGCTATAATAATCAAGGTGGATCAAGCATAAATTGTCAACCTTCAATGAGAGAAGAAAAGTCAAATCTAGTAGAAAGTATAAATGTTATATTAACAAAATTGCAAAAGATAAATGATTACTAAGATGATTCAAAAAGCTTGGAGTAAGCATGATTTCAATAATGAATAATATAGATAATCAAATTGGACAATTAGCATTATCAATGAAAAGAAATGGAGTTAGTGATATTAAGGCAAATCTAAAGAAGTACTTATTTATATTGCTTCAAAGTAGAAAAGAGCTATATGGGCAACACATTGAACAAGAGATTCTTGGAACTTCTATAGCAAATAGTGCTATGACTTTCTCAAAAGTTATGGCTCCCACTAAGAATTTTCCAATCATTATGGTTTCTACTAAAATAGTTACCACATATAAAGGCTATAGGGTCATTGCACCTTACAAAGCTAGGAATCCAATAGAAGTAGAAGCTCAACTATTACCCCCTAGTTGTGAGTGAAAGAAGTGATGAAACAAAGGAGGGAAATAAGATTACTCAAATCTATGAAGAGATAGAAAAAAAATTAGAATAAAGCTGATGGAAAGGTTTTGATTAATCTTCCATTTATGCTATATTTTAGAAAGTGAAAATTGGATTAGCAGTTTGAGAAAAGTTTCAACATATTTTAAAAATTATAAGTAAATATATGATTTATAGAAGCTATAGCTCAAATACCAAACATTATGAATTTTATGAAAAATATCATGAGTAATAAGAGAAAGTTGGATATATATGCAACCAAGAATATGACTGAAAAGTATATTGTAATTATTCAACTATGAAATCACATATTTCAAAAGGCCTTATGCAACTTGGGATTAAGTGCCAACTTGATGTTCTTGTCAACTGCATGAATGTTAAGTCATAAAAAAATTACTCCGATCTTTCTCTTACTCTGTATTGGAATGGAGTATGTAAAGTTTAATCTTTACAAATGATTAAGGAGTCCATATAATAATGTGAGAGGGTATTTTAGAATAGATAATTTTATCCATATAGCAATGCAATAAAAGTCAACTTTAATGGAAGGATTGTGTAGAGGACTGTTGGCTAGACGAAGATAAAAGAGATGGAAGAATAACTTTGGAGCTATAAAAGTGATGAAGATGAGGAAGATGATAATAAAGAACCACTTTGGTGTTGTAAAAGTGAGGAAAATGAGGAAGATAACTACTATGAGATTATGATATTCTTTGAAATCATGAATTCACAAAAATCTAAAGATAGACAGCTTTAAGAAAGCTAAGAAAATAAGTGAGAAAGACAATGTTGAGATAGAATTTCTGAAAGATCCAATCAATGACAAAGTCACAACTGAGTATAGCACCATGACTCTGATACCATTAGAATATCAATGGCAAAGTCATGATTATGTATAGCACCATGACTTTGGAGTTAACAAAAATAGTCCATGAGAAGCTGAAAGACAAAGTATGTAGTAACCATGTTTATTTCAATGACTTAGGGGTAACATAAAGAAATAGACAAAGAGAGGCTAAAAGACAAAGTCATGGTTATGCTCAGCATTGTGACTTTAAGGATACATGAAGAATATAGTTAGAATACAACCAAAGAAAAAGCTACAACATTCACCAAAGCCACAACACTAAGGAAGGAAAGGCTAAAGAAGGAAGTGCAGTTGATTTAAGATAGATAGAAGAAACAATAAAGAAGGAAGTAAAACCATATACTAAAAATTTACCATATATATTAGAGATTACATATGGAGGTGATGAGGTATTGAAGGTCTAGCTATAAATATTATACATAATACTTCTTATGAGATAACCCAAATATTTTATATTTGCATGTGTGATATAATAAATATTATATACCCATAACATAAAAAGTTATTACTTAAGGTTAAGTAATGATTTTAGTATATAGGTTTGTTTGGTATTCAAATTATCAAATATTTTTGATTTTTTGGTAGTATTAGATGTTGTGTAAGCATGAAAATATAACTTTTTTAAATCAATTTTATGACTTTATAGTTTTGAGGGATTTTGATAAATAATTATGAAATTAATATATTTTTGGAGAAATTTGGTGACTTAGTAATTTATGGAAATCTTTGTATGTCATGAATATACCATTTCGTTATAACCATACTTTTCTCATGATAATTAAATGATTATAATATTAATTTTATGTCATAGTAACTAAGTACCCTACTTGTGCTAAAAGTCATTACTACTTCATAGCATCATGACTTTATATTTACCAAGATTTTATATTTACAATTAGAATTATGGGGTTTTTTCCAAAGTTGTGATTTTTGAGCAACAAAAATTTGCAAAGCCAAATATACTCAAGACAAAGTCTTAGTAATTATTTAGCATTATGACTTTTGGATATAGAATATCATGGAGGATATTACTTGAGCATAGCTACTTCTCAAGGCCATTGCCCTTGCCCTCAAGAGAAGGAAATGCCACAACTTTTATGCAGGAGCTAATTTTTCAAAGGATGCAACCATTCCTAGCATCATAATCATGTTTTATATGAGATTAAGTTAAGAAAAAAATATAACCATTTTTTAGCATCGTGGCCATGTAATATGTAAAAAAGATCTTTCTCAATTTCATGGTTATTCTCAATGCCACGGGCATGTTATATATACAATAAAGACCATTCGCAGCACCATGGCCATTCTTAGCATCATGGTCATTCTTAGCATCATGGTCATTCTTAGCATCATGGTCATTGGATATAGAAGATGCTAAAACTATGATCATTTTCAACACAATGACTTTGTGTTAGAGAGACAAATCGTATAAGTTATGAACATTCCCAATGCAACAACTTTGTAATTATAAAAAGATTATGATACATTTCAAAGTCATGATCACTTTCAAGTGTCACGATCTCAAACTAATGAGACTAAGGTCAAAATCATGGTATCTTCCAAATTTTTTGACTATCTACTTAGAGAAATGCCAAAATTCTAGAATATAAAAGAGAATAGAAGAAAAATCTAAATGAATTCTTCTTCTTCTTCTTCACATATCAAACCAAAGCAAAGTACAACATGTAACTCTAGGATTAGATTTTTACACTCCCTAAGGGATCCAAGAGTAAGCAATGAATGCAAGACATGGGCTAAACAATAGAGTTGGGGGGAAAACCCCCTCTATAGTATAGATTCATTAAAATCAATCAAAATATTATGAGATTAGGATTTGTGTCCTAGATTCTCATGAGGGTTGCCATTGGGAATCAGAGTTTCTTAAGACTTCATATTTTGTATATCATGAATCTCTCATCAATGTCAAGTTAAATTGAAGTCAAATGTTCTATATTTGTGATCTTAATGATATATAAAAAGTTTTGTGTTTAATTATTATGTTTGATTTAAGTTGTAGAATAGAATTTGATGGATACATTAATTAAATAGAATTAAAATTATTATTTTAACTATTAGTGGATTTGTGTGTGGTATCATAATATATTGTGATAGGTAAACCATGAGGCTCACTCATGCATACGACAGGAAGGAAGTGATAGTCATTCTCACTAAGATAAATGTGACAAATATATATGTTAAAAACTAAAATTAAGATATATTAATCATTGAGTATGATTCTCATAAAGCTAAAAGTACAAATGATTTTATATGCTACTCTTTTATACATATCTCAAAAGAACTAGTTTTTGATTATTGTAAATATTTAATAGAATAGTCTCATAATAGTTTCACTTTTAGTGTTTGAGTCATATTATCATTGTGGAGGATTATGATAATTAATTCATATGTCATGCATGAGTGTACAGTACTCATAAAGAGGTGATAACCCTTTGATTAGTTGTCTTTCTTCATATGGTTTCCACTTGAGATTTAAGATAAACATATGTTAATTATGCATGTATGGTACTTATGAATCCAAAAGTAAAAAAAATCTTATAAACTATATCAATTCTTTGTTTTTATGATACCTAAGGCCAAAGAATAAGACTATACATATGAAATAACTATCACGAGTAGTTGATGAGTTTCCTAAAAGGTATGGATTTATGAATGAACCTCATGTAAAACTAATTTTTTATCTTGAAGATAAATTAACAAGAGATAGCTATTAGGGGACTATCATTGGGATGTGTTTAATGGTGATAATTACATTGTATGTCAATATAAATTGAACAATTTGAATATGTATCATATGAATTAAGTATGCAAACCCTAGGATCTAAGACTTATACCATTGTCCCTAAATATCATTTCTACTATAATTATATTATTTCATTGTTGGGTGACTGAAATGTTGATATAATTCATATGAGATCAAAATTTGGACAAAAATATGTAGTAAGTTTTTATGATATTGTCTAACAAATAAAAATATGTAGTAAACAAAGTAGAAACTAGTTTTTGATGTCATTGTCAAAAAAAAGCTTAATTTAGTTATTCAAAATGAATTGATGTAATTATCCTTGATAAATAATAGTTATTTTGAGTATTGTTGTATTCCATTTGCTTGTCTTGTTATCTTATTTGGATTGTAGATTGTTGTATTTTATATTGTGCTTGTCCCTTTCTTTTTTTTCAATCATATTTTATGAGTAGAATCTTTGAGACTAAACTAATCTTTCTAGACCCAAAAATTAAGACAAATAGGAAAACTATTTAGAAACAAATGGCTAACAAAGAGCCTATGGAAAGAACTAGTAGCAATATAGAACCCAAATGTAGTAATGGGAAAACTATTCAAAAGCTCATCTACCACTACACATTGAAAGATTATTGGTGACCAGTGATAATTGATAATTATTTGGGTATTCAAATGTAAATAGTGAAAATAAATTATTTTGAGTTTAAATTAAGTCTGATAACAATAATTTAGCAACACTAGTACATCAGAAGGATATCAGAGGATCCTAATTGACATGTAGTAATTTAAGGGAGAAAGCATGTTATTTTTTCCAAATTTCATCTTGTGGCTCTATTGAGAGTTGGGATAAACTTGTAAGGGTCTTTATCATTATGTTTTTCTTATTTTAAATCATTTATTAGCTATGGAGTGAGATAAGTTAATTTTGGTGTGATAGCAAGAGACTTTATATGATGCTTAGGATCATTTTAAGGAATTGTTGAGGAAGTATCCTCAATACAGATTTGAGTTATAGTTTCTAGCTCAAACATTATATAATGAGCTGATTTACATGATGAGATATATGATTGATGTGGTCATGAGTGGCTTTATCATGAATAAATTACTAGAGGAAGCATATTTATCAAGGAGTTAGCAAAGAACAACTATCAAATTCTAACTAATCATTTCTTTGGGAGAGGATAAATTGAAGTATAAGAGTTTGATTGATTCACTATAATTGAAGAAAAGATGAAAGCTTTCCTGAGGAAGCTTAAAACCCAATAGAAAAAATGAAGAGAATCAAGAGAATTTGCTATCTTGCAACTGTAAGAAATTATGAATTTAGATTATATTTATCAAATAGAGGAAGTCAATGTATTTCAAAGTAAATATTATTTATTTGGACCCAATTATAATGTGTTGATATATTAACATTCGAACATGAATTATTACAAAAAATTTTAATATAGAGGTAATATGAGTGGGTTGTCGAATGTAAATAACTTCCAAAAAATTTCGAAATAATTCTATGAGCTATTATTACTACAAGAAAAAACAAAAATAGAGACAGAGATTTTTGTCACAATTAAGTCATAAATCATGTTTAGTGATAGATTTGTGATGGAATTTCCTCTGTCATAATATTGGTCGTGACTAAATTTTGTGATGGAATTTTTTTCTGTCAAAACAATTTGTGATGAAATTTTTTTCCATCAAAAAATCATGACGGATTTTTGATGGAAATCAATCAAAATATTGTGATAGAAATAGTTTTTGTTACAAAAAATTCAATAATGGAAAATGTGTTATCATCATAAAATTATGATAGACTTTTGTCACTATTCCGTCATAATTTTGTGACGGAGTTCTTAATGTAATCTATCACAATTTTGTGACGAAAATATTTTTTGTCAATAAATTTTCATCATTAAAATATATTTTTATCAAAAAATTGTGATAGAACAATGACAAAAATCCATTACAAAATTGTGACATATTAGTGATAGAAATCCATTACAAAATTATGACAGATTAGTGAAAAAAATCCCTCATAAATTTGTGATGGATTAGTGATAGAAATCCTTCATAATTTTGTGATGGATTAGTGATAGAAATCCTTCACAATTTTGTGATGGATTAATGACAAAATCCATCAATAACATTTTGTTAATATTTCGTCACTATTACTTTTTGTCATATTTTTATATTTTATATAATTTTTATTAATTAAATGTTATTTTTAATTGGAATATATTTTGATACATTTTAATAAAAATAGAAGAAAATTAAAATTCAATAATTAAAAATGTCTTTCTTTTACTAAAACATTAAACAGTATACATAAAAAAAAATAAAATTTATATAAGTGAAACATAACTAATAATAAACATTTATGTTTTACACATCTAACATTAAAGAAGTCATCACTAAGGTTAAGGTGCGGAAGATTCTGATTGATTAAACTTTGACTAGATTGCATTTGCTCCATGAAACACCTCATTCGCTCTTGCATCTAATGAAAACACTCTCTTTCAACAATTAACTCAGCAATTTCTTTATTCATCTCTGCTTTCTTATTTGCAAGCTCCTACTCCACAATCTCTCTAACTCAAGCTGCAGATGATGATGAGTGTGAGCTCCCGATACCCTGACAGGAGGAAGGATAGATTAATGCAGCCCGTGATCTAAGACCATATACACGTCTCCTCTTCTCTCCACCTACAGCCTCAAAATAAAGAGGGTCTATGTCAACTGGTGGAGATTGTGAACCATCATCTAAAGGATGAGAAGCAGAAGACAACAACTCCTCCATGCGATCCTAAATTAAAAAATTGTTCAAGTTAATATTAAAATTTATGATTTATCAATTATTAAATAACTTAAAAATTACTAAATAATAAAAGATGAACCTACATTCACTTGCTTTGATTTGACATCCATAAATGTTCCATCTTTTTTCATGTGCACTTTCTTGAATAATTCTTAACTATTTGGCCAATGTTACAACTCTTTAGTCTTCAAGCACAATAAGTTAGTAATTAAATGTTTAAAAAGTTTAATTGAAAATATATATATATATATATATATAAACTAAAAATTAGAGCACTAAATAATTAATAATTTACTATTTTTAAAGAATGCTCCACCATAGATCGAGATCCACACATATGCTTAATCAAACTGGTACCTAGACCACCAGTCTCATTTAGATGATTCTATTTAGATTTCTAATCTCTCTCTTTCCATTATGTAGTGTTCCAATGTTGTTTCGAATTATTCCCAAATTTCTTGGGTCACACAACCAGGCTTGTCATCCTTAGAATGCCTCCAAATGTGTACATGTTTGGTGTACTACATTTTAATATTTTGCTACCAACAGCTCTTAATAGCCTCTTCATCTATTGGGTCCCAAGTGTACCTCTTCTACAATACAAAATAATTATAAAAAATGAAATAAAATTTTTCTATTTGTTAAATATTACAATAGATATTTATAATTATGAAATCCTTATTAAAATAATTTCATTCACAGAAAAATATACTAAACATTTTAACCTTAAACTCCTCCCAATACAAGTTTTTAATATCTCTTGAGAGATGCTTTCCACTATAAGAAATTACTTTTTGTCTTTCATAAAAATTTCCAAGAATGTAAGTAGAAACTGCTTGACCCAAAGGAAATAAAGGGCTACCTAATGGAACCAACTTGAAAAAAAGTAATTTTCAACATAAAAATAAATAGGAGAATCAATCATAATGATACCAATATCATAAACACATAAAAACTTAAAAACCACAATGTCGTACACACACAACAAATACCAACAATAATACATAAGATAAAATTATAAAGAAAAATTCCTTACTTATTTGCTTCAACCCTATTTAATAGTCTGCTTGTTCTATTAGTAGATGATGCTGCAGAAAGAACTGTGCACCTAAAGTGGTCCGTATGCTACTCATAGCTATAAAAAATATATATGGTGAATATACTTAAAATTTAAGTAAAAAATATTAACATAGTCTTACATTAATTATAACATTAAATAGTAAATTCCATATATATTGTTTGAAATAATTAAAATAAAATATGAATATAATTATTTAGTCATCGTCATCATCATCATCATCATCGTTAAATTATTGGTCTCCCTCACTATCTTTATCATCATCAAATTCTTGCTCTACATCGGTATCTTCAGCATCATCATCGACTTCTTGCTCTATATCAGTGTCATCATCATCATCATCAAATTCTTGCTCAACATCGACGACTTCATCATCTTCAATTTGCAAGGCCAATTCAACATTTTTCTCAATTTCAGTATTATACATGTGAACAAATGAACAATTTTCATCGTTTAGAGATTGATGTCTTTCATCTAGTACCGCATCAATTCCATGTTGATCGCTAACATCTTCTTGAAATGCTATCATATTAGAAGGTAGACATGCATTTGACATTGGTACCTCCACAATTCCCCTTGCTTTTATTTTGCAAATAGCTAACCAAATCATTCACATATCTCTTCAAAGTAGGATAAGATGCAAAATAAACTTGAGCAGTTTGCACAACAAGAATAAATGGTTTCTATTTATTGAATACTCTTCCACTCTTGACATCTACCAATTTGTATTGTGGGTGAATTCGTGTACCACGATATAAGATTGGATCAAACCATGAACACTTGAATAGTACAATTCTCTTTATTGATAGAGTTGGGTATTCTAACTCCAAAATTTCTTGCAATCGATCATAGTACTCTAGCTCATTTACACTATGGCTAGAACCTTTTATGCACACTCCACTATTCATTGCTCCATTATTTGAACCATGTTCCTTTGTGTGGAACTTATATCCATTAACATAAAACCCTGAAAATAATTTTGCCTAATAAAGCAGTCCTTTTGCAAGGTCATTTTCATTAGGTTATAGATGCTGTATGATTGTAGATTTGCCTATATATAATAATTATAAGAAATTAATGACTTTTAAAAATATTTACATATTATTTCATTTTTATATTCTACAAATTAATTACTTACATAATTTTTAAACCATAACACAAACTCTATCTCAAGTTTTGTATCAATTTCTGAAGCTTCAATATGGGGTTGAAATTGCCTCAACTCTGCTTTAAAGATTCTATATACATAAAGTAAATTTAGTGTTATTATTTTATTTTATATTGATTCTTTGCAAAAAAATTAAAAAATATATATGAATAATGAATCGCATAATTAGTTACTTTCTGAATGGATGATTTTACTTCATCATAATATAACAATATGTATGTGTGAGCTGCATTGTATTCAATATTAGTTAAACATCTGAGTTTTGCTTTTCCAAATGATCGACCAGCACATTTACATATGGAACGCATCTCAAAATCTTATTCCAAATCAAATCCACAACTATCACTATTGCGCGACACTTTTTGATGTTGTATATAAATGGAAGGATGAAAATAATGTGCACAAAATGATGAAGCTTTATAAACAATGTATGCATTACATATTTAACATTCAACTTTAGCTTTATTCCTGGCATTATTCTTTAACTTGTGAAGGTACCTAAAAATAAAAATTAATTTTAATTATTACATAAGATGTATATCATTAATAAGTATCAATACATAAAAATTTTTAAACTCACCACTCAAATGGATACATCCATTTATATTGCACCGGGCCAGCAACTCTTGCTTCATAAGCTAAATGGATTGGAAGATATTTCATGGAGTCCAAAAAAACTTGCTGGAAATATGTGCTCTAACTTACATAATACAATGAAAATATTTTCTTCCAAACGTTTCATGTCATTTGCTGTTATGACTGTAGCAGTTAAATCTAAAAAAATGCTCAACTTTGTCAAAGCTTGTCATACATTTGCATGCAATAACTCACGAAATGCAATCAGAATTAATCTCTGAAAAAAAAATATGATAATCATGACTCTTTATTCTATATAGTTTATTCCCACATATTGTTTATTCCCACTCAAATCAACACATCTGCCCAAGTTAGAAACATAACCATCTAGAAATTTTATTTTTTTAATCCACTTACAAAGTTGTTCTTTCCCATGTTTATCCAAGGTGTAACAAGTCTTGGGATATTTGTTTGCATTTTCATCCCGATGTAAATTAGGACGATGATAAAATTCTTTCAAATCTTTTCTAGACTTCACATTATCTTTGGTTTTTTCTTTAACATTCTTCATTGTATTAAAAATATTATCAAAAAGAATTTTCTAAATGTGCATAACATCAAATTTGTGCCTAATGAGATTGATTTTCCAATAAGGTAAGTCCCAAAAGATATTTCATTTTTTTCAACCACATCCACATGATTTTTGAATTCTATGATTTATCTCTTCTCCACCAAGTTATGTCATTTTCTTAAACTCAAAATCATCAATTTCATTAATTAGGTCCACACCTAATCATATAGTTGGTGCACTTTTTTGAACAGCTCGTCCCTTACTAAACCATCTTTTATTCTTTCACCATAAATGATCTTCTTGCAAAAACTTTTGATGATTGTCAAACCATGATATTTGTCCTCCTTTTGTAAGAGAAAATGCATCTGAATCATCCATGCAATAAGGACAAACATACTTTTTCATAGTGCCCCAACCTGACAACATCGAATAAGCAGGAAAATCACTTATTGTCCACATAAGAGCCGCTCGTAATTAAAAATTTCTTTTCTTAGAAATATCATATGTTTCTATCCAAATTTCTCATAATTCTGTCAACTCAACAATGAGTGGTCGGAGAAAAACATCTAAATTGTTTTTAGGATTTTTTGGCCCAGGAACAATGACAGTTAAAAATATATACTCTTCCTTCATATACATCCAAGGTGGCAAATTGTATGGAGCTAATATTACAGGCCAACATGAATACTATTGACCTGATTGCCCATATGGTTGGAACCCATAAGTGCACAAACCTAACCTCACATTTTTGCTTTCAAATGCAAATGATGGAAGAGTAAGATTGAAATGATTCCAAGCAAAAGAGTTTGAACAATGACATATGATGCCACCATCCTCCTATGGTTGCTCTGCATGCACCCTCATATGCTTTGCAATTGTATTAGATGCATATAATCTTTATAAATGAGGAGTTATAAGAAAGTAGTACATTTTATTATATGGAATGTTTTTCATATGCTTGGAAGATTCACACTTTTATCTCTTAAATTTAGGATGAGAACAAATCTTGCAACAACTTAAGTAACTTTCTTCATCCCTGTATAGCATAGAATTGTTCTCACAATAATCAATCTTCTGAATTGGCAAACCCAAACCTCGCACTAACTTTTTTTGTATTATAAAAGGTATATGTCATTAGATTATCGACCAAAAGTAATTTTTTTATCAATGTACAAATTCCATCATAGCACCTTTCAGAGATATGGTGTTTAGCTTAGAGGTGTCAACCGGGCCGGGCAGGCCCGGTCCAACACTAGGCACAACACGATTCGCTCATGCTTGGGTCGGCCCAGGATGAGAATTTCTTGTGCGCGGGCTCGTGCGTGCCTGACCACGGCACCAATTGTGCCATGCCATGCCGAGGCCAACCGGGGCTCGTGCCGTGCCTGACCACGTCACCAATTGTGCCATGCCGTGACGAGGCCAACCGGGGCTCGTGCCGTGCCTAGCCCGACACGGTAGTGTGGCCCATTGGCACGATACCTCGGCACAAGCCGATAAACCTAAATTTTTTTTAAAATTAGGGGTTCGGCCCGCGGCGGCATCACGGCACACAACTGAACCCCTAATTTTTTTTAAATTAGGGGTTAGGCCCGACCGAGCTGAACCCGGTGGATTCATGCCGCATGCCCGTGGCAAGCTGACCTCCATAGAACTGGGCCGGGTTAGGCACGGTACAGTATAGTAACCATGTCGTGCCTGGCCTGGCACGAAAGCACAGGCAGGTCGGCTAAAAATGGGTCGGGCCTGCCCAACACGTTCTGTTTGACACCTCTAGTTCAGCCTTAATTTCCAACAATCTTGATGTTTGGATAATTGAGAATGGCCATAAAGGTTCCCATTCCACACCTCTTGCTTTGATGTTTTGATGCTTTAAATCAAAAAGATGTTGTGTTGTGGGGTTCAGGTTCTCTTCTATTTCAATCAATTTAAAATAGGGACCAGTAGTATCATACAGCATAGACTGCATTGCATTGAATATCTCACCATGCTATGTATGTACAAATGCATCAATTCGGTCAATATTTTATTCTATTGGCTAAAGCACATAGGTTTTTCCATAATAATATCAATGATAATAATCCGCTACAAATCTATTTCGTCCAAGATGCACTTTAATAGTATTCTCATCTAAATAATTTTTATTTTGACACTTGCGATAATTACATGGACCCTTTAATTTTTTACCATCCATACATTATGTATGCATTTTTGTAATTTCCACAAACTACTCAACCCCTATTATAAATTCAGGCTTTATCCATCCATTATCCAATCTAGCATACATCCATTGCCTATCCGAGCTCATATTTATATTTATCTAGAATATGAATAATATTCAAATTTAAATTATATGTCAAACATAATTAATTTATTTAAAGGATTTATAGGTACTTTATTTTAATATGTTTCATGTATTTTATAAAAAATTAAACAGAGTTTCAACAATATTGAATCATAACAAACATTTAAATGTATGAAATAGATTTTGAAAATTACAAACCATTTCTAAAATAGTATCATGCAGAAATTCAACAAAATTTATGATACAATAATTCAACAAATTAAGCAAACTACTCTGTTCTAGCAAATTCCTACGTGTCACAATTCTATATACTCATGTACAATTTAATAAAAATAACAATATTACAAGTATGCAACTACATGTCAACATGTATTAAATGAAAATCAGGCAAAGTCTCCTTTGTACGGGGAGCTCTACCCAAAATATAGTTTATACAAATTCATGGCAATATGGATCAATTTATTACAATAACCTCGTTGGTTCTAATAATAAGTAAAAATAGCCTTACCGACCCATACATCCATACTCATACTAAAAATACATGTCAACCACATACTTATCATTAGAGCAAGTAAATATCAAAAATTTTATTGTAACTAGGGAACCTTGTCATTTTCCAAATAAATTTTAATTTTATTTTGTTAGAGTTCACTAAGGGTTTGTCCATATTGTTATATTTATCCTTAAAAAAACATGTTAAATTTTAAAATCTTTACTTAGAAAGACCCATGCAAAAAGAAATATTTAAAGTTGCAATTAAAGATGTTAAAAGCTTCTATAGAAATCACAATGATGCCACATGCATCTATTGGCACTATAGAATGTTCCAAAAAGAAACTTGCCACCCCCTAATGTAAGCATCAAACTTAAATTGGAGTAGTAGATTTATAAATGTGTGTTTTCATTTGACAGATAAATCCTGTTCAGGTCTAAAACATGGACAAAAAAAGATTGGCTTGTAAAAAATCAACATGATGTAACTTAGTAGTTTATTTTATCAAAGTATACGGTATCTTGAACGAGTTTGTATACACACATAAAATGTATTATATGTAGATTAATTTTTATATGAATTGAAAAAGATCATAAAAATAGTAAAATTTTATCATAAAATATATTTATATTCTGAAAGTCAAATTTGAACTCGAAATCAATAATTGAGATAAAAATGATATTTAACCATTTTTTCTATATATTGAAAGATAACATAGTAGAGGTATCAAACGGGCCGAGCTCAGCATACTACAGTGTCGTGCATGGGCCCATGCCGGGCCCACCCTTGGCACTAGTCATGCCATGAAGGGCCGAGAAATTTCGACCTGCATGTCGTGCCACGCATGACAAGAGTGCCTGGATCATGGGCACGACACGGGTGATCACGCATCGAGCATGGTCACGACGAGGGGTCATATTTATATTTATCCATCTATTATCCAATCTAGCATACATCCACTGCCTATCCGAGCTCATATTTATATTTATCCGGAATGTGAATAATATTCAAATTTAAATTATATGTCAAACATAATTAATTTTTTCAAATGATTTAAAGGTACTTTATTTTAAAATGTTTCATGTATTTTATAAAAAATTTATCAAAGTTTCAACAATATTGAATCATGACAAACATTTAAATATTTGAAATAGATTTTGAAAATTATAAATCATTTCTAAAATAAACAAATCTATATCATTAACTTTGAATATCATAATACCTATTATCGCACATAAATTCAACAAAAGTTATGATGCAATAACGCAATAAATTAAGCAACGACTACCTTATTCTAGCAAGTTCCTACAATATGTCATAATTTTATGAGCTCAAGCACCCAATTCTATACAATTTAATAAAAATGACAATATTGCCAGAATACAAACACTAATTTTTACCACAATATAAATTATATATACAATTTACAATATTTGAATATCACAAATTTATAAAATTTTAAAAATTGCACAATATAGCACACCATATATTAATAATAAATTTTCTAATTGTTTATCATATTTTCAAAAATTAAAATATTTTTGAAATATTAGAATATTTTCAAATTCTGATCTGGCTGGTCTGATTAGTGACAGTTTCCGTCTGATTTTAAAACCATTCTGACTCCTAAACTATAAACCATGTTGTGTTGTGCTTAGATTTTTTTTTTTAGTTCAATCACTGGTCTAAATTTTAGAACATTTCTAGTACCCAAAATTAAAATAGGTGCAAAATTGAAAAAAAAATCAGGACTTAATGTTGTACATGGTAAGTTGGTCTAGTTTTATATTTAGATAAACTTATTTCTTGTTTCTATTATAATCTCTTTCTTTTGAGTGATCAATGGGTAAGGGAGAACACCAACTTAACAATCTCATTAAGTAAGATTTATCTCCAGAATATATGAATATTTTAAAAAAACACAAAAATAAGAACAACAATGCAAAAAAATGAAAATCTCAATAGCTCAAATTCGATGTCCAATGTTCATTATATGGCAAGCATCAACCCAAGGAAGCATATTCACCAATGATTTTTTTTAATAAATTATAAAATAAAAATTTTAGGGTTAAACCATCCTACCTTAGATTCAAAAAATCTAGCCATTAACAATAAAATCAGACACCATAGAAATGTTATCCACTTCAAATAGAACAAGCCTTCAGGTTTTGAGACAGATCAAAGGTTGCTTGGCCAAGAAATCAAAAGTCTTTTCCACGCCTTGCTTCCTTTTCCCACCGCATAGTTCTCACTATTTCCTCTATGGAGTTTTGTATGGAAAAAATGTATTTAAAATGAAAAATCCAAAATTTAAGGTGGGTTTCAAAAATATGCCCAAACTAGTACGTCTGGAAATAGCATGGCAGTGCTCGTCGTTGGGAATGGTGGTCATTTCCACGCTGTTAATTTTTTAAAATCAGTGGTCTGCGTTGCAAATATTAGCTATTGAAAAGACTGTGGAGATCCCATTATGCCCCTCACCACTCACTTGTCTCTCCTCGCCTGTCTACCCTCACCTCTCGCCTCTCTCTTCTCGCTTGTCTCCCCTTGCCCATCTCCAGGAGCTCCGTCGAGCTCTACGATGGAGCTCCAGTGAGCTCCAGCGAGTTTGACGTGGAGCTCACTAGAGCTCGACGAGCTTCGTCGAGCTCTAGTGAGCTCCTCAAGCTCCACCTCAAGCTCCCTGTAGCTCCACGAGTTCTTACGTGGAGCTCCGTCGAGCTCCGGCAAGCTCTACGTGGAGATCGAAGAGCTCCAGGGAGCTCGACGAGGAGCTCGCTGGAGCTTCATGAAGGAGCTCCACGTGCTCCATGAAGGAGCTCCACGTGCTCCATGAAGGAGCTCACTAGAACTCCATTGTGGAGCCCCTCGAGCTCCAGCGAGCTCCTTTATGGAGCCCCGTCAAGCTCCAGTGAGCTGCTTCATGGAGCTCACTGCACCTCCATCATGGAGCTCTAGTGAGCTCCTTCGTGGAGCTCCAGCGAGCTCGAAGCGAAGACCATGTAGCTCAAGTGAGCTTGACAAAGCTCCACGAAAGAGCTCGACGTGAAGCTCAAGGAGCTCCTTCGTGGAGCTCGACGGAGCTCCTGGAGAAGGGAGGGAGGAGATGGGTGGAAAGAGAGGGGCGACAGGTGAGGGCAGATGGGTGAGGAATGACGAGCAAGGGGTGTAATGAAATATCCACCGTGTTTTCAATAGTCGCCATTCACAATGTCGGCCACTAATTTCAAAAAATCAACGTGGCAATGGTTTCCATTCACAATGACGGGCATTGCCATGATGTTTCTAGACATACTAGTTTGGGTATATTTTTGAAACTCACCTTAAATTTTGGATTTTTTATTTTAGATACATTATTTCTATACAAAACTCCCTCTCTGTTTATTTTTCCTAACTTAATAAGTTGGCTACTCATCCTAGAGGTGTCAATCGTGACTGGCTGGCCCGGCCCGGCATGGGAATATTCCGTGCCCGAGCCCTTGCTGTGCCCGGGTAAGGCACGGCCCGTGCCGTGCTGTGCCGAGGCCAACTAGGCCTCATGCCATGTTTGACCTGGCACGGTTCGGTGGCCCATGGCATGGCCCGCAGGCATGGGGGTCACTGTTCACATCCGGCATGGCATCCCGCACCGGCAGTCCTGCACCCTCATGAGTCACAGGTCATGGTGGGTTCACCGCGACTCAGGACACTCGGGCCAATGCCAAGCCAAGCGTCCTGTTCCCCTTCCCGCAAAAAAGACCGCCGGTCGGGTCCAATCAAACTCGACCCGATTCCCCCCCCCCCCCCCCCCCCCCAACGGGCAAAAAAAAAATTTAAATTGTTGCCGTTGGATCTCGCCTCCAACGGCTAAGGGGCAGAATCTAACGTCCCTCATGATTCTGCCCCCTAAAAAATTTAAAAAATCA
Source organism: Sapria himalayana (assembly GCA_029783825.1). Classification (NCBI taxonomy): domain Eukaryota; kingdom Viridiplantae; phylum Streptophyta; class Magnoliopsida; order Malpighiales; family Rafflesiaceae; genus Sapria; species Sapria himalayana. The sequence goes on along the minus strand of JAREIK010003765.1, from coordinate 1,701,973 downwards.
AAAAAAAATTATTTTCTTTAATCAATAAAATCTACCCCCCTCTCTATAACATTTATGTTTTTCATAAATATTTATTCTCTCAAATCTCACATTTTCTCTCTCAAAAATCTTGCTCCTCTCTCTCGGGACTTGGGAAGTCGGGATTTTATTATTTAGCTTAGCTTTTCAGGATTCTCAACTTGGGTTTTGAATTTTGAGCTAGACTGTGGTGCACCGTGCACGTGATCAACCTGACTGCTTTACCGGGTAATTTATTCTAAGTTTTTTTTACTCTCTCTCTCTAGACATAAAATAAATAAATTTAAAATCTATCATCTAGTCTCTAAATAAGTGTCTTGTTTAACAAAATCCTAAAAAATTACAAATACTAATGAAACAAATTTAAATTTAGAAAATAAAAATTTACACAGAGGTCTAAGGCTGCTGAAACTTTGGTTTCTCTAGTCGTCTCAACCCAAACTTCTAAAAAACAAAAAATAGGAGGAATTCTGTAGTTTGGACTCATTTTAATATAATAAAACAAAAAAATATTAGGGGTGAGGAAGAAGAAATGTCACAGTGCAAATATTATATGAGAATTTTAACATATAAGAGTTCGTTTGAGACTAGGTACCTTAAGAGACATGCCGAATTATGCACCAAAAAACATAGTCCATTAGATCCTAGGAAAACCCAACTTGGCACTGCATTTTTTGAGACTGGATCAAGTTCAGTCTCAAAGTTTACTCTCTTTATATACTCCAGCGAGTTGGGTAGGGACAACATGACCAGACTTATCACATTAATGGGTCTTCCGATCAGATTTTCGAAAGATCCAAGGGTAGTGCGCATAATGCAGACATATTTTCAACCTGCTTATTGTAGGATTCCTAGGTCTACATCTAAGAATGACATGCTAAAATTGTATAAGTTAGAAAAACAAAAAATAATTAATGAATTTATGGCATATAGTGGAGTGTTGTCCGTGATGCCCGATATCTGGACAAGTCATGATGAATCATCTTATGCATGTCTCACCAGCCACTATGTAGATTTTAACTGGACTATGAATAAAAAAATGTTAGGATTCTCAGAGATTCTTCATCCTCATGATGGCCCGACCATTTTTGAGCGTATGATGAAAATCTTTGGGGAATATAAAATTCAAAATAAAATTTTTAGTGTCACATTCGATATCGTATATAATATTGGAGTAGCGATTAACATTTTGTTAGGAATATTAGAGATGCACCATTAGGAGAGATTTTTCATGTTAGATGCACCATTAGGATTCTCAGCGATTAACATTTTGTTCAAACGGGCATGAAGGTGTGTTCCCCCGCGTTGGATAATATACGTAATGCACTAAAATATATTCGCACTTCTCGCAGACAGCAAGAGTTTGGTAGTCTCTGTTTGTCTGTGAATCTTAAGAAGAAGAAATTCCAATCGGATGTGCGACATCGTTGGAATTATACGTACCTGATGTTGGAATCATGTGTTGATTACGAACACGTGATATCCGACTACGACAATAGTAAGAGTGACGAACTTATTATTGACGACACTGACTGGGCTTCCGGAATTTCATAAATGAAATTCCCGAAAATTTTTTATGCCACGACGAACATGTGTTCGTCGGTTTATATGCCCACAACTTGCATTGTACTCAGGTACATATACAATATTAGTAGCATGTTTAGGAAGTATCGAGCCGACCCAACACTTAGCCATATGGTTGCAGAGATGGAAACCAAGTACTTGAAGTACTTGTCCACCATTCCATCTCTTTATTGCCTCTCTGCATGCATGGACCCTAGGGTTAAGGTGGAAGGGGTAGAAAACACACTGACTTATATTTCATCGTGCATGAACCTGGAAGAGCCACCTGAAGGGTTCATTCATGAGAAGTTGACTGACCTGTTCACATACTACGATACTAGGTATGGTGGTGGTGGTAGTGAGACTGTGATTATAGACATAGATACCTTGTTCGGAGATGATGATTTTTCCATTCAGCTAGCGAGGGAGAAACGTAGGGGTGGACCATCACATAGGAGCGAGCTTTCTCGGTACTTAAATACCGATTACTGCTCAATCCTATCACATTCTGATACTAAGAATCTTAATATATTACAATGGTGGAAATTATATGAGTCCACCTTTCTCGTGCTGTCTAGGAAGACATGAGATTTACTGACTCTCCCGGTGTCGAGCGTAGCATCGAGGTCTGCTTTTTCTGTTACAGTGAACGTGATTTCGGATAGGAGATTGAGATTACGTCAATATATTATTGAGGTATTAGCTTGTTTGAAGGATTGAGAGAATTCGAGATTTAGCATCCATGATCATGCTGGAGTTGGGACTGAGACTGGGACTAGGACTAGGACTGGGACTAGGACTGCAGCCACATCCATTACGAAAGCGGAAGAGTTGATTACTAATGATAATGATCCATATGATATTAATTTTGATGTTGTGGATGATGATGCTCATGATATGCCAATTGACGATTGATGATGATCTACTGCTTTTTGATTTTGATATTTTATTTTTTATTGATTGTACGCTTTATTTATACGTTACGTCGAAACTTTAATTTGTTTGGTTCGTACCTTCGGTATCTAATGGTTGATTGGTCATTTTTCATTTGATTTGCTTATGTTTTTTTTATTTTTAATTTTTTTCAACAAAATTTTTTGATTTATTTATTTTTTCATTTAAAAATTTATAACTCTATTATTTAATTCTAATAAATTATAAGCTAATTTTATTTTAAATTATAAAAAAAATTAAAAACTTTGCAAATTTAATAAAATTTAAACAATTTTTATTTTATAAATTTATTATATTATACATTATCTATAATTTTATATATAATTTAATATATAATTTAATATATTATATAATTAAACTAAAATTTAAAATTATAAAATTTTTAAAAAAAAATTTTACCTGGCCCGTATGACCTAGTTTGGCCCTGGCAAGCCGGCCAGGCACGGCACGAAAGCACGGTCTTGCTCTAAAAAATGGGCAGAGCCGGTCTGGACCGGCCCGTTTGATACCTCTAATTAGACATTAGAAAATAATAATAAAAGGAATTGGATGAGTCTCATCCAAACCCTTTTGAATATGTTTTATTTATTTTATTATTATTTTCTAACCTCTAAACACAATCATTCGTTTGACCTTTTGGATATGCTTATTTTATTTTATTATTATTTTCTAATATATCAAACACAATCATTTGTATTACCTTTTGGATATGCTTACTTTATGTTATTTGTTGGGCAATCGCGCTTTCACGGGTAGTGAGATTAAGAACAGAAAACGCAGAAACAACATAGAAACAAGCAATATATATTCCCAAACCACAAGCATCCACGACAGAATCAAAACGAGAAATCAACACAGCAAATAACGTGGTTCGCTAGTCGCTCAGTACGACTAGCTACCTCCACCAGAAAATGCTTATGTGTTACAGATTAAAACCAAGAAATAATGTCTTACAGTATGCAGCACGGAACAGTCACGAAATCGTGCAGAGAGAGAGGAGAGCGAAGATGAACAGTTCAACCGGGTCAAAAAACAGCCACCCGAAAAATAAATACAAATCATTTTATAGAAAAAATAAACAGCCGGTTCATTTAACCGAAGCGGGACCTCCGTTATTGTGCTACTGCTGCATCCCCGGGCTTTTAATATTTTCTTTCCTGCACTTACATGAAAATATTAAAACAGATTATTAAGTTAAAAAATAAATTACATATACAACATTATTATTATTTTCTAACCTCGCAAACACAATCATTCTTTTTCTTGTTTGTTACTTTGTTATATATATATATATATATATTATTTTTGAAAAAAAAATTTTCCTTTCATATAAATTAATAATTTCTTTTTTTCCCAATCTAATAATAATAAATAGTTAAACTTAATTTGAAATTATTTTAAAAAATAGAGAGAATTAAGTTATGGGATGTTTTTTCATAATTTTTTATGATTTAGAAACTAAAATTTTTATATTTTTAAAAAATTAACAAAACTAAAAATAAATTAAAACTAAGTAAACTCAAATTCATAAGTACAAAGTTACCCTCGCCCACGCCCTCGCCACTTGCCCCTCATCCTCGCCCACGCCTTCCCCACTCGCCCTCGCCACTTGCCCTGCCTATGCCCTCGCCCGACGCCGAGCTCCTGGAGCTCAAAGGAGCTAGACGCCGAGGTCCAAGAGCTCGACTGAGAGTAACGCAGAGCTCCTATGACTCGACGAAGAGCTCGACAAAGAGCTCCTTCGAGCTCCAGGAGCTCGGCGTTGAGCGAGGGCAAGGGGCGATGGCGTGGGTGAGGGGTGAGGGCGTGGGCAGGGAGAGGGGTGACGGCGAGGGGCGAGGGTAGCTTAGTACTTACGAATTTGAGTGCATTTATTTTTAATTTATTTTTAGTTTTGTAACTTTTATAAAAATATAAAAATTTTAGTTTCTAAACCTTAAAAATTTTTGGGGAAATACCCTAAAACATAATTCTCCCTAAAAAATATGTGTATACGTTTTTATAATATTCATAAATCAAAAAATATTTATCAAGACTATTAAGAATGCCAAAATTATTCAACAACTTATACGAATCATTAGTGCTTTAATGAACAAATCGAATCGATTTCAAAATATATAATTTGACATATTGTATCAATTAACTATGCCTCAACGACAGTTAAAATAAAAAATTAGTTTCAAAAATTACAAATTTGTATAATATAAAATATTGTTACATTGTAGCCTAATGTATATTATTTATTTTGATTCTTATTGTTTTTTATGAGGATGTAACAATGCATAATTATTTATACAATTTAAAATATTTAAATATAACAAATTTAAAAATTTAAAATTAAATTGTGCAATATAACACACCATATATATTAATAATAAAATTTCAAATAGTTTATAATATTTTCAAATATTATAATATTAGAAAATTGTGTATAATAAAAATTAAAATGTAAAAAATTATTTTTTAAATAGATATCTATCACAAAATGGTGACAAATCACTCACAAAATTGTGACGGAATTGTGTTTATTCACAAAATTGTGACGAAATTGTGTTTATTCACAAATTCGTGATGGAATTCTTCATCCATCACAAAATTTGTGGTGGAATTCTCATTTCATCACTATTTTGTGACTAACTTGTGATAGATGACTATTAAAATTTTTTTTTACATTTGAAATTAATTGTATTATATATTTTTTCAAAATATTCATAAATCAAAAAATATTCATCAACACTATTAAGAAGGTCAAGATTATTCAACAACTTATATGAATCATTTGTGCTTTAATGAACACAATCGAGTCGATTTCAAAAAAATAGTTTGACATGTATCAATTTGCTATGCCCCAGTTACTTTTAAAATATCTAATTATTTTCAGAAATCACAAATTTTTATAATGTCAAATATTTTAACATGGTAGCCTAATATATATTATTTATTTTAATAGTTATTATTTTGTATGAGTATTAGCAATGCAAAATTATATATACAAATTAAAAAATTGAAGTATCACAAATTTTAAAAATTCAAAATAATATTGTACAATATAGCTCAACATATATTAATAATAAAAATTTAAATGGTTTTTAATATTTTTAAATATTAGAATATTTTTAAATAGTGTATTATACAAATTAATATATACAAAAAAAAATTTTTATTAGACATCGATCACAAAATTGTGACGGAGTTATATTTCTATCACTAGTTTGTGATGGAAATTGGATTCCGTCACCAAATAGTGATAGATTGTGACGGAACTCAGTTTCCATCATTATTTTATAACATAAATATCATTCATAACAAATTATATTTATTGGAGTCTTTACTTTATATTTTATTTAGTGATGAATTGTTTTCCATCATAAATATCTGTCACAAAGTAGTCTCAATTCCATCACTTCAATTTTTGTGCCACCTTCCCAACTAAATTTATTGATGAATTTTTTTTTTGTCACAAATGCATCATAATTTTTCGTCACAAATCTGTCAAAAACAAATTTCGGTCACTAAAACTAATTTCGATCACTTTCCATGAAAAATATGTCATAATTTTGTGACATAAATTCGATAAAAAATGTTTCCACTATAATTTCTTTTTTATATAGTGAATGATCATGGAATATCAAGCTAGAATTATTGACCTTATCTATAACTATAGAAGAGAAGTTGAATCTCATAAAAAACATAAATGCTATATTAATAGAACTATAGAAGAGAAACCATAAATAAGAAACTCAAATGAAGAAGTTTGAAGCAAAATTAGATCACACAAATCGGTAATTATAAATATATAGAATCAAATTAGACAAATGGCATTATTGATGAAGGGAAAAGAGTTAATAAATTACCAATCAATATTGAGGCAAACTCAAAGAAGTTCTTATCTATAATATTTCTAAATACTTAAAAACTAGTGGGGCAATACATTAAGCAAAAGAATTTTAGAAATTCTATAGCTGATAGCATCGTAACTTTTCCAAAAGTCATGACTCTCACTAAGAATTTTCAAAATGTCATGACTCCTACTAAAGAATTTTTTATATATGAAGGATGTAGTGTTGTGGCACCTTACAATGCTCAACTATTAACCCCATATGTGAGTGAAATAAGTGAAGAAATAGAAGAGTATACGGAGGTTATAGTTACACAAATCTATGAAGAGATTGAAAAGAATTAGAATAAAGCCAATAGTAAGTTTCTGATTAATCTTTCATTTCTACAACATTTTAGAAATGGAAAATTAGATGAGTAGTTTGAAAAATTTCTCAATATATTTGAGAAACTTTAAGTAAATATATTCTAGCTGAAATCCTGGACAATGTGAAATTTATAAAAGATATCTTGAAAAGTAAGAAAAAGTTGGAGATGTAAGAGACCATGAATATGATTTAGAAGTATAGTGTAATTATTCAACAAATATTTCTAAGGAAATTAAATAATCCCAATAGTTTTACTATACCATATACCATATGAGATCACATATTTTAAATGGTATTATATGACTTGAAATATAGTGTCAACTTGATGACTTTTTCAATTGTATAAAAATTGAGTCTCAGAAAAATTACTCTGACCTTTCTCTCACCATAAATGATTGATCAAATAATAAAGTATTTAGATAGTATTATAGAAGATGTGTTGGTTAAGATTAATATTTTTATTTTTACTATTAATTTTGTTGTATTGGATTTGAAGGAAGATTATTATGCACCATTAATTTTGAAATTATCATTTTTAGCCATTAGACAAGCTTTTATTGATGTTAAGAATAGAGAGTTTATACTTTTTGTTGATGAGGAGCAAGTAAAGATTAATTTTAAAAAAGATTAAGGAGTCCACGTGATGATGAGATGGGGTATTAAAGAATATATAATCTTATCTATATAACAATGCAATAAAAAGTTAATTTTTTGATTGAATGATTTTGTAGTGACTTCTAGTTAGATGAAGATGAAGGAGATGATATGGAAGAACAACATCGAAGCAATAAAAATTAATGAATATAATAAAGTTGACAAGGAAAAACTACTTTGGAATTGTAAAAGATAGGAAAATGAGGTAGATGACTACTATGATGTCATGACATTCTTCAGAGACATAAATTCAAAGGAATCTAACATAGGCATCTTCAAAAAATTTGAAAAAACAAGTGAGGAAGGCAAAGTTAAGATGAAATTTCTAAAAGATCCAATCAATGAAAAATCCATGGTTGAGCACAACATTGCAACATTAGTATTATAGAATAAAATTGTATATCAATGACAAAGCTATGATAGTACATAGTATTATGACTTTGGAGTTATAAAAAGGAGTAGGTAATGAGAAGCTAAAAGACAAAGCTATGATGATGCATAGTACTATGGCTTTGGGGTCATAAAAAGAAATGAACAAAGAGAAGCTGAAATACAAAGCCACAAATTTGCTCTACACAGTGATTACGAGGATACAAAACAAAATGGCCATAGTAGAATAAAAGAAAAAGCTTTGGTATTCACAAAATCCATGATATCCAAGGAAAAAAAGACCAAAGAAAAAAATGCATATGATTAATGATAGATAGAAGAATCAAGAAAGAATGAAGTAAAACTATACATTGAAAGCTAACATAGATAATAGAGATTACTGATGGAGATGAGGTGGTATTGAAGATCTATCTTGGGAGGCAACCAAATAATAATTTTTTGCATGTGTGATGTAATACATATCATATGCCCATCATTTGAATAAGTATATCCACCCAATTTACCATAAGTATAGTCATGAAACTCAAACCCCATCATGATAGTCAATATGTTCACAATAAGTTATTTAATTATTTCGAGATACTATGACACTCAAACATAGTTTTTGAGAAAATATATTTTTGAGATGATGTAAAATTTTATTTTTATCGAGTGATAATTTATTACTTTATAATGAGCAATAGTTTTAGTATATAATTTTGTTTAGCATTCATTTTATCAAAAATTCATGAGTATTTTTGGTACTATTAGACAACATGTAAGCATAAGAATGAGATAAAATTGGATCAATTTCATAAAATTTGAGATTTTGTAGATTTTTATGAATTATCATGAAATTAATATATTTTGAAGATATTTGGGGAATCATTGATTTACCATTCATCATTTAGTTTTGACATCTATTTTTTGCTAAAACTCTACTTAATTAGTCATTACATTCTTTATATGCTCCAACTCTACAACCTCATAAGTATAATCCTTTAATTGTACCACATATTCTTTGTGGATGCGATATTATCATAGAGTCACAGTCATACTTTTATCATAACAATTAAATGACTATGATATTATTTTTTCAAGTTAGAGTTATGGCCATTTCCCAAAGCTAGATCTTTTGAGCTTAAGAAAGTTACAAAGCCAAAGCTACTCTTTCCAAATCTATGCTAATTATCTAGTGCCATGACTTTTTGACACAATATGTTATAGAAGTTATTACTTGAGCATGACCACTTCTCAATGCTACAACTCTTGCCCTCGAGAGAAGGTAGAGCTATGGATTTTTTGTATGAGTTAATTGCTTAAGGCTAGAACCATCCCTATCACCATGACCATTTTCAATAACATGACAATGTTATATATAAGAAAGGCTATTCCAACAACACGACAATTTTATGCAAGAGAAAGATTAATACAAAGCAATGATCATTCTCACCATAGTGATCATATGATGTAAAAGATACACCATTCCTAATTTCATAGTCATTCTTAGCACTGATGCCATCTTATATGCAAGAAAGATCATTCCCAGTGTCATGGTTATTCCTAATATCATGACTATTTGATGCAGAAGAGAGAGAAATACAAAGTTGTGCTCATTTTCAACACTATGACTTTATGTTAAAGAGTCATAAGGCACAAGTTGTATATATTCACAACACCACAACTTTGTGATTACAAAAAGATTAGGATGCATCCCAAAGCTACAACTATTTTCCAGAGTTATAATCTCAATCTAAAAAGACCAAAGTCAAAGTTACATCATTTAAAGGCATTACTATCTACTTAGAGAAATACTAAAATTCTTCTATATAGGGTCAATTTCTAAATAAATCAACCAAAATATCATGGGATTGAAATTTGTGTCCTCGATTCATGTGGGATGTCATTAGAAATCTATGTTTCAAAAGACTTCTTCTCTTGTACCTCATGAATCTCTCCCTAATATTAAGTTAAATTGAAGTCTAAGATCATGTATTTGTGATTTTTTTGATATATGAATAGTTATTTGATTAATTATGGTATTTGAATTATGTTGTGGAAGGAAAATTAATGGATATGATGATTAAATAGAATTAAAATTAAGGATTTAACTATTAATAGGTTTATGAGTGTTGTCATGGTATAAAGTGACATGTAAACCAAGAGACTCTCTCACACATACAAAAGGAAAGAAGTGATAGCCATTTTGATTGATATCTATAAGACAAATCTATATATTAAAACCCAAAATTGAGATATATTAATCATTGTGAGAACAATACACACCATGTTAAAAATACGAATAACTTTATATGTAACTATATTATATAAGTCTTAGAAAAACTAGTTCTCCATAATATAGATGTTTAATAGAATATTTTTCTAAGGATTTTACCTCCGGTATATGAGTTGCATCATTACTATGAAGGATTATGATAGATAATTAATATAACATGCGTGAGTGTAGTATGACTCACAAGGTGGTGATAGCCATTTGAGTTGTTTCCCTCATATGTTTCCCACCACTAGGAATGGCTACAACTTTGGTATTGGTATCTCTCATTCAATAATCGGCCATCACTCTAAGAATGATAATGACATCAGTATTGGATCTTCATGTTCATATTATTGCCATAATGTCATGGATGGTCATTATCTGAAAATGGTATTTCATGACATAATATGACCGTGTCACTGGGAATGGTTGTAGTCTTGGTTGTAGTCTTGGTCATTATCTGAAAATGGTCCTTCATGACATAGTCATAGTGCTATAAACAATGTTACGATACTTGCAATTAGCTCAAATATAAAATTCATTGATCTGCCTTCTCTTGAGTGGGAAATGACCATACTTAAGTAATTAGGCTCTATAATATTTTATGTCAAAAAGTCATGGTACTGGATAATTGTCATGACTTTGGTTTGAGTAGTTTTAGTTTTGTATCCTTTTCCAGCTTAAATTTCGTGGCTTTGTAGAAGAACAATGACTTGACTTGACTATGTTAGAGGTGTCAAGCAGGTCAGGTGACCTAAACATGACCCGTGGCATGGCATGGTCTACAATCATGCCTCATGCCAAGCTATGCCACCCCATGGTATGGTTCAGGCCATGCTGTGCCAGCATGAGCTATTTCTTGAGCTGGGATAGGCACAACCCATGTGCTTGGCTCGGTGGCATGGTCCACTAACTTGGGTGACCGCCTAATGGGGTGGTCTAATATTTAAAAAAAAATTTGAACACATAAGTTGGATGTTGCTTATGTGGTTGATTCTAATTGGCCGGCCAAGTAAGCCAGCCACCAATCATGTTTTCACGCAATGGGTTCTATAGGCATGGTTCGGCATAGTTCATCATAACAATGCACTTGGATATGCCATAGTGTCGTGCTGAGCCAGCTTGATGAATCCTGTGTCGTGCACTGGAACAACACGGAAATTATACCATTTGACACCTCTAATCCTTTTTAAAGATAAAGTAATAATACTAGAAAATATCTATAACTTTTAGTACTAGTAGGATACTTGATTACTATGATATAAATTAATATTATAATTATTTAATTATTACAAAATAAGTATAGTTGTAACTTCATGATAGTATTACTGCTAAAAAGGATGTGTTGCATACATGAAGGATTTGTATTACTATGATATTAGAGTCATGAGATACAAAGATTGATATGACTAATAAGTAGAATTTTAGCTGAGAATGAATGTCAAAGCTACTTGATGATATATAAATTACCAAGTAGCCAAAAGCCTTTAAAAATCTATTATTTTCATGACTATTCATTAAAATCAAACAAACTCCATAATTATGAAATCGATCTAATCATGTTTTATTTCCATGCTAACACATTATCTAAAAATACTAAAATATTCAAGAATGTTGGTAATTTGAACACCAAATAATGAGCTCAATAGTGATAATCACCTTGCATGCTATTAGATTAAAAAGTCATTCTACAATAATTAAACATTCGTTCCATATCCTCACTCAATATATATCAAACTATTTGAATATGCATCATATGAATCAATTGGACAAATAATAGGATCTAAGAGTTTTACATACATCCCTAAATATCTTTCTAACTAGTATTATGATGTTTCATTGTTGGTTGACCAATATACTAATATAATTCATATGGGATTGATATTTATATACAAGTGCTATTTATTATGTGTATGACTTATATACTAATGGATCTTTGTTGATAAGATACATTTGATAATAAATTTTTGGGATACTATCTAACTAATAAAATTAGATAATTTTAAAAAGTCATAATATTAGAGTAGGTAAGACTATTATCTGAGTAGTATAAATAGGACAATTGGCAAAGACGCCATGTGATCCACATCTGACAACCCTAGGATCAAACTCGAGTCCTCTAGAGTTTGGTAGCCTTTCTTATTTTCCAATCAAACTACTATACTATTGGTGCCTATCTTATTGTCCAACATCTCATCATTTACTATTAATTCTATACAATATCATTTTTTGTACAATAAGTATCAAAGGAATATGGGAAAACTTAGCAATATGAGTTGCTCAACTTGATCAAACTACATGATAGCCTATTCTATTTAAGTGCTATAAGAACTATAGTATTTTAAGGTATAGGTGTCAAACGGCTCAGGCCCGGCATGACACACTATAGTGTCGTGCCCGGGCCCATGCCGGGCGCACCCTCGGCACCAGTCATGCTGTGCCGAGCCGAGGGATTTTGGCCAGTCTGTCGTGCCAGGCACGGCAATAGTGCCTAGCTCGTGGGCACGACATGGGTGACCACGCACCGAGCATGGTCACGAAGGGGGGATGCCTGGTGGGCGAGGCTCGGTGAGCTTCGATTGGGCGGTTTCAGTGCGGTGGCGTGGCTGCATGACACCGAATGTTGAAACCCTACTTTTTTTGAAAATTAGGGTTAACCTCTCAACGAACCATGTCGTGCAGGCACGGCACGCCAGCTCGGTTGGGCCTGAAAAAATCAGGCCTAGCCGGCCCAGCCCGACCCTTTTAACACCTATATTTTAAGGACATATTTAGTATGTCACAAAATTCTTTTTTTTTTCTGGTAATCATGATTTTATTGACTAGTGAGAATCAAGTGACACAACTTGATTAATTGCACAAAAAAATGGAATTTCTCATATGATTTTACCTCCATATAAGTTCAAGTTGATTGAATGTTAGTAAAAATAAATTACAATGAACTCGCCCTACAACCAATTGATTGTGCACCTTTTAAAAATATATAAAATTTTGTTACTAATTAATTATTTTGACAAAACTCAATTAGTCAATCATTAATTAAATTGAAAATTATGTTTTCAGGCTCAAATTTACAAATATTAATTATTTGATCCCCAATATAAAAAAACTTATTAAAAACTACCCCAAGAATTAGAAAGTTAATTTTGCCTTAATGTTTAAAAAAATGTTCGGGTAGTCTTCAAAATCAAAAACTACTTTTCGATTTCGAAAAGTAGTTTTCGATCTATACCTACACACACACACATATTTATATGTTTATACTCATATATATAAACCTATAAATATATTTATGTGTGTGTGTGTTTATTTATAGATCTACAAATATATATGTTTATATATAAAACTGTGTGTATATGTGTTTATAGACATATAAATACGTGTGTGTATTTTTAGACACATATTATATATGTGTGTGTGTGTGTGTGTTTATATAGATCTATAAATATATATGTGTATATATAAAACTATGTGTGTGTATGTGTTTATAGACATATAAATATGTGTGTGTGTTTATAAACACATAATATATATGTATGTATGTATGTGTCTGTGTGTGTATATATATATATATATATATATATATTCTAAATTTATAAAATACCCAACTCACATTATAAATTAAGATGGCTAATATACATATTCTACCCAAAATATAGAATATATATCATTGCAAAAAATAAGCAAATTAGAAATGGCCAAATCCATTTCTAATCCTGTCATAATCTGCAATTAGTGGCATAATCAGAAATGGAATATTACTGTTTCTAAAAAGCTCATTTCTAAATTTTAGAAATGGAAATTGCACGAGCATTTCTAATTGTGTGATAAAACATTTCTATTTCTAAATATAGTGACGGAATTGAATTCTCAATTTTCGTTTCTAATCTGATACTAAAATAACGATGGAATAGAAATGCTAATTCCATTTCTAAATTAGATTCAGAATTGAAATTTCATTTTCCATTTCTAATTTCTACAATATGAACAAATTCTATTTGTTTCAGTATCTATGTGTTGTATATCATTTACAAATACATACAAAAACCATATACCCTAAAATCTTGTTTTTTTTTGTATATTTTTTCATCCAATAACAATAAACAAATATCTTCTAAAATATATAACATCAAATAACAAATATTAAAGTTCAACCATCCCCATATATTACATTGCACTTATATTACATTCAATAACATGAACATGAAAAAAAAGTTCAACAAAATAAAGTTCCTAGTAAAAACACCATAAATAACATAATAGGTAGCTATGATTGATTGTGAAGATGAGTATTCTCCTCTAGAGCTTTTTCTAGAGATATAAATGAATTTTATTCAAAATGATGAAAAAAAGATGAATCCTCTATCAACTTGCACATAATTTTCTCCATCTTTAAAATCTTCTATTGTATTTCTTCCTCTCTTTTCAATTCTTCTTTTTCTTTTTTTATCTCTTCAATTTGCTTTTGCATCTTTTTATTCTTCTGTTGTATCTCCTCATTTTTTCTTTCCATATTATATTGAATTTTTTGCATCACCTCTCGCAACTGCGAAATTATTATAATTGGAAGAAAAAGATAAAGAGCTCCAAATAGAACTTGGTTAAAATATAGATGCATGGGTACCAAGACCATACACTCACCATTTTTTCAGCTCCACTTCAATAGTCCCAAAGGTAAATATGCACGATATCAATCTCTAGAGTCTCTATAGAATGATCTGTTAAAATGAGAAGCAATGGATACAATATTCTCCATAACTTCTTATAATTATTGCAATACAATATAACTTATCAATACTATATTCAGGAAAAATTGAAACTAGTATATAAAACCATCAAAACTCTACTAAATATTAATCTAAAAATGAATTGAGTCATTATAGTTAAAGAGTCCACATATAATAATTCATTAGTATTGTTAATAAAAAAAGATACTTCACTTGGAAAATTAATTGTATTGGTTGCCAAAAATTAATTTGTTTTACATTTTCTTCTTTAATATATTACAATTTATGTAAAACAATGAACATTGAAAATGAGAAACTCACTTTAATATCATTTTAGTGCTTGTATACAAATGAGCCATTCTCCTTCTTCTGCATTTGCTTGAACACCTCAAATAGTATTAGTGGACGTCCCAACTTAGTCTCTTAAAAATAAATAATATTGACCAATGATATATATAAAACATTATCATTAATTTAGTATCGTTTGTATTCACAAAGTTAAAATCAAAATAAATTAGGAAAGACACTTTTATCTAATCTACAAAATCTTGGTAAGTCATTTTGGAACCTATAATATATCTAGAAGGCCCTAATCCTTCACCTACTTTCTATGATCGATAATTTTGTGATGTCATCTGGGATAAGGTTTTGAACTTTTCATTATTCTAATATTCATACTATTTTATCCAAATATTTTATGGAACACTATTTGGCTTTGTATTTTTACCATATTTTTTTTTCATTTTTTAATCTTGTCATTATATTTGATACTAGCCACATGTTTCTATGTATCATTCATAGAGATCAAAAAAACATTATTCCATTTATATTTTTTTTGCAAAAAACAAAAAAAAAGAAAATTACATTGCGATGCAATGTTTTTAATAGTTTTTAATAATAAATAAATTTGACATTTTTCTTCAAGCAATAAAATTGTACTTCAAATTCTTCTCAATAATATTCTTTCATATTTGATGGCACTTTGCTCCACTTTATACCCTCAGCAATTAGTTTATTCTTAAAAATATTATTTATTCTATGATAAGCAAAATGAATAAACCTATAAACAACTTAACATTAGTACCTACATATACAAAACATAATTTTATAGAAAATTTAGTAACGTAAACATAATTTTAATTCTGAATGATAATGTTGGATTAGTAACAAAATCATAGTTAGTTATTAATAAAAATTAAAAGATTTTAAACAAAAACATGAATTTTTATGTTCATGCATAGTTCTAATTTAAATTAATTACAAACAATAAGAAAATCTAATAATGCATACGGTTGTAAATTTATGTAAAGTAATACTATTTATTGTCAATAATGGATTGAATAAAGATTTTCATCATAACATTGCATACAAAAAATGGATTATAAATATCTAGCCATTATTGATGCTATAGTAGCAATGCATGTACCTCCTAAGATAAGTGGGATGGAGCTAATAATACTAGCTGGTGTAGAATGAGATGAAGACAAAATCTTAATGCTAGAAAAATATATGTCTCATGATGAGGTGACGCCAACTATTCTTTGTGCATTTAAATGAATGTAGAGAAACATTTATAGTGTTGCTATCAATAAATAAATGTTGAATTCCTCCTTCATGAACTATTTGTTGACTTTCTCTGCCCCTCCCCATGGATTGAATCCTTAGCCACTTGAATTGTCACATCTCTTACCTAATTCAATATTCATAAATATCAAAAAAATGCAAAGATAATCAAATAATATAATGAATATGTCATATTAACAAAACAGAATGAGAAACACATTCACATTTATATTTGTTAAAAAAAATTAATTTAACACCCCAATTATAATAGTTAACAAAATAAGTAATAAAACTTAATATCGAAGTCAAAAAATATCTATTCATCATCAAAAATTTCAAACAAATCATCTTAATCTAAATATTCATCTTCATCTGATTGTGTAATTAATTATTTCTCATTATCTTCTTCAAAATCATCTATGTCTAAATAGTTTTCATTTTCACTAATCAATGTTTCATGCCCATTATCTACCACATGATTGATTAGATGAATTTTCATAATATTTTCTTGAAAACAAGTGATGATGTCACAATGATATCCTTTTCAACAACTTCCACAACTGATCTAAATTTTATTTTATAAATAGCCTACCAGTCACCAGTATTTCTTCTTGTGGGTGGATAAGTGATATAACATATTGTTCTACTTTCATCATAAGAATGAATGTCTTATACTTATGATGCATATCTACAAGGTTATATTGATGATAAATTCTAGTACTTAAATTTGGAATGGGATCAAACCATTCACACTTAACAAGAATTATCCTTTTAATTGGTAAAGCAAGATACTCTAAGTGTAAAATTTCAATTAATCTACCATGAAAGTCAATATTAGATATAGACATGTAGTAGAGTTAGACTGCTTAATGCATACACCATTGTTCATTACAGTTCTATTTGAACCATATTTCAAAGTGTAAAATTTATATCCATTTACATAATATATGGGATATGTTTGCAAGCCTTGTAATAGCCCATTTGAAAGATTCTTTATTTGTCTAGTACATATATTTGATGATAGAAAATATAACTAAAAAAGAAAAAAAATTAATTGAAACTTATATACTATGGGATATTATTTATTAGAAGAAAAAATGATAAGTTATATAATGAAAATTTTCTCAAACCAAGATGCAAAATCATTTTCAAGCTTGGCATCAATCACAACATTATCAATATGTGGTTCTCTTTGCCTTAATTCTTTAGCATAACTTATACAAAAAACAAGATTGAAGTTATTTTGAATATTAAAATAAGTATATCACATACCATGACAAAGAAATGATAATATAAAATGATTATAAATCTTACTCATTATAAGGTTTAAATTCCTTGCAGTTCAACAAAATACATGTGTGCACGACATGATACTCCTGGTCATCCAAAAAAAATATCTTAATTTTGCTCTACTATATAATCAATCCCTCATACTATAATCATTATTTTGTGACATTTTGTAATATTAAGTATACACTTGTGGATAAATGTAGTGCATACAAAATATCAAAGCTTCTTCAACTAAGTAGATATTGCATATTGATCATTCAACATTGACATTATTTTCAACATTGTTTTTCAATTTTCTAAGATATCTAAAAAAATTTTTAATTAAAATAATATTTATTTGTCAGATACATTTAAATTTTTAGATGACAAGATAAAAATTATATAACATCTCAATTGGATCATCCATCTATATTACATAGGGCCTGCTATCATAGATTCATAAGAAAAGTGGATTGTAAGATATTCCATGGAGTCAAAGAAACTAGGATAAAAAATATGCTCAAATCTACATAAAATTATAGGTACATCATTTTGTAATTTCTATATGTCTTCATTTGTTATGAGTTATGACATTATAATTGAGATTCTTTAAAAAATATTTATTTTAGTCAAGGCTTCTCAAACATTTCTTGGAAGTAATTCACGGAACACTATGGGTATTAGCCTCTGCATAAATATATGACAATCATGATTGTTCATCCCAAATAACTTATGCTTCTTTATATCAACACATCTTCATATGTTAGATGCATATATGTTTGGGAACTTGAGCTCTATTAGCCAGTTGCATAAATCTTTTTTTGCATCATTATCAAGACTATAACAAGCCTTAGAGAATTTATTCATTGAATCACCCCATTGTAACTTTGAATGTAAACATATCTTTTTTAATTCCTTTCTTGATTTAGCATTATCTTTTGTTTTTACTTCTATATTTATGATATTATTAAAAATATTATCAAAAAAGTTCTTCTCAATATGCATCACATCTAAGTTGTGCCTAATGAGGTTGATTTTCTAATAAGACAAATCTCAAAAGATGTTTTGTTTCTTCCAAAAACAATGTCAATTCTTCAAAATTTGCGCATTAATGCAATCAGCATCAATTTTCTATAATGTTTTTGAAGCCATATCTTTCTGATACATTTAATGTTCCACATATTAGAACTCATGGTGGTTATCAAACCAATAAGTCTTTCCTCCTTTGCTTAGAAATGAATCTTCCACATGAATGTTCCACATATAATATGTTCCACATCTGATCTCAATATTCATCTGATCTCAAAAGATGAATATTTCAGAATCAATTATCTATATGAGTCATTCATGTGATAAGAACAAGCTAATTATTTTGTAGTACTCAATCATGATAACATTGAATATAAAGGAAAATCACTTATAGTCTACATAAGTGATGCTCGCATTTGGAAGTTCTACTTTATAGATATATCATGTGTTTCCACACTTAGTTCCCACAAATTTGTTATCTCCATAATTAGGAGTTATAGGAAAACATCCAACTTATCTTTTGGATTTCTTATATCGAGCATGATAATACACAAAAATATATACTCATCTTTCATGCACATCCATGATGGTAAATTATATGGTATAACAATCATCAGAAATAAAGAGTATTATTGTCATGTTTGCCCAAATAGTTAAAATTTATCTGTGTATAACCCTAATCCATTTTGACTTTCATTTGTAAAAGATGGATGAATATGATCAAAATATTTTCAATATGGAGAACTTGAGTAATGCTATATCAAATTTTTTAGTAGTATGCTCTTTGTGACAACTCATGTCAATAGTAGTAGTTTTAGATGTAAATAATATTTGCAAATGAGGAGTCAATAAAAAGTAATACATCTTCTTATGAGAAAATTTGTTTTTTTATCTTTTACATGCAGTATGTCTTTTGTATCGAGGATAGTTGCAAAAATTATAAGCAATTACTTTGCAATCTTCATCCTAATATATCATGCAACCATTAATGTAGTATTATATTTTTTTACAAGCAAATCAAAACTTTACATTAACTTTTTTGTACTATAAAAGTTATTTGTCATGATATTATTTTTTGGTAACAATTCAGATAATAACATGAAAATTTTATCAAAACACCTTTCTTAAAAATGATGGTTTGCCTTTAAATTCAATAGTTTGGCCACCATTAATAACTTTGAATGACCATACAGATTACTTGGCCAAACCACTTCTTCTGATGATTTGAGCATTTCATAAAATTCTTTTGTTGCTGATTTTGGGATATCATCAGTGACATTCAAATTTAAGGAATGACCAATAACATCATTTAACATGACTTCACATGCTTTGTTAGGATTGACATATTTCATTATAATATTTGAATTAACACTTCTATGGACATAATATTTTTGTTGTTGTGGTATAATTATTCTCTTGTTTATACTAAACATAATAGTCTATAATAAATTCATTTTTTGCAAGATAGAATCACATAGTGTCCACATATTAACAATTCTGATTCTAATATTTATGGTCATTACATGAGTATCTTATTTTCATTCCATCCATTATTTGAGGGTGCTTTTCAAACTCCTCAATCCTCACTGCCAATCATCAATCAGAAATCATTCCTTTTAATTTGATATTCATCCATTCATGATAAGTTCATATAATATTTTTTATTCCCATTACATATAATACCAATGTATATTTAATAATGATAATAATGTAGATAATAATTTATTTGTACTAAAATTGTACTAACTTATTTATTAAAATTACATAAATATCATGAATAAGTTGTAGACTTGTAGTCACACCCTTCTCTTTTGTATGATATTTTTTTTTCATTATGATAAATATTGGATGGGAGTGCTTCCCCATCAAAGAAGCACCATGTATGACTCTTCTTTAAAATTGAAGTTACTCAATTTTTTTAATTTTTGTTTTTTTATTTAATTTCATGATGTGATAAATTTATCCCACTTTGATAGTCTATTGTGCTCCACACATGCAAGAAAACAAAAAAAAAAATCAAAAATAACTATAACTATAAAATAAAATATCAAAGCTTAAAATAACAATATAAAACTTGGTCAGACTAACTCAAGCAATCCCAACAAAAATTATCTTATGTATGATGTATGTTATATTTGTGAAATGAATGAACATGCATAACAAAAATCAATTATTTCTATGTATGAGTTCAAGGTAAATTTTCATTTAAATGAGTTGTTGGGAGTTGCATTAGTCTTTTAAATATTTAGCAATAGCTTTAAGTTGTTTTTTTCTCATATAGAAAAATTTAATAATTTAGATTTATCTATGAAGGATAGAATCATAAAAATTAAGCAATAAATTACATTAAATCAAAAAATAATCAAACATGCTAAAGACATAAATCAAATATACTTTTGGCAGAAAAATAAAAAAAAAACAATATCTCATAAAAGTATTGCTCTCCTCAACTTTTATGGACATGGAATTGAAGAGAATGTTGACATTTCTAATATCATACCTATATTATATAGAAACAAGTTACATCGAATTAAATTAATCAAAAACTTAATATATATATATATATATAATATTCACATGTGTAACACCTAAATAAAAAGTGGACTATAATAACATATATATATAGAATAATATTCACATATGTAATATCCAAGTAAAAAGTGGACTGTAATAAAAAATATATATATTTGTTATTGCATTTCTCTATGAATGGTGAAAAGGGTAAAGGGGTGGTTTTCAGTGTGTGTGTGTGTGCATATATATATATGTATATGTGTGTGTGTGTGTGTGTGTGTATGCTACATGTAAGTAAGAAATTAAAATTGTGTACCTCTATGAATGATGAACATGGTGACGAACACAACCACATAAGAGTACAACGTCGATTAGGTTGATGTGTGATGAAGGTTGGTTCTTAATTTGCCCAAAACCTAAATTGATTTTCGAATGGACAAGTGTTTTTCAAAAAATAAATGCATTAATGTCAGATAGTGATAGAATAAGTCTTCATTTAAAAAATAGTGATGGAATTCAATTTTGTCACCAAATTCATGAATGTCCAATAATAATGAAATAATTTTCCATTTCAAAAATAGCGATAGAATTCAACTTCGTCACAAAATTCTGAAACTCGCATGTTATCCATTTCTAAACTAATTGAAACAAAATTCAATTCCATCACAATTTTTAGATAAGTAATTCTTTTTCAATAAAAAATACATGTAAAAACAGAATTTTTTATCATTAAATACCATGCAACTTTATTCACCAATGTCATCATTTGATAATAGCAATGAAAGTTAATCTGTTTCAATTTCCTTCTCTAATCTTGTTTCTAATTCCATTTATATTTTATTTTAAATTATCCGTTCCTTCAAATAGCAATTGTTTATTATTTCATTTCTATATTTTATAGTAGTAATATTTTCTTTTCGTTTCTATTCCATTTCTAACTTTAGAAATGGAATTGAGCTTCTCTTTTTTCTATTTTTATTTTGTCTTTTTCTTGTTGTGTGTGTGTGTGTGTGTGTGTGTGTGTTAACACACAAATAAAATATAATACCCAATTAAAAGTCTAGATTATAATTATTACAAGGTCACACTTAATAAATAAATTAGAATCTAAATATGATTAGCTATTTATGTTTCTAATATAATATTAAGCACATGAGCATTGCACTAGAATCAACATGTTATGCAACCATGATAGATGTTATGATCACGGCTACCATGCCATGCCATGCAATGGCTGCTGTGTCACCCATGATTGTCGTGCTAGCACTGCCATTCTAGTGTTCCAGCCTTGAAAATGGGTTGAGCATTTCCAGCCTCATTTTCTTTTCACATTACCAGCTCCTTGTTTTTTTTTCAAAATAATATTTTTATATTATAAAAACTTAACATTTATTTTAATCGTTAAAAGTTTTTAATTTAAATGAGAAGAGAACTCCTATATTTTTTAGAGTTACTTAACAATAAAAATTTTGTACATAAATAATATGTTTTAAATAAAAAATCCAAAATATAATGCTAGTTTAAAAAATATTACCAAATTAGTCTGTCTGGAAACATTATGGTATTGGCTATCATTGTGAACGATGGTCATTACCACACTGTTGAATTTTAAAAATCAAAAGCCGGCATTATAAATATCATATATTGAATTTTAAAAATTTTAAAATGCCGACATTGGGAACGACGACTATTTTATTAAACTAATAGCCATCATTCACAAAGCTGGATATTGAATTTTAAAAATTTTCAAATGCAAGTATTGAGAACGATGACTATTTAATTAAACCAATGGCCGTCATTCACAACAATGGCTATTGAACAAGTTTATGCCCGACCGATTTTCTTTTCCCTTCTCCCATTTTTTTCTTCTATATTTTTACCTAACCCTTCAATTTTCTTCGGTCATTTATTCCACTAGTAGCATCCTTCTCTCCACCAGACCCCACAGCCCTTCTCCACCAGAGCCCACTCGGCGACAACAAGGTTGCTTTCCACAAGCATTCAACAGCTCTCTTTCCGAGGTTTGTTATCTGTCTTATTTTCTTGCGATTAGATTTAGGGGTATTAGGGTTTAATTTAGGATTTCATTTAGGTTGTGACTTTGTTTTCCTTTTTCTTTTCCCTCACTTTCTTTCTTTTTCCTATAGGATATTTATGACATATTCGAATCATTTATTGAAAAATGTTTATGAAGAGTTTTTGAAAATAAAAAAGATTAGTATTTTATATGTTTTTTTCATTTTTCTAAACAGCAAAAAAAACTAGAAACTAATTGTGTTATTTATATTATTCTTATTCTTATTCTTTGTAACTAATATATATATCGTTTTAAAAATTATAAACAAATTGTCCATTTTAGTTTCAATAAAACATCATTGCATATATAAAGAATTGAAATCTCCATGTGTAATGCCTTGTGTAATTCCATCTTAAGAATAATAATAGGAAATGAGTTCTTCGATCAATGTTTAAGATATGTAGGAATTAAGTTTTTAGCTAAACATAGAAAATGAATGGGGAAGTTGAAAGACTATATGTTGTTATTATTGTTGATTATAGAAGATTGGTCCTGATCAGGCCACTTTGACTCAAATTTGGACCCACTAAGGTCATTGTATGATTTTGAACCATGTTGGCTGTGTTTTTAGTACAAATTGTATTTTGGGTAGATCTCCCCGTATAAAGAAGAGTTTGCCCGATTTTTTATTAAATATTGAGTCCTGGAAAGAGCGCGCGATTGGTGCCATTTAATTCCAAAAAATAATGTACTAAAGATAATCATCTCTCATATTTTTTAATTTTTTTTACTTCTTTTGAAACAGGTAAATTATGTCTGTTTCCTTTATTCTCGTAATGTGCTATTACATACAATGGACATAAAGTGAGAACCCTTAATGATGTGAAATATGATGGAAACAAAGTTTCGTTGTACCTTTGGAAATACTAGTTGATTGTATGTTTGAACAATTGGGTGATATCATATTTTCAATTACAAGTATTGACAAATAGAAGTTCAACTTAGCCCTCAAGTGTAAGTATCATCTGAAAAGTGGAAATAGGTTCCAACCTCTAACAATATGGAATGACAGTTTTGTGCACATAATGTTGAACATAGTTAACACAACTACCATAAAGAAATTGAATTGTTTGTTGAGGTCATTCGAATACACCGACAAGCAAATCAATCTATTGGTGTTGTAAAAATTGACTATAGTTGTGGGTCTAGCAGTGGTCCATTACGAGATACTGTAGCATATGGAGATGATGATGCTTGTGCTTATGAAGAATGTAATAATGAATCTGATGAATATATTGATCCTGAATATGATGATGACTTACATGTTCAAGCTAATGGACATGTTTTATCATTCTAGACTACAAATCAAGTTTTGGAGAATGAGCGAGGGATATTTTTATCTATGCATGCATTATATTGTGATGAATCGAATATCACAAATGATGATGAGGAACTTGATGAGCCAGCTTATATTCAGTTTCACCTACCACCAACACCTTGTTTTGAACATGTTGAAAACATAGATATTTCTATTTTAAGTGATTAGAGTCTATGGAGGCAAGAAACTATTAGTTTTGCTAGTGGTGAATTTGTAGTTGGGCAAGTTTTAAATTTTAAATTCGAATTGCAAGAGGCTGCTTACTCAATTAGAGCACATCATGAGTTTGTTGTAGTTGCCTCCTTAAAAAAATTGTTGGTTTTAAGATGAAAGAAGGTCAAAGAAAGTCAATGTCAATGGAAGTTGTGTGTCATAGCTGTGAAAGATACTAACTTATTTGTTATCAAAAAATATAAAGGGCCGCATACTTGTGTAAATCCATGTTTGAACCGAGACCATCATCAACTAGACTCAAAGTTGGTTGTAGCTCATATAGAATCAATAATTAAGGCATAATTTATATTGTCTTCTGCTGCTATTCAAGCATTCATGATAGAGAAATGGGGATATGAAATTTTATATAAAAAAGCCTTGGATTAAAAGTAGAGGGCATTTCAACACTTATTTGGTGATTTTTTTCAATCATATATAGATCTCCTATGTTTGTTCTTGGCCATAGAATAAGCCAATCTTGGATATGTTGTTATTTGGAAACTATCATTTATAGTGTGCCAAATAATGAAACATTTCAATGTGTGTTATGGTCATTCAAGCTATCTATTAAAGGGTTCGCAAATTATCATCCTATACTAAGTATTAATGGTACATATTTGTATGGGAAGTATAAAAGAATATTGTTGATTACTATGGGTTGTGATGGAAATAATCAGTTATTCCCATTGGTATTTACTATTACAGAAGGCAAGAATATTGATAGTTGGGGATGGTTCTTGGTATGTATCATAAATAGAGCAACTCAATGAACATAGATTTGTGTTATATCTGATAGACATTTAGGTATTATGGCAGCTATGTGCGGTCCTCATCTTCATTGGGATGCACCATATGCCTATCACAGGATCTGCATGCATCATCTTGCAAGCAATTTTATGACCCGCTTCAAAGATAAACTCTTAATAAAGTTGGTCTGCAAAATAGCTATTGTGACAACACCATAGAAGATGAATATATGACTACAATTGGAAGAATTAATCCTGAAGGACGACAATGGTTAGAGGTGATCCCTCTTCCGTTATGGGTACTTTCACATGATGGAGGTTGAAGATATGGGATAATGAAAACTAATATGTCAGAGGTATTTAACAATGTTCTTAAAGAGAATCATAGCTTACCAATCATTGCATTAGTTCAATTGACATTTTCATGCCTTAATAGTTAGTTTGTTGCAAGAAGAGAACAAGGTGTTGATAGATTGGCATTCGATGAGTAGTTCACACCATATGTTGATACTCAGATTCAAGGTCATGTGGTTAAAGCTGGATCAATGGAAATTATTCTTTATAATCACATATAGAGAATATTTTAATTAAGGTCAAAGAGTAGTCGCATTCATCACCTCAACTTAAATGACAAGAAATACATACGTGGTAAGACATTGATATATGGATTTCTAAGTAGCCATATCATAGCAGCATGTCGGCATCGATGTGTTGATTTTTGATTATTTTTTCAGGGCTACTACACTACACAATCCTACTATGATACTTGGGCAATATTATTTTATCTCATATTCAATGAAGACGAGTGACCTCTTTATGATGGTCAAACGATCATAGCTCCTGGGTCAATTAAATGATAAGTCAGTGGTCATCCTAAATCAACCTGTTTGCATAATGAAATGAACATTAGGAAGGGAAAAACTAAGATAAAATCTGGGTTGTACAAACAATAGGGTCACAATCGGCAGTCTTGTAAGAATAAAAAACAAGTTTAGTTCTTTGTTTGTAAATGAGGCATTACTTTTTTTATTGTTTTTTTGTATAAGACTTATGTACTAGCATTTATTTCTTGTAAATGAGGCATCAAATATTTTGTTATTGTCTTATATCAGATTTATTCTATTGAAGAAAACATTGTTATTGTATGTGTGTATTATAAATTGTCGTTGTGATTAATATTAACAATCATGTTTGACAATTATTCTGAATTTGTTATATCTTATAGACATGGCTAGGGAGATCAATGATGCAGATCCGTCTGATACATCTGTCTTGATATTGCAAGATACACATCAATCACACTTAATAGATATATAGTAGGTACATAATTTGTTAATTAGCAATTACTATTAATAGTTAAAACATGTAATTTATACATAATCACTTTTAAATTTGATTATTTCATTACTTACAACTTCAGGAAATCCTCCGCTCTCGATAGCAGATGAGAGCCTTCATGACTATGTAAAGGATAGATATACAGATTCAGCCATATGTGATTATGGTTGGATTTTACTATATAAACCATTTGAGCCAAATTGTGATCGATTGGCCACTTATCACCTCACTCGTCGAGAGATGGTGGCCTGAGACACACATGTTTCATGTGGCAGTAGAGGAGATGATGAGTACCTTATAAGATGTCGCCATCCTTTTTGGCATTCGTATCCATGGCCCAGTAATCAATGGTATATGTGTGTTCGATGTGATGGTGTTGTGCACGGAGTTGCTCGGTGTCATCTCACATGCCGATACTATCAGAGGAGCCACTATCTCCTTGCGGTTGTTATGTATTTAGTTATCCACCCCACCACTTGATGCAGATGAGGCCACATTAGAGTGTTGTGCGTGTGGGTTCATCTTAGTATTGATCAGATCCTTCTTGTTTGCGGATAAGTAGGGTGTGCATGTTCCCATGTACTTTCTCCCGCTACTGTAAGATTTGATGGATACTATGATATATAGTTAGGGTGGTATAGTAGTAGCACATACATATCGTAAGTTATGCTGAGCATGCTTCAATCGTAGCCATGGTATTAGTGGTTGTATTACACTCATACATGTATGTAAAGATTGAGAATGTGTATTGTTATGAATGGATGAATTTGGTTGCTTATGCCATAATTACTCATAATTCAACCTACTAAGGTCATTGAAACATGTTGGTCAGTTTTTTGTACATATTGTATTTTGGGTAGACCTCATACAAATGTGACTATGCCCAATTTTTGTTAAATCATGAGTCCCGAAAAGGGACATGATTTATCATATTTTTCTTAACACAATATAAAAACTTCTATATTTTGACACATTTTCTCATTATTTTGTATTCAGCTATGGTCATGAGAGAGACTTCACATCGGGCGACCCAATTTTGGACAATCACATGTAGATCTAGCACCACCACCTACTTATTCCTTACACAATGCCGATGTCGATTTCGGGGATGGAGACCTACTTGAGGCTATCCATGATGGATTATCAGCTCAGCCGCCGGCTGAGCCAGAGGTAGATCTAGCTCTTCCACTCAGGTATAGTTAAAGAGTACCTTTGACACGGATGCATAACTCATCAGGTGTACTCCTCCTATACTGAGATCAGCTAGATGCATAGACTCTTAATCAGGTAATGTTTATGTAAAATTATATGTAACTATATTAATTATATTCATATTAGTGTAAAATTTATTGACATCAAGTGTTCACATATAGGTTTCATGGTAACCATACATGAGAGAGTTACTTGATCAGCTCCAATATATCTGCTTAGCTGATCAGGAGATCTGGCGGATGATGTCACTACTCATATGTTTTGAGATTGTTGAGTGGCATTGTCCAAAGAGAGTCCTACACTAGTTTGGGATGCATTAGAAGATACCTCCAGCTTGCTCTTACGAGCAACAGTTGCATGTAGTGGATGCACGTGGACCACACCAGCATGATTAGGTGATGTATCATGCACCATACTTAACATTATGGGAGACGCAAGCAACTAGGATCATTACTTCACCTCCTATGGTGGGTTTGATTGACTTTCATTATCCATACATGTAGTGGTATCATTGTATTACATGATATTTTATGAACCACGACTACATAGGGATGATATGAGGTTCCTTACTATAGTCGTTAGTATGGATCTTTTGGTAAGTTAGAGTAATATGTTTCTAAAATATTTTACCTAATTTTAATTATTAGATTAAGTAATTATAGTTATGTCTTTGGTTCACTTAGATTGCCACCATGGCTGACATAGCTATTCGCTCTTGTCTTGATACCCTTGGGGCTTTAAGTGACATTCATCATATTGTCCGATTGGTGTTACACCAAATCGGTAAAGACCATCATATCATAGGGTACACTGAAAAGGTTTTGACATCACATGAGCCATTTATTAGACCTCCAGTGTCGTCAACACCATCATGTATGCAGCCCATTCGAGATAGAGGGAGAGAGAGTGTGGGAATTGATCACTGAGGTCGTGCTCGAGATGGTGGGCTAGGTCATAGTCCAGACAGTGAGAGCAGTCTAGGTACACTTGAGCCGAATATGCCTACTTTTTATCCATCACCCGAGATGTTTATACCCCCCACACACCTGCACATCACCTTCCATACCCACTCACATTGACACATCACTTTCCCTACCCCAACATTGACACAATTCCTCTGAAAGTGCTTGTTCCTTCCAATTATCCAAAATGTTCTCTGATCATCTTGGACACTATTCTTGCTGAAGTCGGATGTTTGTTAAATTTATCTTCTTCAAGTCTTTTTAATAAATATGCTTATCGATATTTTGTTGCACGTGATGTTTTGTGTGTTTTGATTGAAACACAAAGGAGGGTATAGATTTTATTGCCAAGGTGAAATCAAGTTTGAGCCACTTGCTACGGTGCCTCCCGCAACCATTATCTCTTGGATAGATTGTTCATAAATGAGATTAGATTACGAGAGCATTTGTTGTAGACTAAGCACAGAAAAAGGCTGGAGGCACCTACATAACTTTTTTTGGGACCTAGGAGAAGATTGTCAGTTCTGCATCATAGATATGATTTGAATCCTTTAATTTTTAGATGTGGTTTTAATTTATTTTGTAATTTTTTTAGTTGGACATAACATAATCTATGTATCTTGTAATTTAATTTTTTCCACTTGAGATGTGGATGATTAAAACACTAATGAAGATTTATATATATTATATAAATGCTGAATTTATGAATCCTTTAATTAAAGTTGGACGCAACAGAATAGGAAAAATTGTTTGGCAACTGCAAGTTCTGGTGGAGAGGAGGACGCCACTGGTGGAATAAATGACTGAAGAAAATTGGGGGGTTAGGTGAAAATGGAGAAGAGAAAAATGTGGGAAGGGAAAAGAAGATTGGTCGGGCATATACTTGTTCAATAGCCGACATTGTGAATGATGGCCATTGGTTTAATTAAATAGCCGTCATTCCCAATGTCGGCATTTGATAAATTTTAAAATTCAATAGCTGGCATTGTAAACGACATCTATTGGTTTAATTAAATAGTCATTGTTCCTAATACGGATATTTGAAAATTTTTAAAATTTAATAGCCGGCATTCAGAATGTCGGCATTTGATTTATTACCATAGTCATCATTCCCAATGCTGACATTTTAAAATTTTTAAAATTTAATAGTTTGCATTCACAATGCTGGCCTTTGATTTTTAAAATTCAACAGCATAGCAATGATCATCGTTCACAATGACGTCCATTATTATGTCATTTCCAGACGTACTAGTTTGGTAATATTTTTCAAACTAGCATTATATTTTGAATTTTTTATTTAAAAGATATTATTTTCGTACAAAATTCTAACAATAAACCAAATCAACTAAATTAATATTAAATTCAGACAAATAAAAACTAACCCATATGCCAAAACCTGGATCGACCCAACAAATATAGCTATATATATTTATAAATATTTATATTTATTGATATATATATATGTGTGTGTGTGTGTATTTATAGATTTATATATACATATACAAATATAAAATTACATTTATAGGAACACACACACACACATGTGTGTGTGTGTGTGGTGTGTGTATACATATTACTTTTAATAAAAAAAAATGAAACGTATTTTCAAAATTGAAAAGTGATTTCTTATGTAGTTTTAAAATTAGAAATATGGCCAAACAAAATATTTTATGTTTTGAGGTAATTTTTAATATTTTTTTTATCTACGTAGAAGTTAAAATAAAATTTTCGATTAATGAAAAATCTTAGTAGGATTAATGAAATTTTTCAAGTTTTGTACGAAAATAATATATTTTAAATAAAAAATCCAAAATATAATGATAGTTTGAAAAATATTACCAAACTAGTACGTCTGAAAACAACGTAGCAATGACTGTCGTTGTGAACGACGATCATTTCCAAGCTATTGTATTTTAAAAATCAAATGCCAGTGTTCTGAATGCCGACTATTGAATTTTAAAAATTTTCAAATACCAATATTGGGAATAACAATTATTTAATTAAATTAATGATCGTCGTTCATAACACCGACTATTGAATGATTTATTCTCGACTGATCTTCTTCGTCATTCCTCCATTTTCTCTTCTCCATTTTCACCTATTCCTCGGTTTTTTTTCAGCCATTTATTTATGTTTAATTTCTATTTAACATAGGCAGTGAAGTGATTCTTGTCGTGTTGGAGTGCTTTAAAATTAGTTAAATTTATTTTATGTCATGTCATCGATGAAACTATGTACATCATTTTTATTTTCTTTAACAATAATAAAATATAAAAAAAAAACTAAATTCAAGAAGGCTAGCACAGGACATCACATAACATGCATTTCAATGAAGTCCAAAGAACTTACTTGAAATGATTCTGACGACATTACAATATTGGAAAGAAACAATATCATCTGGATGGAGAGAAGATTTTTGTGCACCTACCAAACTGATGACCTGAAACCAAGAACAATGTCAGAATGATCTAACATTCAATGAGCTACTTTAAGTTTGCTTAGAAAACTATAAATATTTCCATGAGTAGCAACAAAAAAATCTCATGCATTATAGTTTTGAGATTGAAACCAAAAGAAGACATGAATTTACATTGTGGTTGCAATTAATCAAATGCCTGCCAACATTTAAAATTTTTAAAATTGAATATTTGGCATTCGGAATGTCGGTATTTGATTTTTAAAATTCAACAATATAATTTATAATGTTTTAGTACGTACTAGTTTGGTAATATTTGGATTTTTTATTTAAAACGTATTATCTCCGTACAAACTTAAATTTTCGTTTGCATATCTCCCTTATCCAGGCCCTTCTTTCTCCAGGCACCTAAGCCAAATGTCAGTGGTAAAAATGGATATTCAAAAGTAGAACGAATAACGATCGTTGCCAATGGTTTCTCTCTCTTAAATATCCCGGGTATACGCATTTCTAGGAACTGTTAGATCCGAAATTGTCGGTCTCCCGTTCGGCTCTCGGTCTGTCGATCGCTTGGTTCTTGTTCGTTGTTACAGGATTCACATTGTAACATTTTAGAAAGATAACGTAAAAGTGATCGGTTTTGTGTGGATATGTTAAGAATCTAGGTGCCACTGCGAGGACTAGTATTCTACTATGCATTTGTTTTCCAGGGGCTTTTGTGAGGTTATGGAGAAATTTATAATCATCTCGACGGTGTTACGCGGGTGTCTTGTTTATGATAAATGAATTGTTGGGCTTTGTGGACCGTGTTCTTTTATATTGGAAATCTTTATTTCAATTTATCGTCTCCTCCATTTAAGCTCAACAATTCTTGTTTCTTTTTAATTATTTTCGGGCGGGCCTATGTTTGATCTTCTGATGTGTGTGCGTTCTGTAAATTAATTTGATCGCGTTTTCTCTGTTTTAAAGTGAAATGTGGAAAACGTAAAATACAAGTTTTATAGTGGTCTATTATCACATCTGAGGGATACAGAAGGTGCTATCCATGGGAAGTTTATGATATATGAATCAATTTGGTGGATAGTTACATAAATAGATAAAGAGCTGCAATTGATAACAGTATCTATAATAAGAACTCGGGAAGAATTGAATTATGGGGTGTATGTGTTCGAAGGGTGCTAAAGGAGATGAGTCTGTTTTGAGCAATGTGAAAATAAAAGAAAAAATTAAATCTTCAAAACGGGTAGTTTCTTCTTCTGGAATGGACTGCACAGTAGAGGTTGATGTTAAGTTGAGCGATGTGACTTCTAGGTTGATAACAAATGAACTTGTGGATGATAATGTGGAAACTGTGTCTGTGGTGTCTGATAATGGGTCAAAGAAGAAGCCTGGCAAGTCAAATCCACAAAAGATGTCTAGGATAGTGAGTTTGGCCAATGGAGAGAGAGGAGCTCAAGTTGTTGCTGGATGGCCCTCTTGGCTGACAGCTGTAGCTGGAGAAGCCATTAACGGATGGATACCACGGAGAGCTGACTCATTTGAGAAGTTAGATAAGGTTAGTTTGTTATATTTTATTTCTTGTGATATCTTTATTGTTACTGAATTAAATTCTCATGGTGTTTTATCATGTGGTACATTGTTATTTCATTATGGGTTCTGTCAAATATAAAATAAATAATTATATAAATTTTGTATATAATAAACCACAATATATGATTTATGAATAGGCATCACAAAATGATAATAACATCCTTATAATAGAAGCACACTTTCTGCTGTAATGCCAAAAATTAAAAATTAAAAATTAATCGTAAAACTGTAGTTTAGAGTAGAATAAATTGTCTAGATATTTTCAAATTCTAATGAAAATATTTAATAACTAATTTTTATCTCAATATTTAATAACTAAAATTTAAAACATTTTAAATTTTATTCATGATAAAATAATAATTGATCTTAATATTTTTTTTGTTATGGTAAAATTTGGGTTCAGTCAAGGTGGATTTCGTGAAGGTGGGAGTTGGGAGAGAAGGGGAGAGAGAAAAGAGATAGGAAAAAGAAAAATATAAAATTTATTAATTATCAAAAATTTGTTTTGAAAATATTACATCAATTATATATGGTTTGCGGCATTCTACATCTTGGGTATTCTTAAACAATAAAAGAAAAAAAAGTACATATCAAAAAGAAAAGATTAAAAACCAACCTACATCTTGTGGGTTGGGCTTATGGAGATTTTAAAAATAATATTGAAGAGGGTCCAAGAGAATTCTAGCATGTTCTAAAGACTTCAAGATCACTTTCATTTTAAAATATTCTATAAATTTATTATATATTAAGATTGTGATATTTGATATAATTTGAGTTATTGGTGATTGAAGACATTTTCATGAATGTGTGTAGAGGATCACAATTGATTTTTGTCATGTTTAAGCTGGATATGTGTGATATGTATCCAATATCTTGAAGAGTGATATTGAGGTTTAGCTTGGTTTATTTTTGTTCAAGTGTAATATGTTAGGGTTTTGATGATATTCAGAGAGAGAGAGAGAGAGAGATAAAGATGAATGAGAGAGAATAATAAAAAAATAATTGTTGTCATTAATTTCAGAAAATCAATAATATAAATTATATATATATATATCATTTTGGGTAGTCCACACATCAGGTGGGTTCAAACAATGTAACAAAAAAATAAATAAAAAAATAAACCTACAAACTATACTAAATCGTAATACTTTCCTCAAGTTGTTGCATGCATATCATTAACACCTAGCTTAAAAAAGGGAAAGACACTCGTGATTCTCTGAGTGCTTTTGTGAGGATGTTTACAATTTGCTCTCTGATGGGCATGTAGATTTAAAATGACAACCAATTTCATTATATTTTTTATGCTTATGGAACATCAAATTAGAATTAATGTGTTGAGCTATATAAATGTCACAATAAAGAATCATCGGACTTTGCACTAGATCTAGACTTCATGATATGTCCCTTAATTTTTAGGAGATAAATTTGTCTCCAAGAAAAGAATAAAATACTATAGTGGATCTTTTCATTATAATTTTTGGAGCCTAATTAAATTCTAAGTATACCTCTACTTAATGATGCTATCAATCTTTGAATGAAATTTTATGTGTAAGAGTTCTATTCACATATTTGAGAATCCTAAGAATTGTGTCCACATGAATCTATTTAAGAGAATTTAAAAATTAATTAACAATATTAATAATGTATATAATATCTGATCTAATCATTATCAGTTAATTTAAATTTTTTATAATTATTCTATATTTAGTAGAATTATTTGAGAAACTAGTAATTATGGACTTGTCTATACTTAGATCAAGTGATAAATCAACTAATATATTTCTCCTCATATCAAGATTAGATTAAATATCTAAAACATATCTCATATATATAAAAAAATATTTCTTAGTATTTGATTTTAATACCCTGAAAATATCTAAGATGTTCTAAGTTTTTTTATCTGAAATTTGATTAATAAAAATAATTTCAATTGATATATACTTAATTGATTATTTCTTATAATCATAATATTATCAATGTAAATCACTATTATATATTGATCCTTTGATTTATATAGGTAGAAAACATTGAATAATATGATATGCATCTAAAGGCTAAAAATGGTAGCACAAAATAGAACTTATAAAACATCTTAGGAGACTGATTCAAGTCACAAAGAGTCTTCCCCAGCCTACACACCATATCATGCTTCTATGAATAGAAAAATCTAGTGGCTATTTTATATATATATATATATTGAGATAATCATAAATAAATATATTCCTTATATATAGCTAATACATAATCAACTAGTGGATGTAACAACAAAGAATATCAATCTAATAGTGGTCATATTGGCAATAAGAGAAAATATATCATAATAATCAATATCATAAGTTAGTGTACATATTCTAGCTACTAACATTGTCTTGAGTTGCCAACATTTCTTTCAAGTCAAATTTTTATTATGTATATCTACTTGCATTTTACTACAAACTTATATGAAGATTTTGAAATAAGATCATACATATAATTGATTGTGATTGCATATAATATTCTAACATAGCCTATTGATATCTAGAATAACTAAGTCTTGGAAAGAGTACTCATGACAATGAATATTGGGTAGAATATATAACTAGTTTATTTATTTGAGAAATCAGAATGTGCAATTCATTATTTTAAACCAAATCAACTGATGTGTTAGAAGACTCGTCCTAGAAGCTAGTAGATGTATCAATCAAGTATATATCTTTAGGTTGAGATCATCAAGTATCTCAATCCTTATATCTCCTTCTTGGGAAGATGCACATTTTATGTTTAGTGAGATGCTCACATTAGGCCCTTCTTCATAGCACAATTATCTAGAAAAATTCATATCACTACCAAGAAGAAGAGTCTCATAACTCTTCTTAAACTCAAATGTGCTGGTAATATTGGCGTAAGAGAATGAGTAGTAGTTATTACTTTGTGAGGAATAATAATTGGATATGAATGATTTTATTATAATAGTATCCGAATGTGTGTTCTAGTTGATCAAGTCATTGATGAAGGATTTGTACTCAAAGAATATCATATTCGAACTTGTAATGATTATCTTAGTCTTTGATGAGTAATAGTTGTATCTTTTTGAGTATTAGAGTACTCAAAGAAGGCATCTTGATGATAATAGTGTTAATTTTTTTTAATCTATAGAGAGATTATCAATAAAATAAGCACAACCAAATTTTTTGAATGAAAAATTAAAAAATTTGTCTCATTAAATATGAGTTTCGGTGATTAGGAACTTAGCGGTGGTTGCCATTTTTCTTTGAGGGTGCCTATGAATATTTCTATATAGTAGAAGTGTAAAAAAATATTTTCATTAAATATTAAATATTTCTTTTAGCTATCTAATTTTATACTTGAAAACTTGCATAAGATATCTAGTGAATCATCACATGTTCTTAAAAAAATAATAAAACTAACAAAAAGTGTATTCAAAGCATTACCTAACCCAAAAGAATGCAAAAGACTTTTCTAGTAGATCGATAAATGAATGTGAACAACATCATGAAAAAAGGATGATGATCATATTTAATGCAACAAGTTCTTAGTCTTTCTCCCTTGCCCCTGATAGTCTCTCTTTGGTTTGCTATCACTTCATAATTTTGTAATGTAATTTTCAAATTGATTATTAATTTCTCATAAATTTCATAAATATATACAAAATTAAATATGTATTTTATAAAGTAATAATCGTGCATATTTAGTATAATTATCAACAACAATAACAAGACATCACATGCTATTATGCTTGATTATTTTGTAAGATTTTCAAATTTTTGAATGGATTGTATATGTTAAAAATAGAGATGCTGAAATAAAATAAATAATTCATTAAAAATATACATTAGATGCTCATATATAATGTTAGAAATGATTGGGACAATCCATGACTTAGGCGCTCTCATAAAAAAAATAATAAAAAAAGAGAATAAAAACTACAATATTACCATTAAATTGGTGTAAATAAGTCTACAACACAAAGATTAGAGAAAAGAAAGGTAAGTGGCAACCTCTTCAAAATTCATGAATATGTTCGTTGGTTGTATTATTATTTGAATTTATGTTGTAATAATATTTTTATCATGAATCTTATTTTTTTTGAGGTAGTCTATCTCTATATATTTTTACACTCATGAAACACTATATTGTAGGCTATATGTCTCACTGCATGACTATCAAAATAAAGTGTTGTGGGAGAATAAAGTGCATTCTTGATCTTCTCGAGTAGATGCAATATTCAAAATATCTTATAAATAATTATAATTATCACTCTAAACTCTACTATTGTACTGAATATTGAGACAATTATATGCTTCTTAATTTCTAGGTGATAAAGATTAATTTAAAGAAAAATATAAAATTTATCGTAGATCTTCTCTTAGTGCATGTCGATGCTCAACTCGAATATGAATATCTGACTAACTATAAGTGTTCATCACTCTAAAAGAGATCTTGAATCTTGGAGATTTCTTCTCATACCTCAGTATGCGAAAAGCTCTATCAATGTGAACTTGCCAAATAGAATCAAGGAAATTGCTAACTTTATTGATTGTACATGATATATCTAATTTGTTCATAGTTAGATTATTAATTATTCCTTTAATTCTTTTATAAATAATAGAGAAATTTGATGGATCATATTATGAGTGAAGGTGATACATGGGTGTATAAGAGTATCTTCTAGAACACAACCCAAAAGACCAACCTATATAAGAGTATCAAATGCATATATCAAGTTGCATAATATGATATCACTCATAAAATAAATCACCTTTATGCCAAGATTGTATCTAAGCATTCCAAGATCATTCATCTTAAATTATGTCTGAATATATTTTTTGAGTTGAGTGATTTCTAAGTCGTCATCTTTCATAATTAGAATAATATTCATGTAGATAATTAACAAAATTATCTTACCATCATGACTCACCTAGAATATTAAATAAAAGTCAATAAGATACTTATGTAACTCAAACGAGATGATTATCTATGAAAATCTTATAAACTATGCTATCGGTGACTAGTTTTGGCTATACAATATCTTCTACAAATTGCACCTGATTGTACTACTCGAAACTCATGCGACTTCTTCATATATGCCTCATCCTCAAGGTTACCATAAATAAATATATTCTACACATCTAGTTGAAATATCTGCTAACTATGAGATACTGTAAGAGAAATAATAATATGCACTAAGGCATTCTTGGCTACTAGAGAGTAAATATCTTAGTAGTTCATACCAAGTATCTAAGTTTATTCATTTGCTACAAATCTCACATCAAGATGATCTGCATATCCATCTCAATCTATCTTCAACATGAACATAATTTGTGGCTAACAACAAACTATCTCAAAAGTCATGGTGCTAGTCTAAGACCCCATTATAGTGGACATACATTTCTTCCATCATGACCTAATATTATTTTGGATCAGATAATATCTCATAAGCAAACTTGGATATTCTAGCATTGTTAAATAAGTAATAAATGAAATAAAAAAAAAGGAACAAAGTGAGTATATGACAAAACTTGTGAAATGAAGTGCTGAGCACATCTCATTTTCCCTTTTTTGAGAATGATCGGAAAATTATGATTAGAGTGATTGGCTATAGGATTATCTAGCTCCTTGATAGGTTCAGCTTTGGTTTGAGGAGGTTGGACATAGTTTTTTTTCTCTCTCTCTTTTTCTCTTGGTAAAAACTATTTGTCTTGGGTGGTCAAGTCTTCTAGTTATCGATTTAATATGAAACTATAATGGTGTAATCTCATATATCATTGCATCATTTGAGTTTTAATGAGATATGTCTACTCAAGAAACCCCACTCTTTTTAGGTTCAATATGATCTGAATCTATTGGTAGTTATGATGACTACATAAAAATAATATCATACTGAGTACCAATATGTTCAAATATAACTAATGAGTGACTCGCTCTATTAATTAGTGGTCTAGGTAGATTATAGATAAGGAATGAAGAGTAATGAATTTATGTGCAATATCTAGATTCACATTCTTTCAAGACTTGTTAAAAAATAAGTCAATCAAAAAAGTAATATGAATACTCGCTAAATTTATATGAGCATCTAGCAAGAAATATTT
Source organism: Sapria himalayana (assembly GCA_029783825.1). NCBI lineage: Eukaryota > Viridiplantae > Streptophyta > Magnoliopsida > Malpighiales > Rafflesiaceae > Sapria > Sapria himalayana. The sequence continues at coordinate 1,662,872 of JAREIK010003765.1, read as the reverse complement.
ATATTCTTTTTGAGTACTGGAGTATACAAGGAAAAATAATATTTCAAAGCTTTAAATACTAACTAATCTCAACTTAGAGAGCGATGAGGAAAAAATAAGTACATTAAAAAAATTATAAGAATCAAGCTAAATAGTTTCTTTCTAAGATATAGTATATGAAATATATATCCATATATTAATATATACCCATATATTAATATATACCCATATATTAATAAATGATAGAAAAAGATATTAAATTGATGAGATAAATTATAGTTAAAATCTTATCTTCCAAAAAATATTTTAGAATATTTTTTATAAGTAGGAATATCCAAATTATCTTAATTAGATATTTATTATTCTTTTCAGCAACTTTATTAATAAGGGTATGCTAATATAAAGAGTATGGTATATAATTTTATGATTTATACTATATATGATAAATCTATCTGACATATAATATAATACATTGTTACTTCTTAAATTTTTAATATTTTATTTAATTAAGTTTTTATTATTTTATGAAAAGTTTAAAAAATAAAAAGAATTGTGATATTTTACAAAAGAGATATATTAATGTATAATTGGAATAGTCATCAATAAATATGATTATATACTTAAAATTTTTTTTCTAGTCATATTTGTACATGATGCCTATATGTCAGAGTATATTAGATTGAATGAGTATTTATTCAAATCATATTGGCATGCAAGATATGAAACTCTAGTAGTAGTAAGTTTTACTAATTGACATGTCTCACACTCTAAGATTAAAATTTCGTTAAGACTAGGGTAAAATTGAATGCCAGTATAAATTGAGTAACTAGTCCAAAATATACAAACATCAAGAGGGAAATCTTTTTGTTGAAGAGAGAAGTTATAATCTAGCATACTCACTTTTAAATGAAATCTTTCTTAGAGTCTCTTAATCAATACAAATAAATATTAATGATTGTAAAGACAAAACTAGTGTTAAGTTATTTGAAAAGATAATTCACAGAGAATAAACTAATAAAATAATCATGAATAATCATAAGATTGGAAAGTAATGAATATTCAACTAAATAGAATCATATATTAGTTTTCAAATATTTGTCATTGACTATAATATTATTTTTAGACCAAGAAATGAATAGAAAGTATAAGATATGATTATTATTAATATGAATATTTTTTTATGTATCAATAATATATGAGTTTGAAGTAAGAGCATGAGAGAAATAATTAGCGATACTTTAGAGAAAGAAAGGATTTGTTGCTGTATTAGAGAGAAATTTTATATACTCATTTTTGGTAAGTATAATGTTGGATGAACTCTATGAAGACTCCTGAATAACTCTAATAGTCTGTATGTCTCTCTCACAATTGTATAAATCTCTTGGCTTAATCTTTAGAAATAATATTTAATAATTATTTCTCGTGCAACCTATCCTCCTACAATGAATATACTGAATTGATTATCTATCTCAATTATGATAATTTATATTGATTCTTCTAAAAAATAAAAATATACCAAATCCTAATTCATGTCAAATTGAATTAGGGTTCCTTTTTTGTACTTCAGTCAAAAAGAAAACAAAAAAAGTGCAATTAGGATTTTTCCCACGTAACATTATGTGGACTAATGCACATACCACCCTCGGCCACAGTGTGCACCACTATGCTCCTTCACACTTGCAAATTGTTGTGTGTGCACAAATTAAAACTCTGTGCTTGTGCATGCTTGTGCACGCCAATGTACACCTATGTCCTCATTGCATGCGCCTATATGCATCTTTATCCTCACCTCATCTTTCATGCATTTGCAATATGCACATACTTAAATTATGTGCACTTCTATAAAATTCTTGGTTTCTCTTTTTTTTAAAATGATACATGTACTTTCTTTCTCTAGAATTTTGAACCTCCTTTTAATATCATATTATAATAGAGATACAAAAATAAAATAAATAATAGTTCATATGAAAATTATATATCAGGTAACTTTATATAATATAGAGAAATAATATGGGCAATTCACGAGTTTGATATTCCCATCAAAAATACAAAAATAAAAAAAAACTAAATAAAAATTATAACAAGATGTAATGAGTCTTTCCTAATATCCTCTTGACATGTCTAATATGAAGTTCTTTTTTTTTTCCTAACATCCTCTTTATAATTTATGGATCAATTATAGCCAAGTACTTATGGGGTTCATGTGAGTAGAGAAAAATAGATATAATTTATTTCACTCAATCCTTAGGAAAGTTATATGTCTAGTCTATTAATCTTGTATAGAGATATCAGAAGAAAAAAAAATAATATAACATTCTAACTGCTTAGTAAGACTATTGACTGAAAATAAATTATAGTAAAATTCTATTTTAAAAAGAACGCATCAAAAGAAAATATCTAATATTGACATTGTCATGTTTCATGACTTGTACAATGGCATTAGCTACTACAAGTCAAGGGCTCTATACACTATAAAAAAAATAAAAAGAGTGATCATTTTAGTATAATGATGATTTGTTGTTGAATCTATATATGACTTGGGAGTTTGGAGCATGTCGAAGAGAAAAAAGATAGTAGACATAAAAATGTCTTGGTTGGACTTGGAGCTAACAACACACAAGAAAAGAAGTTTGAAATATTTCTAAACAAGTATAATAAGACTAGTAGGTGTATTCGTGGAAAATGCAATCTAAATAATTATAGTAATTTGTTGTATAATTTCTAAATCCTGAAATATTTTTCATAACTAAGGATGCAACATTCTAAAATGAGTTTATCAATATAGTCAAGTTTCATATCTTCTTGCATGTGTCGCAATAATCAAATATGTTGAACACACTCTGATCAATTAAAGTATTTCATGTAATCTTGACATATGAATGAAATTCTCATCAAAGTAGTCCACAATGAATATATGTATGCCTTCAATTTCTATCGGGTAATTCTCATTTATTCTACACTAATTTCAATTATTATTATAACATGTAAAAACACCAACTCATAAAGCATATAACTCAAAAAGATTCTAAAGTAAATCAAAATAATTTTAACCAATGTCTTTTGATTTGGTAACAATAAAAGACAACTTTAATTAGCAAGCACACCAATACACCCAAGAGCCAAAAAACACAACCTTTAAAACTAATTAGCATGTCAAATACCATAGTGACCCACAAAATTGAATGGTAGAAAAAATAAAGATGATAGAAAAAATAAAAGCTTTACATAAACACTCTGCAATTCTTTCTTTGTATAAAAATTCTATTAGTGATAGTCCACTGCTAGAGTTGTTGTCATAGCTGGTGAAATCCACCAAAAAAAAAATCTTGAAATCCTATTTATAGTATAGTCTTAATTCATAGGCACCAATTGCCTATGAAAACCCTTATGGGGATTTTCTTATCATGCATCGCCTCATAAATACCATGCATGACACTTATCAGGATTTCAACGATGTTTGGAGGGAGAGAGAGAGAGAGAGAGATGAGGAAGAGAGTGTGAGAGAGAGAGAAGAAGAGAAAAAAAACAAATAAGAAGTAAATGTAATTTTTATTAATTTTTGTAAACCAAAAATACAAACTTATATATTAGAAGTGGCAAAAAGGTTAGGAGATCTTAACACGACTCACATCACGACCAACGAAAGTTGGTTTATGCATCACTTGAAATGATAATACCCATGCTCGGAACATGCTTGATTGCCATGTTGGAATAGTTTGGGTCATGTTGGTCATGATCTGAATGCCACAAAAGCATGCAAGATGGCATGGCCCATATAATCATCCTGTTCAAACTGAATCTGACCCGACGAAGAAATGTGCCTAGGTTGTTCCCCAGTGGCACGTGAAACTTTGGCTCTATTAAATAAATCATGATTGGGTTGGGTAGAGTTGAGCTAGGACTAGCCTTTAGTTCATGTCGAGGCTAGCCTAGCACGTGCCCCATTTAACATGTATCGAATTAATGTTAGAAAAGATTGAACCCGAGCTAGCCTAGACCAAACTCGGAATACCATGGACTAAATCTAGACTAGCTTGGACTAAATATAGACTAGCTTAGACTAATTCAGGCCATGAAGGCTTGACATTTCCTGTTTGACACTTTTATATGTGTGTGTGTATATATATATATATATATATATGTATATATATATATATGATTCGGTATATATCATTATCAACTGATCTTAAACAATGTTCATGTTGCAGCAATATTATATTAAAATTATAAATGTAATAAATGCTCTAAAAAATATATACATCAAATATTTTTATGTAACAAGTACAAATAACTGAGACAATCAATATGTTGGTGCTCTCACAAAAAATACAATAATAAAAATAATAAAAATAATAAAAATAAAAAGAAATCTATAGCGCATGCAACCCCATCAAGTTGGTGCCTATAAATTCACAATATTATGCTTGAAAGAAAGAAATATAAATTACATTTTTTTAAAAAATCTTTGTGAAGATATTTATTTGCTTCTCTACTATTTGAATTTATGCTATAATAATAGTTTCTTGATTTTTTTCCTGAGAAAGAAAAATAAATCATTTTTGTGTGCTTTGTTTGCTTGTTTAACACCAGATTTGAGGTTATATCCCTCGATGTTTAACTGTCACAATGAAGAATAGTATGAGAAGAGAGTGTATGTCCTATCTCCTCATACATATGACACATTTAAAGTATCTCATACGTAACTATTATAATGCTCTAAACTTTATCTTTATAATGAATTTTAAAATAATCATCTCTATTACTTATCTATGAGATAAGATTGTCACTAGGAAAAGTGAAAAGCTAAACTAAGTTGTAAACCTTCTCATAGAGCATGCTGATGTCTAACTCAAATCTGAATACCAAGCCAAATGAAAATGTTCATGATTTTTAAAAGAGATTCCAAGGTAAATCTATCGAGAAGGATCTAGTAAATGATTAAGTATATTGATTGAGTATATTAAATATTAGTTGGTATTAATTAGATATTTAATATTATTTATGATTTTTCTATAAGTAGTAGATTTAACTGGAAGAATTATATAAAAATTAAAGTCAATATCTAGATTAATAGGTATATTTGTTGAAGCATAACCCAAAAAATTAACTTTTTAAAGAGTATAATGTGTATATCTTTTTTGTGATAAGATAATATCACTCATAGAATAAATCATTTTTATACAAATAAAGTCTTTTAGTCTTTCAAGATCTTTTATCGCAAACTATCTCTAAAGATACTCTTTGAGTTGAGTAATCTTCAACTTATCATCTCACCTAATCATAATATTATGTACATAGATAATCAACAAAATTATCCTGTAATCAGAACTAATTTGAAAAAATAAAAAAAATAGTGACATATCCATGTCACTCAAATGCAGTGATTACATAGGATAATCTAACAAACTATGCTCTCAGTATTGTACAATGTATTTTATAATCTATAAATTATATTTAATTATCTTACTTGAAACTCATATGATTGCTCTATATATATTTTTTCTTTAATATTATCATAAATAAATATATTCTTAATGTTTAACAAATGTATTATATAATTATGAAAATCTATAAGAGAAATAAGAATTTGTACTAAGGTTATCTTGGTTATTATAGAGTAATGTACTGCTAGTCCATATCAAATAATATTCGAGTTAATCTCTTTCATATAAGTCTCGTCTTAAGATGACCTATTTTCTCATTTGGGCTTGTATTCACAGTGAAGATTCACCTACAACCAACGATAGAATTTCATGAAAATTATAGTATTTGTTCCCAAGTCCTATTAAAATGGAGAACATGTATTTATTTGTTTTCCATCATGGCTAGATATTTTTTTAGATGAGATAATATTTCAGAAGGAGACTATGTAGAATATAAAGTTTCAATAAGCTTTACTACTGATATGGAGAGTAATAAATTCACTCTGTTCATTATTGAATGGAGTTTTTCTCATATTATCATGATTTTACAAATAAAAATTAGTTGTAGTAAAAATAAAGTTAGAATTGAGTTATCTAAAAAAGTAACTCATTGTGTATACTAATATTAAAATTAGATTTAAGCAAGATACGGGAAGTAATAAAAGTTAAATTTAGATACTATCATATTCAATAATTTTTGAATATTTATTATTGATTTATAATAATATCTTCCAAACAAAAAAAATATATAGTGAATATAGTAAGATTATTAGTAATATGCATGCTAGCTTTTGTGTCGACAATCTAGGATTCTATAGTGAACGTACGAATGAAATAATTAATAATACCTAAAAAAAGAATAATATATTATTGCCTTATAAAGAAGTTGTTTATATAATTATATTCCTATCTAGTAAGTATAATTATCATGGTAGGAGAATTCTATGTGGAATATTGGATAATTCTGGTAGTTAGTTTTTCTCTTCTAATATTATATAAAATTTTTAGTTTTTTTTTGAATATAATATTCAATAATTATTTTTGGTATGTCTCACTTTTTTGTAGCGGGTATATTGAATTGTAATTCTCTTCTATCTAACTATGCTATGATAATTTCTTTCTTTGCTATATCACAAAATTATTGATTCTCAAAATATAATAAAACAGTGCTTAATTTTTTTTTTTAATATTTCGAAATCCTAGTTAGGTTTTATGCCCAAAAATACCATTATACATTTTGTGTGCCACCAAGGGTTGCTGCTCAAAAATGTTGTTGCTATTGCCAATCATATGTGCCTTTGTTTCCACCTTTGCATGCCCCACCTTTGTCTGTTGCTATTGCCAATCATATGTGCCTTTGTTTCCACCACTATGCACACCTCTATTGCCTCCACTATGCATGTTTGCTTCCATCACCATTGTGTGCGTCCCAATTGCTAGATAAAAATTATTTGTCTTTTGTTGTTCTAGCCAACTTTGATACTATGTTAGAATAATATAATATAAAAAATTAACATGCTCCAATATAATAAGAAATCTATATATTAAATATTTTTATACAATAAACCAAAGTGATTTGAAAAGTCTACATGTAGATTGTTTCCTTTTAAAATATAAAAACAAATAACAATGATAAAATGAAAACTATTACATTACAAAAAAAAATAAACATAAAAATAAACTTATAAAGTATACTAAATCACAAGAATTAGTATACTATGTTCTTATTTTATTTTGTTTATATGATAGCATCTGAAATGACAACTACTCCAACATGAGCTTATATTAGTTTTGTTAGTACTTTCATAATTATTGAAAAATAATTTTTTTACCTTTCTCTCTCTCTCTCTCTCTCTTCGTCTCCCTGACAATGTCTGAAAGTTATGCTAAAGTAAATAAATTTTTTACCTAAGAGCAACTCCAATGAGAGTTGCCAAAAAAGGGGTACAAAATACCATTTTGTAATCTTAAATAGTATTTTGGCACCTTTGAATATTATTCTTGCTCCAATGATGGGTGCTATAAAGAGATATCATTTTAATACTTTAATATTTTTTGGATTTTTGCTACCCCATGCGCGGAGATAGAAATGGATATTTCATTCCATTTATAAATAAATTAAAATATAATATAACCGTTGATAGATTTGTTGAGATGCACATGAACTCGACTGCTATTTTGCATCCTTTGATTTCTCTCTTAAAAGTTGCCATAAATGGCACTCTAATTTCACGGATGACATTTTGCCACCTCCGATATCATTTCCATTGGAGCAAAAAATTTTATAATTAGGGTACCATTTTGGTAGTTACGGGTATGGCACCCCTGATAGCACCTCCAGTTGGAGTTGCTCTAGGAGTTCTATCATCAATAGATATTATGCTAAAGTAAATAATGATTACAATCACTAATTTTTATTTGAATTAGTTATAATATAAAATGTATAAATATCTATCAAAAAGATAATGAGAGACTAGGAGCATTCCATAGGCTTAACAAAAAAGTTAAAATCAAATAGTCATCCCAACAAGTTTTAATTAAAGCTATTCTTATTTTGATTTCTCCATGCTAAACAAGTTTGCAAGTGGCTTGAAGATATTGGCCATTGTTGAACTATGCCATAATTTAGGAGTAAAACAATTTCATGGATGCAAGAGAAGTTTCTATTGACATTTTAATGTTTGAATAAAATCAATGTGTTTGGTTGATGTATCCCACGAATAAGAAGTGCCAACTTGATGATTAACACATTACAACTACATAAGTTTAGTGTTACTCTCAATTTGACATTTTTGGGGGAGTTTCTTTTTTATGTTTCTTTTCATATATGATGATATTCTTACAAATTGATGTAGATTGGACAAGGAACATATAGCAGTGTGTACAAAGCCAGAGACTTGGAAACAGAAAAAATAGTTGCTCTGAAGAAGGTTAGATTTGCTAACATGGACCCCGAAAGTGTTCGTTTCATGGCTAGAGAAATCATCATTTTGCGCAGGCTCAATCACCCAAATGTCATGAAGCTTGATGGTATAATCACTTCCAGGATGTCTGGCAGCTTATATCTTGTATTTGAATACATGGATCATGATCTAGCAGGGCTTTTGGGAACCCCGGGGATTAAGTTTAGCGAAGCACAGGTGCTTGGCCTTTTTTTTTTCTTTTTTTTGACTTTTCCTGACCACATATTATAAGTTCAACAGCATATATTTAGTATAATTTTTTTTAGCTTTGATTGTTGTGAGCTGAAAAAAATACATTTTCATCACGATTTATATTCTTGAAAAAATAAGTTTTTTTTTTTCAATAAATTCATAGAAACATCATTTGTTACTTAAATTGAATTGAAAGTAAATCATCTCGAACACCCATAACTGCTATAACAAAATCTCTTTTAACTTGATGATAACTTTTGATCACTAGCAATTAACTATAGCATAATCTTCTTAAATTAAACGAGTTGCAATTTGAGTGAGGACTTTAATTTAAATAAGATAAGTTTAATTCAAGTATAGGATAAATGTGTCATTAATACCCTAGAATTTACACTTAACAATCAATTTCATAAAGTAGATTTTATGCACAAATTTGAATTTAGTATCGTATTCATATAAAGCTTTCATTAGCCTGTTGTGGAGATCATTCTGTCAACAAGAGGTGGGGCTTGTGAGAATTTTATTGCTGAAACTAGTTTTCCAAATTTCTTACCCAAATTTGGGAATCAGGAAGTGAGCGAACTTAGGAATGTTGGGAGGTATTTATTTGAGGGTAAAATGAGAGGTTTTAGTGAGAGAAATTAGTGAAAATTAATCTAGACTTAGGTTTAAAAATAGGGGTTTTGCCAATTAGGGTTTTTATTTGGTTTTGTTTTACAGAGGTCGTGCCTTGGTGTGGTGGTAAGTGCTGAATAGTAATGTCTGGTTGACTTAAAAATAAAAAATAGTTTTTTTTTTTTAGAAAATCTCAGTTCATCACTCATAAATTTCTCGGAGGCTTAATTTTTGGCTGTGCAACTCAATGTTGGCGCCATTCAGATGGTGTCATATCTTGTTTACATGACGAAATTAGATGTCCTTATCATTGATTAATATTGTTTAATTTAGAGAAGTTTTTAATTTATGGAGACTTAATTTAGCAGTTCATCTTCCAAAATCGCCAATTTATTGGTAATTATTTTTATTTTTGCATATTAATTGGATATGATAGATGCATCCTTTTTTTTTGCAGATTAAATGTTATATGAAACAATTACTTCTTGGGCTTGAACATTGCCATAGTCATGGAATTTTGCACCGTGATATTAAGGGCTCAAATCTTCTAATTGATTCTAATAACAAGCTTAAGATTGGTGATTTTGGGCTAGCAACTTTTTTTTCCTCTCTTCCAAAACAGCCTCTAACAAGTCGTGTGATTACGCTATGGTACCGCCCTCCTGAGCTTCTCCTTGGTTCAACAGACTATGGAATTGCTGTTGATTTGTGGAGTACTGGCTGTATTCTTGCAGAGTTGTTCACTGGGAAGCCTATCATGCCTGGCAGAACAGAGGTAATATTTCCACTGTGTACCGTGTTGGTGTTTGAAAATGTTCGTTGAAAGCTGTGCATGCTGCATAAAATTTTCATGGTGTCTAACATTAGGGTTGATCAGACTGAGCGTTATGGTAGAATATTTCTTTATTAAACAGGCTAGAATTTGGGTAGAAATTTTAATTAAGACAAGTTTTTCAATAAAATATACTAGCATATTAATGAAGTTCAATGTTTAATTTAGACATTTTTAATATATATGCGTTCTAATATGTAAAAACAAAGGAAACATTAATTTCAAACAACTAATTTACCCAAAAAAGAGATTTCCTTATTGCAGTCCCTAAATTGGTTGTTTGGCAAAGTTTTAACACTATCTCAAATTTGTAATGAAATGTCAGTATCAGATGTTGAATTCCAATGCATAATATATTGCAAATGTCATTCAAGTTGATATGATATAACTTTTGTTTCAGCTAGTGTTCCAAATTGTTTATTTTATTTGATCATTGATGGTTGATTTTTATCATGCTCTTCGTGTTTCTTAATTTTTTTTTTTTAATTTGTTTTTGATGTTAAAATTAAATTTGTTTTTTTTTTCTGAATCTAATGACTCGAATAATAATTGATACTAAATTTGAAACAAGCCAATTTTATTACTGCTTCAATCTTTTATCTTGATATTTCTATATTCAAAAAATCTATCTATATTTCTAGCATAGATGTCACATGTTCTCATAATGTTAGCTATATTATGTTGATGTTTTTTGTATTCATGTTTATATATTAGACTTGAGCATTTGTATATCAAAACTAAAATTAATGGTTTGGAAGAATTTGCATTTTTAATTGTGTGGATTGATTCAAATCAGAGGTTGTATGAAAGTTATATTTAGTATATAATGCTCCCGCTTAGCATGAGATTTGAGAGAAATTAATATCTTAATAACTTTATCTCTAAAATCAAAGAAATTATATTTAATGAGTCTCAAACTTGAGACCTACCTACCTTGATTGAAGGTACTTGTCATGTAGCAAGGCATGATATTCAATACATACATACTACATACAACATAAAGATTTTTTAGATGATCAACCATCACAGTATTATTTTTGCCAAATATTTTTTAATTTTAGAGTTCTAATAAGATTCGAAGTGTTAGTATTTGTGTAATTATACTATAAATTAATTCGATTTCAAAAATATATATTGGTGCATAATGATAATTTCTTTGTCAGTGTTGAAGGGTCTCATCATGTTTGTTGGTCAGTTAGTGAGTTTTGTTATATAAATATTTTTCATAAAAGATATACTAATAAAATCCACTCAACAGTAAATTAGTGATGCATAAAATAAGAAACAATAACATATATAAATAAGAGAAAATTATAACGACAACTTATATGTTGGGTGTACTCATTAGTCATTACTATGTACAAATAATCATAAAACACCTGTTATACCCTTTATCACTGTTGGCATTGACATCATTGTCATACATACACACATGCACAATTGATAGCAATAGTGAGTTGGCATCATACTGCATAATGCATCGATATAGTGGCAGTGTAGATCCAATTGCTTCACATTTCTCTCTGTACACTATTTCTAGGAATTGTCAAATCCTAGCTCTGATATCATATAGAAATCAATATAACAAAAATGAACTAATAAAATCAACTCAATAGTAATGCACAAAATGAGAAACCCTAACATATATAAATAAAAAAAGTCCACCTACATATTGGGTGCTCACTTCATTAATTAAAAACACCCATAAAATAACAATAATTACTTTTTAATTTGGTATGTAAATATCTAGAACATTAAATTTGGAGGGAAAAAAAACTAACTTATTTATATTATATTATATATATATATATATATATATTATTTGTAGGGATTTTCAAGCCCTAATTTTGATATCAAATAGACATCAATACAACAAAAAAATACACTAATAAAATTCTCCCAATAGTAATGCACAAAATGAGAAGAACTAATGAATGTAAATACAAGAAAAAAAATGATAAGGGCAGCTCACATGTAGAGTACACCCATGACCGAGTAAAAATAACTATAAAATAATTGTAATAAAATTATAATACAAAGTATTTCAATATCATAAAAATAATTATTATTGTTGATGTCTAATAATTTCTTTTTAAGTGATCAATGTGTTGTATCAAAGTACAATGTCTATTTCTCAAGCTTATACTATAAGTTTTTTTTAATAATAATTAAATGTGTAAATATGGAATGATTTTAAAGTTTATAAATTTTGATAGCATGCATTTTTGTGTGAATTGAATGTCTACTTCTTGATAGCTAGCATTTAGTGATGAGTTCGGCTCAAGCCTAATTTCTAATAAATAGGTTGCTTCCATTCATATATTAGAAACACTTATGAAAGTTATATGATTATTTGGTGACATAGTTACGTGTATCCTCTCAAGTTGCACAAGCATGATGTCAGATGCTCTATAGGCTTGCTCACTGGGTTTGATGCTACATGATAACCGATCTCAGATTGCTTAGTTTCTTGCTCTCGAGATGGAAGTAGAGACATGTGTTTATTTTGGCTCCTCCAAGAATGTATTACCCATAAGAAATATAGTCTATTAACTTTGTTGTACAATTCATTTTTGATATTTAAATAAATACTTATTCTTTAAAAAAAAATCTAAGCATTAGTCACATTAGGTGGTAAACTATTGTTTGTAGATGCATATTATATGAATCATTTTCAAAATAGTTTTCGACAAATTTGATTTTTTAAATTACTCTATTTTTAAATTATAATGTAGAAGTAACATTATAATTTTTACTCACTAATAATAGTATAATAGTTTGATTGGTGATATGTGGAATCTGTATCTTTTTAGAGAAAGTTGCGAGTTTGATTCCCATGAGCTATCATCAATCGTTGGGACATGAAACTACATCTCCTGGGATATGGTTGGATTGCCCTTTGCCCAATTGGGCCCAAGGTTACCACCTAGTTAAAAAAATAGTATAATTTATACTTATATCAAATATATGATTGGAGAATTCTTACATAATAAGTGCTCTCATATTTTCCACCGATGATATTGGTAGTTGTAGTGTAGGGGACATGAATACTAATTGTTGTGCCACCATGGAAATTAAGACTTTGATATCGTATTAAAAAAATAAAAGTTAAAATTCACAATTTTCACCAATGTGTAAGCATGAATATATAATATATTAGAGAATCATTTCATATCATGTTCACTCCTCTTACTAATCATCAATGCACAAGCTTACAATTTAGGGAGAATTATGTAAATGAACTCTAAAATAAAAATATTTAAGAAGAATTATGCAATTGACAAAGACACTATGATGGAACACATCTGGCATCCCCAGGGATCAAACTCGTGTCCCCATGATTAGGTGGTCTTATCCCCTTGCCAATTGGACTATCATACTGTTAGTTGTGCATTGTAATTAGAATTGAATTATACAATGTACACTTGGGTTGTGTTGAGTGTTAAATTTTATTTAAAAAAAAAACCCCAAGCGAGAACCCGTAATCTCACATGGCTGCAATTTGGTTTTTCGATCAAGTCTCAATTTAACCATTTTTAATGTGCAGGTGGAGCAACTGCATAAAATCTTCAAGCTTTGTGGATCACCTTCAGAAGAATATTGGAAGAGATCTAGGCTGCCTCATGCCACCATTTTTAAGCCACAACATCCTTATCAACGATGTGTAGCCCACACATTCAGGGACTTTCCTTTGGCAGCTTTGTCCCTCTTGGAGGTTCTCATTGCCATCGAACCAGAGGCTCGTGGAACAGCTTCTTCAGCACTTGATAGTGAGGTAGGTATCTTGCTCAATATACTTTCCCAAAATGGTTATTATATAATTTTTTAAAAAAAAATTCTGCTGTTGCTCATTTCTCAATTTTTTTTTCTTTCTCAAGTTCTTTGCCACCAGGCCTCTTCCTTGTGAACCATCAAGTTTGCCCAAATACCCACCAAGCAAGGAGTTGGATGCCAAACTTAGGAATGAAGAAGCAAGACGGTACTGGTTATAATTTATTTATCAATGGTTCATTTTGGTTAAGACCTGAGAAACATGACTCGGGCTTGTGTTTGTGGAACAGACGAAGAGCTACAGGAGGCAAAGGCCATGGCCATGAAACCTCTACTAGAAGCTCCAAGGAATCCAGAGCGGTGGCCGCTCTAGATACCCATCCTGAGTTGATGAAATCCTTGCAGGTAATCTCTCTCTAGTAGTGTTTAAACAAATACTAGATTGGCTTTTTTTTAAAACAAATTCTAGATTGGCTTTTTTTTTTTTAACAAATTCTAGATTGGCTAAAAATTAAATGCTTCTGAAGTATCTTTCCCTCTATCTTCCCTCTTTTCCATCTCCCTCTCTCTCCCCTCTCTTCCATCTCCCTCTCTCTCCCCTCTCTTCCATCTCCCTCTCTCTCCCCTCTCTTCCATCTCCCTCTCTCTCCCCTCTCTTCCATCTCCCTCTCTCTCCCCTCTCTTCCATCTCCCTCTCACTCCCCTCTCTTCCATCTCCCTCTCTTCCATCTCCCTCTCTCTCCCTCTCCCTCTCCCTCTCCCTCCCTCTCCCTCTCTCTCTCTCTCTCTATGATACAGAAATTAAAGGGGCAGCCTCACCCTAAAAGCATAAGCGAAAAACACAATCCGGAAGAAGATGGTGGTTCGGGTTTTCGTATTGAACCTCAGGTTGTTGGATCTAGAAACGTCTTCTCGCATTCTGGGCAATCCATGCATCCTACTCATTTTGGATCTTCGCGGAACATGTACGCCAATGGTGATTCGAATCTCCTGCAACCCGGGCAAGTTCTTGTTTCTCCGAGAAAGAGCACGGAGATGAGAAATCAGAGATCATATATTCACCGGGGAGCAAAGAATTTGTCTCGGTTTTCTAATTCGGTAGCCATTAGAGGGAGCTCGCACATTGATGGAAACCAAATGTCCTTCGTAAACTCGCATTGGCAAGATGTGCATTTCTCTAGCAGATACAATAATGTGGATGATTCTTCCCACCATTTGTTAGGCCCGACAAAGCTGTCTCATAATGATGACCACCAATCCGCTCAACTTGAATCTACCACGGTAATTTTTTTTCTTTTTTTTTTATGTGCATTATAATTGGACTCTTAATCTATAGTAAAATACCAACAATATGATAGTATAATTGGTAAATGTACAAATACCATTCAACCACGAGGATGTTAAATATGTGACTCATAATTTATTTGCCAAATGATCTCCTCATACGGCTGGGACTTGAGTCTTAACTTCCTCTTAGTCTTACCCAAGTATTACAAGGCCTATGTATGAGAGGATGATAAATATTATGGGATGAATTGAGATAAAAAATTTTATGGGGAAATGTTTGAAAATCTCTATTTTGTTCGTAATTTTTCTTGATCATGTGTAAAATATAATATTATTTGAAAATAAACTTTTATATAATTGATCTTGATAATATTTTCAACAAAAAAAAATTATAAATATATAAATATGTATAAGATATAATTTTTGATCAAGAATAACGTCTAAGTTGGATTTGTGCAAGTATGTTTTTGATCAAGAATATCTCATATTTGAGATTCATAAGATATAATTTTTCCAATTTTAAAGGATGATACTGTTAAGATATTAATATTTCTCAGAAATAAATTAGAAATTAATATTTTACATTCTAATCATATGAATCAAATTATAAATATGGAGTTTGATTTATATAATTATGTTTTCATCTAAGAATGATAGGTCTCATATTCGAGAATTATCAGAAATAATTTCTCCAATTTTTAAAGATAAAATTATCAATATATTAATATTTCTCAGAAATAAATTAGAAAATAACTTTTTTTATCGTGATCATATAAAAATTATATATGTATGTGTTTGATTTGTGCAATTATATTTTTGATTAGGAATAATGAGTCCCGTGTTCCAGATTCATCATATATATAATTTCTCTAATTTTGAAGGATAAGAATGTTACGATATTAATTTTTCTCTGAGATGAATTAGAAAATAATATTTTACATTACGATCATATAAATCAGATTATAATATGTATGAGTTTGATTTTTGTAATTATGTTTTCGTCCAAGAATGATAGATCTCATGCTCGAGATGCATAATATATAACTTCTTTAATTTTTAAAGAGAAAACTATTAGAATATTAACTTTTCTCAGAATTAAATTAGAACATAATTTTTTTTTATCATTATCATATAATCAAATTATATATGTATGACTATGAGTTTGATTTGTGCAATTTTGTTTTTGATCAGGAATAGCATGTCTCATAGTCGAGATTTATTAGATATTATTTTTCTAATTTTGAAGGGTAAGACTATCAAGATAATAATATTTCTTATAACTGAATTAGAAAATAATATTTACATCATGATCAAATAAATTAAATTATAAATATGTATGAATTTCATTTGTGTAATTATATGTTTGTCCAATAGTGATAGGTCTCATGTTCAAAATTAATCAAATACAACTCTTCTAATTTTAAATGTTAAAACTATCACGATATTAATCTCTCTTAGAAATAAATTACAACACATTTTTATTTATAATTATCATATAAATCAAATTATATCTGTATGAGTTTAATTGGTGTAATTAAATTTTTATCCAAGAACAATGTCTTATGTTCAAGATTTATTAGATAGAAGTCTCTAATTTTTAAGGATAAGACTATGGTCTGTGTTAATATATTAATCTTTTTCAGATCTCATGTTAAACAAAAGACTTGTAGTTGCGCACTTAGTATGATATTTATGCCTATAAATATAATATTATTTAAAGAAATAAAATTTATATGATCAAATTCTAATGATATTAATAATGCACTACTATAAATATTATTTTTTTCAGCTCCGTAGAGATGCCAAACAATCTATTTTTAAGCCATGTGTCTTCTTTGCTGCATCAGGGTTTATTTGGGAAGAAAGGTCGTGTCCTATATTCCGGACCATTGATTCCTCCGAAAGGGAACATTGAGGAAATGCTGAAGGAGCATGAGAGGCAAATTCAACAAGCAGTTCGCAAAGCATCGGTAGATAAGACCAAGTTCAGCAAAACCATGCAATCTGAAGCATTGCTGTACCATGGAAACACAGCGAGGGTGACCAGAATCTAACTCTGCTCTACACTTATTTTTTTGATGCTTTATTTTGGCGGACCAGGACATCTCAATAACCAGGTGGCTTGCCCTTGCTCCACCTCACTCATGCATACCCCAAGTTGGCTCCCTACAAGTGCTAGTTCTTCAATGATCATCACAAGCACCATAGCTCACCTCAAGAGAATTTTCTTCAGTGTATCAACCAGGTAGCAGTAGCCATACCATGTATCTTTGCTTCCTTGTGTAACTAAAATCGGAAAAATTTTATTGAATGTTCCTTGTTCATATTTAATACAATTTGCTCAAGATAAAGCAACTCATAACACACACACACACACACACACACACACGTATACATATATACATGCACATGCAGGTAATAAACATGTAACTAGCAGATTAACTATCACTTATGTTGTGTTTGTGTCTAGTGTAGATATATGTGTTGTGGCCTGTGGGTATGTTTACATTTTTGTATATGTGTAGGTATACATGTCAAGTGTGTCTAGGCTCGTGTGTGTATATATATATATATATATGCACATGCAGGTAATATACATGTAACTAGCAGATTAATTCAGTTGTGTCCAGTGTAGGTATATGTGATTGTGAGTATGTTTACATGCACACTTTTTTCTATATGTAGGTATACATGTCAAGTGTGTCTAGACCAATAATATATATATACACATAGATATAGATATAGATAGATATATATATATATATATATGTACGTACGTATGTATGTATGTATATACAAAATACAAATACCCACATTTTTGTATGTGGGTATTTGTATATACATATACACATGCAGATAATATACATGTAACTAGCGGATTAATTATTAGTTGTGTGTGTGTGCGCGTGCGTGTGTGCGCGTGCGTGTGTGCGCGTGCGTGTGTGTAGATATATATGAGACTATATGTGTTTATGGGTAAGTTTACTTGCACACATTTTTGTATATATATATTTAGGCATATGTGCGTCTAGTGTGTCTAGACTTATTACACACACACACACAGATGCACACGCAGGTATTATACTTGTAACTAGCAGATTAATTATCAGTTATACCAACCTAATGTTGCTTCACCCAAAAACCAAAGAAGGGAGTTAGCTTGTCCAAATCAAACTAGAAAAATTAAAATCCCATTGATGCATATAACCCATGTGGTTTGGTTCAGAAAAATCATCAAACACCATGCGCATACCAAAAAACTACCGGGATCACCGGCTGAATCTTATTCTAGCTGTCTCATTTGTTGGTCTCATGGTCATCTTTCTGCTGGGATCGATTTTACGAACAGATCCGACTCGTATTAACTCTTCTCCCGCTTGCGTCAAGATACCACCGTTCATCTCGCACGCTCTGCTGCATTACTCTACCGTAACAATCACCCCTCAGCAGACGATCGAAGAAATGTCAATGGCTGCCAGAGTTCTAAAGAAGAAAGCACCCTGCTATTTTCTGGTTTTTGGGCTTGGGCATGACAGTTTAATGTGGAGTGCGCTGAATTATGGAGGCAGAACTGTGTTCCTAGAGGAAGAAGAGACATGGGTGGGAGAGATCAGAAACCAGTTCCCTTCTCTCGAATCGTATCACGTTGTTTATGATACCAAGGTAAGTGAAATACAAAAATCTAGTGTTTCGTGTGTCAATATTTTAATTAATAAATTTTAATTGATTAATTATTTATTTATTATAAATAAATAAATAAGTAAACAATAGTAAATTATTTGTGGATTGATAAATATATTATTGCTCTGAACGATTATTTAGTACATTCAGCTACAATTTTCCAAAAAAAAAAAAACAATAATTTTTAAATGAATGTGGTTAACACATTCGAAAATAAAAATTTATGTGGGAGTTTTTCAGGGTTTTCCTTTACACTATTTTTATTACTAAGCATTTTGAAATTAATTAAAAAATGTTGGTAAATAAAAAAAATGGATAAATTATCACATTGCATGTCATTGCTTTTAAATAATAAATTAGAAAAATATTATATATCATATTGCATAGTTGGAAATTAATTAGAGAACCCAATTGTTTTAAAATGTTTGCACATCAAAGTCATGTATTTGGCACTAATTTCTAATTTGTCAATTATTTTCACTCTATTTATTCTTTCTTATAGTTGAAGAACATGTCTTTTTTAGGCAAGAAACAATAACAATTGTTTGCAAGGTAAATTAATATTCCAAGTATTGATCTCATTCAAGCCATTAAAGCAATTATTAGGAATTTTATTGATTTATAGTAGGTATGATATATGAGGATAAAACTTGTCAATAAAATAATATCAATTAAAGACATGGTTTAATTATTATAATAATTATCATTGTTATAGTTATAGTCATTGTTTTTTTTTTTAATAAGTGGGAGTGTTGGAATCACGATCATTTTGTGTGCACTTAGACTATTCATATGTAGATAACTCATTTTTTAAAGTACAACATTTCCAATAGGTGAATCAAGCAGATTATCTCATGGAAGTTGGAAAGAGAGAAGAATGCATTGCCATTACAAATCCAATGTACTCTTCGTGCAAACTTGCTCTGAAGGGGTTGCCTAAAGAAGTCTATGAGATAAAATGGGACTTGATAATGGTGGATGCACCAACTGGGTACCATGAAGATGCACCTGGAAGAATGAAAGCTATATATACAGTAGGAATGATGGCTAGGAACAAGCCAGAAGGAGAGACTGATATATTTGTTCATGATGTGAATCGAGAGGTAGAAGATAAGTTCACAATGGAATTTCTATGTGAAGAGTATGTGACAAAACAAGAAGGGAGGATGAGGCATTTCACTATTCCTAGCCATAAGAATGCTAATATTGAGAGGTCATTTTGTCCTTGATCTAAGTAAGCTTGAGGAGTGGCTTTCTTTGTTTCAATAGTGAAAGATGCTTTTTTTTTAAAAAAATATCAATGGATGATTGTGTATGTATTGTACTAGGGAGAAATTGGTCTAATAGGAATATCAAGAAAAAAATGAATAAAAAATTTTGAATTAAGTTTTTTAGGTTTCCTCGTTTTTTCAAGTTGAAACGAATTTGAATTATTGATGCAAAATAAAACATAGCAAAATGTGTAATTTAATCATTTGTAATATGAGGAGTAGGAACAATTGAATCATTTTGCATCTTCTGTATAATAAAATGAGAATCAACTTTAATATTTATTGCATCTTCTTCACTTATCACTTTATCCTCTACCAATTATGTTTGCACAAAATTTGAAAAAATACTATATTCTTCATGCTTTTCAAGCAATCAATTGTTTCTCTTAAAAAGTATAGCAATCATATCATAAATCTCCTGTGAGTATTAATATGTCAATTTTGTGAGGGCAACCACATTTTTTGAAATATATATCGACATTTGATGTCATGGATTTGGCCCATACTCTATTATATTTGCTTTGAATATAAAAAATTGTTATATGCCTATTATTATCTATGCTAACATCACATAAAATATATCTCTAATAAATATATGATAGTTAGAGTTTTCATGATATAATTCTTTCATGTCTAATATAGTCAATGAAATATAAATCCGTATATAAAAGATATATTCCAAGATATAATAGAGATTTTTTTAGTGCATCGTCCAAAATACTAGGCTTTATAAAAAAAATTGAATATATAAGAAGATCACACCTAATGCACAAGACTCATACTTTAGTATGAAATATATGAGAGGTTAATATCTCGACAGTCACCTCCAAAACTTGATGATGCTACATCTAATAAGTTTTGAACCTAAGATATACCACCCTTGAACGAGAGATCTACAACCCTTGAATGATAATATTTATTATTAAAGAATGCATAATTTAAAATAGATGCATGCAACAAAAGGACTTTATAAGTGATCAATCATCCCAAAACTATTCTCTTTTCTCCACATCCTCTCCATTAGAAAAGTTATACAATTACTTTATATCATTTCTAAATGTTCATCGCTATATTCAACATTAAATTTCATCATTTTCAACATGTATATGACTTCTCAAAATGATCCTTTTTTTAAGAGTGTAATATTCAATTGGGTCAAATTGCTCTTCATCATGCTTTTCTCTACTTCTTTCCACCACTTCTATGCCAGCTTTAGAGAATGGTGGCACATCTTGCCTAATTTCAGTTGACTCTTCTCCTTCAAGAAATCATTTTTTCTTCTTGCTTCCTTCAAGCCGCCATCTTTAAACACTTGTCAATGTTAGTAGGATATTCATGAACACATTATATCTCCATCTTCATACATTGGGACTTTCTTGGCTTGGCACAAAATCATTATAAAAGAAGAGTGAATTATGTCTAAAAATTTCACCCTCCAAAAAGTTAAGAATAAACTTCTCCAAAACCCTCCCAACATAGATCTTAGATCTTTCACAATGGAAAATTATTATATCATCCTATTTTTCATGATAGTTGAGACATAGAGAGTCAGCTACAAAATAGAGTATAAGAAATACAATTAAATCTTGTTCTCATTAATGAGTTTTCTTTACACTAAGTATATATAAATACTTTTCAATGAAACTCGACACCCTCCTTTTCCACCCATTAATAGTGTGGCAATTGTTTTGTGGTTTGGTTACATCCTTAGGAATTTGAAGGCCACACCATCCATGACTCCTTGCAACCTAAAAATCTCGTTGAAAGATTTTCTATCAAATGATACTCAACTCCTCGTACATAATACTTTTTATCATCCATATCTTCTGAAATGAAATAAAATTCTTTCAAAATGGTAGCATTCCCCCATCCCAAGTGTGAATAAATATTTTCCACTTTCTCCTCTCGATCAAATTTTGGAAAGGTAGGATAAATTTCCCAAGCTCACTCTTTCCTAAACATCTTTTCTTATCCAATATTTTGGACATCCATTTTTTTGTCATTTTTGTGTGGAAAATCACCTTAGGCGTTGTGACCCCGAGTGGAGTCTCCATGGTAGATTACCTTAGTCACTTGCCTTCTGCCTTTCAATTAGACTCTGTTTTCTCTCTTCTCGCTCATAACTTCAAAATTAAAATTCTAGCCTTTATGGTAGCATGAATCTTCGATCATAATCATTCTAGACATGTTTAAGGGAGAAAAAAATTAAAGGTGTCATGAAAAATTAGGGTTAGGAGCTTAAAAAGGAATTAAGTTTTAGTTGCATCCCTAACAAAAAATGTCATGAATTTTTACACAACCATGACTTCTCATTTAAAAAATCAGTCATGGCTAGGTTTTGGTGCCATAACTTAATTTTACTTACAAGAAAGCCATAGCTGGGTTTGAAGGTAGTGACTTCATATAAATGTCTATTGTGTATAAGTATTGATGGTATATATATATATATACATTCATAAAAAAACATAAAGGTGTTTATTACATCATATATGCTAAAAGTAAAACCTTGGGTTACCTTTCAAGCAACACTATATTTAACGACTATAACTAGACTTATTTTTCAAGTTGAATTTTCTCATTGTCATTCTCAGATGTCCATACTATCTTTTTAGTAAAATTTTTTCTCTCCTTTTTCCTTGTACTCTGTGTCTATCAATGATACTGAGTAGAAGATATTCATACTAAATTTCTTTATTTGGGTAGTGATATCAAAAAAAATCCATGGCTTCCCTTTTTAGTTTTTTCCATAACTTTGTTTCTCATAGGTCTAGTGATATTATTCATAATTTTTTAGGCATCACAACTTTTTGTTACACTCCAAGCTAAACTTTATCATTGTTTTTATCATCCTCTTTTTTGACCTCATTTTTCTTCAAATCTTTTCCACGTATTATTATAACTTCGGGCAGAATAACTTTCAAAATCATGCCCATGTATTCAAGCTTTACTTTCATCCATCTTATTCAATTCTTTTCTTCATCATTACTATTTTGTCTTTTGTTAATAATGCTAAAATACTATCTTCAAATAATGATTTATTTTTCCAAAATTGAGTATAATAGATCATGACCTTGAATATAAGGATGATAGTATGGTTGAAAATTATTGTTTGGTCTAAAATGTAATACATTGCTTTGAAATGTATTTAACTCTTCCATTTAACATATTTGGTTGGAAAAGATAATCTATTTGGTCTCTCAATTTTTGGAAAAGATAATCTACAACAAAAAAACATATTTAATGATGCTTAAAATGCATCATTAATGATATTTCATGTCGCTTATCGAAAGTGTCCATCCGCTAGCCTGTCATAATAAGTATTTGCCTATAATGTCGTTTTTTAGAAGTGTCGTTGAAAAAAACCTTGATGCTAAAAAAACTGTCATTGTTTATTATACCAATCTACCTTGACACTCAGAGAAATGTCATTATTTGTTGTATCAATCTTAAATTATTTGAATATAATGACACTTAGTAAAAGGGTCAAGGAAGATAATGATTTAATTAAATATTAATTTAATAATTGTTGTAAAAAAATATACACCTGTTATTGTAATAATGCATGCACATAAGAAAAACTTACACTCCAATCCATACCAAGATTTTAGTTTTTAATTACAATGGGGAACTTGTACTTCTTACATTTCATAAACAAAAAAAAATATCACAATTTCAACATTCATTTCTTTAATTCAATTCAAATTTTCTTATATATGCAACCCAATTGTGCCTTATCTCCAAGAAACTGCTTCATGCTAGCTTGGCTAAGTTGAAAGTTAATTTCCAAAAAAAGTAACTTACATACAAAAAGATGAATTTAATAATCAATTACACTTGCAGAAAAAAAAATATTATAGAGCATTGGAAAATAAAAATGAAGGAATGATAACAACATATCATGAAAATAATTCATATAACAATTGACATATATGATTAAAAAAAATTTAACAACAACAAAAACAAAGTTAGTAGTAATAGGTAAAATATAAAGCAAGAGATTTATCAATTATGGCATAAAAGTTGATCAATTATGTTAAAATACAAAACAATAATAATTTATTAAAAACATATATGTGTGTAGTGAGTTGAAAGATCTCACAAACTACTTGAATAAACACTACAAAAACCAATTAAATTTAATAAAATGAAAAGTTAAATTACAAACCATCTTCCCAGTACTTTAAAAAAACTCGATTAGATGCTATGTAATATAATTTCAAGTTCTATTGATTACACATATATAGTAATCCATCAACTTATAGTTTTAGATTCATTAATAAAATAAAAGGCTATGTAATAAAAAAATTGTGCCTTGAAAAAATCATTGTGTTTTATAAGGGTGACAATGTAACTTACAATGTTGTGGTAAAGTATTGAAGCCAAAAGTTGAAATCTCCATGTTTTTCATAGCCAATCAACAAAAAAAATCTATAGTTGACAACGAAAACAAAAGATAATATGATAACGATAAAGTTCCAATTGCATATTCCTTTTTAAAATATTTAATAGAAAGAAAGAAGTAATAAACTTGATATCATTATGAAAAATACCTTTATTATCACAATAGTTCATGGACCATTCCAAAGTTGGAAGATCTTCTAACTTCACCAAAAAAAAGTTTTTCTTTAGACACCTATGAATCATTCATACAATATACTAATTAATTCAACTATTGGAAATTAGAGAAATATTATGAATGTGGAAGGAAAATACTAAAATGTCTTCAAATGATTATGTCAAATAATTTACCTTCAGTCATAGTTTGGTTCAAAAGAAAGATAAAGTATGAACCTCATCAAAAGTTATAGTTGGATATGTCAAAATTTGTTCTTGCTTCAATACAAAAAGGTGTCCTCAAAGATTTTTAAACCGAGGAAAGTATTAATTGAGCCACTAACATCACCCATTCAGATCGTACTTCATTCAACTCATTTTTGTTGTATGATTTTATCCCATTAAACTATTGAAAAGTAAAGTAATAATTTCATCAATTACATTGGAAAATAAAATAAATATTCATATATTGAGAACCAACAAATCAACACATACCTTTGTTGTAAGACATCCTTGATCGAGAATGATATTTCTCATATATCTCATTACATAGTATCCACATTCAACACTACTTGGGTTATCTCAGGCACTAAATGGATAAAAAAAATCATTATATATATATGCAGTTACTTGCAAATCATATTGTACTAAGTTCAAAATTAAGAAGAAGACACTAAATATTTTATTACTCAGTTTATATGAGTTATTTACCCCTAATACAACCCAATTAGGCTCTTTTTTGACGATTTATGTTTTTTAAGTGGATGAATTCTTTTTTTTTTTTTTAAGGTTGTTTTATTATTAATTATCACCCTCACTTTTGGCGGAGGAATACCATTTTTACAAACTAGTTCTACCCTTATCCCTTTTACACCCACTTTAAAACCTAATCTAGAAATTCTAGATTAAAATGTAAATATATCCTTCTACTAACGGTCTATTGGCCGATCAATAACAGTCTCTTGATGAAAGAAAAATACGTAAGGAATAATTCAACAATGTGTAAGTAAGAGCAGCCTCTTGACCGAATCAAAGCAGAAATAATTCAACACACTGCTTCTCTTGGCCGAATCAAAGCAGAATACTAGTTCCTTCCCTTTCTAGCTTTGTCCAGCCTGCCCTATGCTAGTTCTGTGAAACCTCCTTATTACAGCTTGACTTAACCTGAAAAGAAAACCAACCAAAAAAGAGGTCTACCAAGCAATAAGAAAATTACAAACTCTCTCCTTATTCAACTTCCCTCAGGTTCTCTAATCCCCCTGCCGGCTGCAAGAGAAAAAAGAGAAAAAGACAAACATTAAAAATAATTTCTTAGTTAATAATTTCAGCCCTTTCTAGGGCTTGCTCAGCCCTTTATCAGGCTTGTAGTTTCTTGATCAATCGTGCTCTTTATGGGCAGAGAATCAGAACTGAGTGCGACAGCTCCCATGAGATAAACTCAGCACTGATGATCTTGGCTAATCAATGCACTTGCTCATCCGTAACTGTAGAAATAATTCACAGAACTAGCCATATCCTTCTCTCTTAGCCGAATCAATGCAGAATACTGGTTCCTTCCCTCTCTTGTCCAGCCTGCTTTCCTTTTTGTTAACCTATGCTAGTTCTGTAAAACCTCCTTATTACAGCTTGACTTAACCTGAAAAGAAAACCAACCAAAAAGAGGCCTACCAAGCAATAAAAGTCTCTCCTTTTTCAACTTCCCTCAGATTCTCTAATCCCCCTGCCGGTCTGATAAGTCTCTTGGCTAATCAATGCACTTGCTCATCTGTAACTGCAGTAACTACGAGATAGATTACAGCCGTAGTTGACATTATTGCACATAACAGATTCCAGTGAAAAATGATAGTTCTAATCACTATCTCCAAGCCAGTTCTTCCAGACAATCATTTCCTTTCCTTTCTAACTTTGTCCAGGCTACTTTGTTTTAGTTAAACCTTTGCAAGAGCCTTGCTAAAGTTTAACTTATCCTGAAAAATCCAACCAAAGCAAAACCAAACAATAAAATTACAAAATACTTCTTATCAGGCTTCCCTCTGAGCAGGGAAGCTATCTCTTTCTACTTTTATCTCCTGCCAACAACAAAAAAAGACAAACACTCACAACAATTCATTAGATAAATAATTTTCTGCCCTTTCTAGGGCTTACTCAGCCCTTTAACAGGCTTAAAAACAAAAAACCTCCCCCCCTCCCCCCCTTTTCAAATTAATTCATGTTTTTTGAAGCCTAATATACGGAAATGCAATTTTATCTAATCTTATTAGTCCTTTGAATTTTCCAGGTATATTCTCCCCTCTAAATTCTTGTGATCCTTTTTTCATTCCTTCTTCCGCTAATCTATCTGCAATCATGTTTGCTTCCCTATAAATATGCTTAATTTCACCTTTTATTTCTTTTAGAATGCTTCTAATGTAATCAATCTCTTCTTCAAATTGCCATAAATATATCTTTCCCTGTACTAGGTCCACTAGTATTTTTGAATCCACCTGTGCTTGAACCTTTTGGTAATTATTAGATTTACAAATTTGCAACCCCTTTTGTAGGGCTATAATTTCTGCTTACAAGGCAGAAGATGCTATATCTCTTGATGTGAATGCTTTCAGTACCTCGCCTTCCGCATTTCTTATTAAACCTCCTCCACCAGCTTCTCCCATTTCTCTTTTAAAGCTTCCATCAGTATTTAGTGTTAGACTGTCCTGCTCATGTTTATTCCAGTTAACTATTTTCATAATTGGCATTTTTCTTGCTATTGTTGCGAGGTGCCATTCTTTTATTCTATCTTCCTCTTTTTTCATGTTTTCCACTTTTATTGGATTACAAGCCGTAATAAAAGCACTCACTTTTTTTATTTCTTCCAAAATGACATTATGTTCCATTTTTACATTATCATATCTACTTCTGTTTCTAGCTTTCCATATGCACCATAGCACTATATGCGGAATATAACTTCTAATCCATTTTAAGATATTATTCTTTGTTTGTTTTTCTGACCAGTTTTCTAGCCTATTTCTTAAATTAACTGTACTTCTTTCAATATTAGCTTCAGTTTCTAGTTTATTCCACACTTTTATAGCTATTTTACCCTTAGAAAATAGGTGATCTGAGCTCTCTATATCTTGATGGCAACATTCACATCTTGATGCTAGTTTTATGCCCTTTTTTTGAATGTTCGCATCTAGGGGAACAATGTTTGACATAATTTTCCATGATAAAACATTAACTTTTTGAGGCAAGTCTTTTTTCTAGAGTAATTTAAATTGTAAGGGTTTTCTGCTTCTTACTAGCTCCTTGGCACTTTTTAATGTAAAATTTCCGTTTGGATTTAAAGTCCATTTCCACCCACTTTTCGTTAGTATTGTATGCTTTTCCACGCTGCTTTGTTGTTCGCGCATCATTTTCCAGCTTCTAGACGTTTTTTTTATGTTTTTAAAAGCATTGTTTCCTAACCCATATTTAGCTTTTACAAATGCCGTCCAGATGTTTTTATCTGATTTTATTTCCCACCAATTCTTACATGCCCACGCTTTGGATATATCTTTTAGGCTAATCAAGCCTAAACCTACCTCCTCTTTTGGGTAACATAAATCTTTCCATTTTTTCCAGTGCAAGGAATTCTATAATATTAAGGGAAAAACATAAAATTTTGTTATGTTTATAACAAAATTTTGTTATGCTTTTACAAACATGAATTCTTAGAGCCCTACATGAAGAAAATAAAATTTTGTTACCAACTATGCTTCATTCTATAATATTAAGGGAAAAACTTACATATTAACAATGTCTTTAAGATTATCTAAAGGTTGATGATGCAAGGAATCAAGGTAATAGGCGATCAAAGTCCTTATGTCAAGTATCACCAAAACTTAATGATAACTACAAAATTAACATCAGTGCAACTACATATCAATTATAATTTGATAAATATGCATGCTTATAAGCTTACTTATGTTTAATAACTTACCCTGGGTTATATGGAATAAAAACAAAATCAGCATTATTTGCATTCATCAACCGATTAGCTATAACCCTTGACCTATTTTTCTTGCTTGCTTCTCCCATTCCAGCTTTCGAAACTAAGGTCGGATTTACAAAAATAAATCGCTCTACCTCTTCAGCATCAACCATCTTTTTATGCAAGTGCCTAATTTAATTTCACACAATATTTAAAAGTTTTAATATTTTAATGTAACTGAAATTAATTACAATTCTCATTATGAAAAATTAAAGCATAAATAAGATAGTTAAAATATATGAAAAACATATTAAATATTTCTCTTACCATATATAGAACATAAGACAATTAAATGACACCTCTGTTGATGAAATTATGATATCCATATCTTTTTTCATGAGGAATGTCTTAAAAGACTCTCCAAAAATATCATCTATAATTTCTACTACATGTACCTTCTCATCCTTTAACAATAGCCCAACAAATGTAGCAAAATTCTTGATATCTATAGGGTTCTCATCCTTAAAATTCAATGTTCTCTCTTTATTCCTCTGTTTCTTAAATTTCTTGAATCCTATCAAACATAAAATATCATTGTATATATAAGAATTGTTCTAAATAAAATAGTTTTTTTATCAGTAACAAGAAATTTTTTATTTTAAAAAAAGCACATACCTGGATGAGATGAGTAGTAAGAATGACTAATTGGGCTGGCCATAAAATTTGATGTCCAATAACATCTCTAATAGTGGTAATTTGGCTTGGAATAGGTACAATAAGTAATGCATTTGGATCATAAAAAATATCCACAGCAACAAGGAAGTTAGCACCACGCTCAAGTACCATTGTTCCAACTGCAACTACATTTTCTTTTGTCCCTATGGCCAATTGAAAATTCCTAACCTGTAAAATGAAACAATATTATTTAGTCATATGCAATCATCTAAAGTTGATAATTTCCAAGTAGGAAAGAATTTGTTAGACAAAATTGAGTTATCATAACTTAATGAGCTTATTAATATAATTTATTATACAAACATATATTGTAACATTACTTCTATATAGGAATTAATCAACTAGGTATGTTGATATGAAAATTATGAGTTTGTGTTAACACATTTTTATTATAGAACATAATAGTAATTACAACTTACCTTGTTTGCTTTTAGCATTGGTGGAGTGTGGTCATCTACTCGACGTTTTGGTTGCTCAACACTTTCAGGAAGGACAATATGTTTTTGAAGCATGTTAGAGCTACCAACATCTGATTGAGGTGCGGTGGGTACCATCTGAGAGAGTTGAAATAAAATTTTTGCCTCAAACTCTGATTATCGCTCTTGCCATTCTTTCATAAATTCCCGCAAAGCACGATCTGCCATAGAATGAAAATATTATCATGGTGTATAATGCTTTCCTTTAGCTCGTACTCGACCACTATATTCAGAAGTTCCCAATATTTTAGTAAGTATATCATTTCCATTGAAACTCAAACTACTTTCTTGTGACTATTGTAACATCTTATCCTGATACACAATGATTTTATAAAATTTAATGTCATATTGGTTAATATAAATAAGTTATTAATGTAAATGAAATATATGTTACATAACTTATACTTACAATCTTCTCCACTACCGGAATGACCACTTCATCATACGTGCCATTTTTTTTTTCATTGCTTTATTTCATAATACACTTCTATCAATGACTTTAGTAAAGCTGGTTGCTACCAACTTTTAAAATATTGAAATGTAATATAATGAGTCTATAGTCAAATTCAACATAAACAAATCTAAATTTACATCTTTAACTTACCATCTCTTCCTCAAGACCAGCATATCCCTTCCTACTAAGATGATAATTATAAATATGCTTTTTCCTCCTTTCTTTTTGAACTTCTCTAAACTCCTACAAATTTTATTTGATATTAAGTAAAGAAAATATGAGTATATGACATGAAAATAATTAGAAATTTACCTGAAATCTTTCAGACAATCTTTCTTTGACAAAAATTATCCAATCTTCATCTTCAATAAAACTGTATTCAACTGGTGGTTTTTTAAGAAGCTTTAGTTGGTCTTTGAAAGGAATAATATACTTTGTAGTCAACATGTTCTTGAATGATATAAAGCACCTGCCCATTGATTTCATACAATTCCTTCTACTTTTACAATCTAATGTAAATGCAGCCTAGAAGTAATGAACATAGTTATTAGTTGTTAAAAAAAATGTATAAGTAGAATTAGAAAAAGTTATAGATAGAAAACAAAATACTAGTTTACCTCAATGGAGTCCCACAATTTATTCTTCAATTGCTTAGGTACATGGTGCCAAGTGCTATATCTAATTGGGACCATTGTACGTGCCAATATGCCTAAATAACTTGTGAGATGCACAACAGCTTATCCGACATAAACACCATCAACATTATACTTTACTGCAAGTTTTATTCATTTGCTCCTATTCTTGATAATCATAGTCTTTCTTATTATCCCTGTACATCTATTTCTTGTAGTTGCTTTATCTTGTTGTTCTGTATCCATACCTATCATAAAAATAATTATAATGTTTAAATAAAAGTACTAAAATATCTAACAAAAATTTAAAGAATAAAAAATTAACTAATTAAAGGCATTACCTAATCAGCTACTTTGCATAAAACATAATATTGTCAATATTTTGAATAATATCAACCTGACATTAACTAAAATTGAAAGCATAACAATCATATAATAACAAAGACAAATAAATTAACTAGTAAGCATACATTTACACTACAAAAAACTATAGTAGCATATCAATTCACAATACCATAAAAAAGCTACAATTTGGTTACATATATGATTTGTTCTCAACCCAAATTCTCTCATAATCATCTCGAATACAAATTTGATCAGAGTCATCCATTGCATCAAATAATTCAACTTGTGGCAAAGAAGATATGACTGAATTGTGTTCAATAGAAATGTCCATAGGATCATCATCGTTTGCTCTTTCTGTGAAGTCTTGTTGAGGAGTTGACAAAATAATTGACCATCTTGGATTAAGCTTATCTTGTACATAGAAGACTTTCTTAGCTTGGGAGGCTAATATAAACGGATCTGACTTATGAGCCACTCTGTTAAAGTCAACTAAGGTAAACCCAAGATCATCAACTTTGATTCCATTCTTATTATCAATCCAATCACACTTGAAGACTGTAATTTTGAACATAGTATAATCAAGGTCCCAAATCTCAGTAATAACTCCATAGAAACAAAGTTCACCGAAAATATGATTTTTATCCTTAGCACTAGCGATTTGCATGGTCGTTGCTACAATATTAACTCCACTATTTTGGATAGCTAGTAAATCATCATGCTTTTAGGTATTATATTGACACCCATTGATGACATAACCATTATACTTCATCACATAATGGCTTGGACCATCAGCTATCCATTTAAGGGTTTCAGATACAGGTCCATTATTTCCAATTACAACTTCAACCTATAGAAATAAGTTCTAGTTATCATTTATATGTTAACCATTAATGTAAAAGATATAGAAAATTTAAAAAACTATTGTAGTACCTTTTGTCGTAACCAAAAGGTAAAAGTACGAGCATGCTCATCCTGTAACCACTTTTGCCTTTTTGATTGACGTAGATGTTTCACTTTCAGCCATTGCATGTGCTCTCTATGAAGTCATGTATAATAATTAAATAATTAGAGTAATATATTATATGTACAACAAATAAAGATACAAAAAATTAGTGGTGCTTACTCAATATATGGTTGGACAATTGAGGTATTTTCTAACACATAATGATGTGCTTGTCACCATAAATTGGAATCGGCCTTCATAGTAAGACATCCAAATATTGGTGCCCCGACTTTTTCGGTCAATGTTTAAACTACTAGGAATTCCAATTGCATCCACATTTGATAAGTACTCTGTACAAAACTCGATTTATTCTTCTACAATATAACATTCAGCAATACAACCTTCAGGTCGAGTATGATTTCCTACATAGTCTTTTAACACTTTCATAAACCTTTCAAATGGGTACATCCACCTAAAGTAAACCGGTCCACAAAGTCTCACTTCTCTTACAAGATGCACTGTAAGATGCACCATGATATTAAAGAATGAAGGTGGGAAGTTCTTTTCAAAAAAGTATAATGTCACCATTATTTCATTTTGTAACTCATCTCATGAAGGAACATCAATTACTTTACTACAAAGAGCATTGAAAAAGAAACTCAATCTATAAATGACATTCCTCATATGCTTGGGTAAGATAGAACGTAATAAAACTGGCAAAAATTATTACATTAATGCATGATAGTCATGAAACTTTAATCCATAAAGTTTCAAGTCTTCCATTGACATGAGGTTTCGAAGGTTAGAACAATATCCATATGGAACCTTCAATTGCAAAAGTGTTTGGCTAAACACCTTCTTTTTCATTGTAGAAAGTATATAACATGCAGGAGGGAGATATGTTCTCTTCGATTCAAACCTTGGTGTCAATTCACTCATTAAGCCCATTTCTATAAGATCTAAGCGAGAATTAAGCCCATCCTTTGTCTTACCTATAATGTTGAGTAAGGTACCAATGGTGCTTTCACAAACATTTTTCTTAATATGCATTACATCCAAATTATGACGAACATGAAGATATTTCCAATACTCAAGATCAAAGAATATGGACTTCTTTTTCCAACAATTTGTATTGTTGATTTCAAATTTTTCCAGATTAACCTTTTTTTTCCCCCAAGAATTGCAAATTCCATTGATTTTTTTAATATTTACTCACCAGTCAATATTTGTGGAGGTGACCGAAACTCTTGTTTTCCATCAAATGCTTTCTTTTGTTTTCTATATGGATGGTTTCTTGGAAGAAATCATCTATGTCCAATATAGGAGTTTTTTTTTCATGCTTTAACCTACAAGAATATGTTTCTTCTCCACATATTGGACAACCATAATATCTTTTAACTATGCAGCCTGACATGTTTCCATATGCAGAAAAATCATTGATTGTCTATAATAGAACGTCTCTTAATGTAAAGAATTCTTGTTGATGTGCATCGTAAACTTGAACTCCGACCTCCCACAATGTTATTAAATCTTCTATTAGTGGTGCTAAATAGACATCAATGTCATTGTCAGGTTGTCGTGGACCTAAAATTAATAAAGATAACATCATAAATTTTTTTTTCATGCACAACCATGGAGGAAGGTTGTAAATTATCATGAGAATGGGCCAACAACTATGTTTGCTATTAAATGAACTGTGAGAATTTATGCCATCTGCAGAAATTGCAAGTCTCAAGTTTCTAGGTTCTAAGGAAAACTCAGGCCATCTGTGATCAACTTGCTTCCATGATGGTAAATCTGATGGATGAAGTATTTTCCCATCAAAATTACTTTCTTCAACATGTCATATGAGCTCTTTTGTAATTTTTGATAATTGAAATATTCTTCTAAATCTTGGAATTGGAGGAAACACCACATTACTTTCGCAGGAACTCCTTTTCTCCTCTTAGTTCCCGTGCTAACTGTCTTCCACATCAAAGTTCCAAAGGTAGGACATAAGGATGCATTTTTCAACTCCTTCTGATAAAGTACACAATCATTTAGGCATGCATCTATTTTATCATATTTCATTCCCAAAGAATTTAATGTCTTTTTCGCTTCATACATGGACAAAGGCAATTCATTGTTTAAAGGCAACATATCTCCAAGTATTTGTAAAAACTCTGAAAAGCTATTATCAGACCACCCAAAACGTGCTTTCAAGTTGTATAATTTGATCAAGGCAGACAATCTTGTAAAGTTTCTGCAACTAGGATATAATGGTTTTTCTACATCTTGTAAACAATTCAAGATCATTTTGACAATCATCATGTGTAGCTTGAACCATTTCTATTGTACTACGTTGATCATCAAATTGAAGTCTATCATAATGTTCTGCTCTTATGGTAGGTGGACCACTTGGAGTTGCCTCTCAATGCCAATACCATGTATGGTAACTTTGATCAATTCCAAAGAAAAACAAATGGTCTCAATTTTTTTGAGGAGTATGGAATATCATATTGTCACATTGTAAGCATAGACATTTAATGGAGGTTTTATTTGTAGAATTTTGTATTACAAATACAACAAAATATTCAACTCCATCTTCATATTCATTCGATCTTCTATCCTTTGAGATCCATGAACGATCCATTTTTAAAGAACAAATTATTTCCAATAGTGATCAAATTTCAAATGGAAGAACATATCAATATTCTAATATTATTCGTTTAGCAACCTCTATTTTATCTGTTAAAAGAAAATTTAATAATCAATTTAATAAAATATTTATAAGCATGTCAGATATAAGATAGAAGGGATGAGCATTACTATTCTAATCATGTTGACTTTGTTTACATAAATCTACCCCTATAGAATAACATACTGAATATTTATAAATTTAAACAATCCAATTATATATATATATATATATATATACATATGTATATATATATACATATGTATGTATATATATATACATATGTATGTATGTATATATATTTATATTATTGCCTAGGAGTAGTAAATTCAAAAAGATGTATAATCACATTACAACAAGTGTATATAAATATTAACATATATAATATCAAGTTATGTTATTTGTTTTATGCTAACATTTCTAACATCATAAATTAGGGAGTGGTTCCTATCCCATATAGGAATACATAATTTCTATGTGTCAACCACCAATGTACTTAGATTCATTTTTTTAAATTGATTACATATTGCATTAATTTTAGAATATTAACTTTTTTCGAATCATTAACAAGATTAACTTACATTTATTCTACCGTAAGCTTATTTCAAATATATTACTTTTATTAGGAAGGCCTAAGAATCAACTTTCAACTTATAGCAACATCTAAGCAGTCAAAATACTGTGAAGGAAATTGAATGAAAATAATTAATTTTGATTATTTAAAGTGCACATAAGTAATTGTCCCACAAAATAAATGATAAGGCAACCAAAATTTTTATTATTATCTAACATATCATAATAGCCTAAATGGTGATTATTATTAATATTTTTACTATAATTATATCATTATTTTAATTTTATCTTTCACAAAAAAAATGAATATATATATATATATTCCGACCAATGATAACTTTTTACTTATATATATTCCAACTAAGGATAACTTTTTACTTTAAATATAATGACTTTGTGTTTGAATTAAACTGGAGAAGGATAATAAGTGGTCATCTGGGATGACTATTAATTTTGATGTCTCTATCTTTATATTTAAACAACAAATATAAGAATAATAATAATAATAATCCATAAATCAATAAATAGTTATTAATTTATTTCAAAGTGCACAATTTCTTGAAGGAAATCAAACATGAGAAATTATTTCTCACAGTTAGTACGATTCTTAGAAAATTAAATATTTAAACAAAAAAATATCATTTAATTATTCTATATATATAAGTCAAATATGAGAAAATTCAATTCATTAATATAAAAATATTTTATTCTCCTCCTAATCCGATCCTAGAACCTCCCATTATGCATTCTAGTGCATTATAGGTTTTTATTCCTTTTTTGTTATTTTTTTAATGAAAAATTATTTAAATCATATTTGGGGTAAAAGCTAATTCTCTAATTTATAAGAAAAATGACATGACATTGGGGAAAATAAAAAATAAGATGATTTTTTTTATCAAACATGTCTAAGAAAAAAAGAAAATAAAAAGTGTTTTGAGAAAAGGTAAATTTTTATTAGCCATGTATTTTCCTTTTAACTATATTATTTTATTTTTTTTCTAGCTACTTAAAAATTTTATATAATATTTATTGGACCCCCAAATCTTATTTTCCTTATTTGTGTAGCTTATTTTTATAAATACTTTGTTTAATTTCTCATTTCCTATAATCAATATTCCCAGGTATATAAGGTACATCTTCTCTTTTTGATAATAATATCCCTCTTTTCTTTTTTTTCTTTTTGTGAGGAAGATAGTAATATTCTATTCAAACTTCTCAATGAATAGAAAACATTTAAAAAATAAAGTAAAAGTATTTAATTAGGTGAGTATTAATTTACCTATCATCTATTTCTATACAAGATAATAATATATTTTGATTTTGATGTAATATCAAACATAAAATAAACAAATATGTGAGCTAGACTAATT
Source organism: Sapria himalayana (assembly GCA_029783825.1). NCBI lineage: Eukaryota > Viridiplantae > Streptophyta > Magnoliopsida > Malpighiales > Rafflesiaceae > Sapria > Sapria himalayana. The sequence continues at coordinate 1,626,150 of JAREIK010003765.1, read as the reverse complement.
TATAGATATAACATTACATGTCTCTAGGTCCTTGGGCTAATTCATTTTGAAACGGTATGACTATAGAGCACACATTTTTAGGAATTATAGCCTCCTTTTTTCCATACTTTCACAGTCTGAAAAATAGAGGAGGCGAGAAAATCCTTGGCCCTCCACTTTGCCTTATTTGACCTCCTTTCCCAAGAATTATTTTATTTTATTTTGTTGACATGTAAAAAGATTGACATGACTCAATGAGTAGAAAAATTGGAATCACATCTTTTCTAAATGGCAGTGTGATAGGAAGTAGAAAATTGTTCCAGAACTTAGCTCCCACTTTGCCTTCTCCCTTCAAACCAAACTAGTGAACTTAGCTCTGAAACTAGAAATAACACTCTCTAAATGACATACCTTTCAAACACTAACTCAACCCATTAACACCTAAAAAATGTAATCTTACAGTAGTAAACTCTTCAACCTTTTTAAAGTAGAGCCCACCCTAGAACACTATAATCATCCATATTTGATAAACTTAAACTGCTTAACAAAAAAAATAGGGAAGATTTTCCCATTTTTTGATACATAAATTATTGTGAACTAACCCATTTTTGATACATAAATTAAAAGGAGACAAGGAAAAAAACATAAAAAATTAGACTCCTCATTTATAAGACTATCAAAGAAGTCTCAAGGTCCTCCACCAACAAAATCAATGTCTGAATCATAAATATAGTTCATTTTCTTACCAGATTTGAAGGAGGTCCTCATGGGTGAGAACATTAAAAGTTGGATTCATCATGTATGAGCCACCAAAAGAAGACTCTGGATTAATAATACTACAAAATCATTGATTCAATAAGAGCTTTCAACTGATTCAGTCGAAAGAATGAAATGAAGAGTAGTAGTCTACCATTTTTGATTTGTGTTGTTTGTGACTTTGTGCTTTGTCGGGTTGCAAGAGTTTTAGAGCATCTCCAACAATGCTATATAATTTAGCAACTTAAAAAAATATTAAAATAATATATTATCTATTTTAGCTATTCAATTTTTAAAGTTAACTCCAACATTGTTATCTATTTTAGCTAACCACCTCAACAAACTATAACTAATTTATAAAAAATAATTTTTTAAATAATATATAAAATACCATTTCATCACAACACACACAATGATGATATATACTTAAATTTAACTAGATAAGTATTTTAAAAACAAAAAATAAAATAAATGTTTTTGACCTGAATCAAAAACAAAAATTTATTTTTAAGAAATATGAGATGAAATTAAAAAACAAACAAAATTTATAGTTTAGCTATCCAGATTTCGCTATATTTATATTTAAAAAATGTATATTTAAAAAATGAGATGAATTTAAAAATTTATATTTTAGCTATCCAGCCACGAAATCTGGATAGCTAAAATCTAGTTTTCGCTGGATTTTAACTAGATAAAATAGATAACATGATTCACGAAATCATATTTCACGAAAACATGATGCGCTAAATCTTATTTATATCTAAAAATGAGATGAAATTTAACTAGATAAACATGATTCATGAAATCATGTTTTCGTTGAACGAAACCATGATTTCGTGAATCGAAATCCAGATTTCGTGCAACGAAATCTAGTTTTCACTGGCCGAAACATTTTTTTCGATTCACGAAATCATGTATTAGCGAATACATTATTTTTCTTTTTTTCAATTTATTAACGAAATCTTGATTTCATTGCTCATATTATTTTTTTCAATCAACGATTCAATATACTGGGACATGGTGTTGAAGATGAAATTGAAAATACTTCTCAAAACATAATCTCGATTGATGCATTAAAAATATTAAGATTACCTGAATCTTGGAAACTTTTCAAAACAATAATCTCGAGTGATGCGTCTGGCGAGGAATGAAGACTCGTAATTTCTAGCGAGTCTTCATTTTATTAAATGAAGATAAATAAAATATTATATTAATCACATCATTTTATTAAATGACCTTAATTTTCATTTTATTATTATTTCTCTTAGGGATAAATTAAATATTAACAGATTTATTTAAAATTAAATATTATTACTTATTTTATAAATAAAAAATTCAAATTTGAATGTAAAAATATTTAATTTTTTTTTAATTTGATCATAAGTTTCTTTTTATTTTTAATAAATAATTTTCAACTAAAAATTGATAATTTTTTTTTATTAATCAAGAGTAAAATTTTAAATATTATTACTTATTTTACCAATAAAAAACATAAAACTAATTAGTTCCAAATCAAGAAATTCAAAATTAATATTTTCATATCCATGACACTTATAAAAATGACAAGGTTTTTAATTTTCATCCCCTTATTCCTTGGTATTTTTTAAGGAGTCAAGAAATATCCTAACCTATTAGTTTTAACAATGACACTTCTAGTAAGTGCCATAAAAATAGAAAACATGTTCTAAATAATGATGTTTTTAGAAAAATATCATGATATGTCTAATTACAAATAGAATAATGATATTTTCTGAAAACGTCAAGGAACAAAACGTCATAAATTTGAATTTTTTTTGTGGTGAGTGGTGGTGGCTATGACATAGACAAAAAGAAAAATATAAAATAAAATACAAATGCAATATAAATACTAAGCAATAATCACATCCACAAAACTATAAATAAAAATATCCTTTCAAGAGGCTAGTTTGTCAACTCAAATTGATTAATCAAACTATGATAAAATATTCCTCCACAAAGGTATAAAAACTTATTATGGCTTTATAAGAGTGTCAAAACTATCATTAATTGATATGATCCATAAAACCTTATTAATTAAGAATCTCTCAACCAACATAGTTTCACTAATATATAGATCATATAATTAATAAAGTGGATGAAGCTATATATCGATCTCGAGTTAAATAGATGTATGTTTGGTGTTTAAATTAACAAATATTCTTGTATATTTTGATTGATAATGAAACGTAGATGTGAAAATTGAACTAATGTGTATTAATTTCATGGTTTATGGTGTTCTAGATAGTTTTAATGAATAGTCATAACATTAATAATTTTTTATAGTATATGGGGTAGATTAGTAAATCTCATGTAGTTTTGACATAGAAATATGACTAAATGTATTGATTTTATGATTTTTAGTATTATGGAGAGCTTTGAAGAATTTTCATGAAATTAATGAGTTTTTAGAGGTGTTTAACAGAGAAGATAGATTAGTAAGTCTCAAGTTTTTTCGGTATTTATTATTGGTCAAAACTTTACCTAAATAGTCAGGAGTAATTCTTGTATGTCACGACCATACCAACTCATTAGTACAATTTTTTAATTGTACAATATATTTTTAATGGATATAATATTATCACGGAGTCACAATTATATTTAGCTCGAAAATTTTAAATGACTATGATATTAATTCTTTATCATAGCAACCAAGTATACTACTAGTGCTCATGATCATGGCTAATTTCATAATATCATAACTTTATTTATATATGGCTCGGTAGTTTCATATTAAAGCTGTAATAGTTTTTACAAATCCATGATTATTGAGCTATAGAAAATTACAAAGTTACAACTACTCATGTCAAAGCTATAGTGATTATTCAAAGTCATGACTTTTGGAATTTTAAATATTATAGAGGAATTTACTCCAAGTACATCTATTTCCATATTCGCAATTCTTGTCCTCAAAGAAAAGCATAGTCTTGAATTGTATATGCAAGTTAAGTACCAATGTTGTACCATCCTATTAGCATAATGAAAATATAATATGAGAGAAAAAATTTAACATCATGGCCACTCACAGCATTGCAAACACTTAAAAGATATGAATGGTTACTTTATATTGTGGCTAGTTCTTAGTTTCACAAAAGTCATGACTATGTTGGATGAATTTCACTCATGAAATAAGCAAAGCCAATTACTACAAACCCTAAGGAATAATTTCACACTTCCTAGGGGCTCCACAAGTAGGCAAAGGATACATGATATATGTTGAACCCTATTGTTGGGGGCATGAATCTCAAACCACTCTTCTCTAAGGATAGATTCAAAAATTTGTACCAAACTAACATGTTCGAAGATTTTGTAATTTGAATTATGCGATGTAATTAATTATAATTATGAATACATGAAATGGTTTGATTTTTTTTATGTATAGATACTGATGGATGGTGACATAATAGAACTTGAATTAAAATTTTAACTATTTGTGGGTTTGTGCGAGATTTTCATGGTAGTTAGTGACAGTTAAACTACAAGGCTCACTCATGTATATACTAGGAAGGAAGTGACAACTCTTCCAATATGATGCACAAGATAAACCTATACATTAAATCCTAAAATTCAGGTATGTTAATCATTATAAGTATAATACTTATGAAGCTAAAAGTATGAAAGTTTTTACATACCAATCTATTATATATATCTTAAATAAATTAGTTCTTGATTGTGATGAATATTATATAGAAGGTTCTTTCAAGGGATTCACCTTTATTATGCAAGTCACATCATCAGTTATCACCGAGGAGGATAATGATAGGTAATCCTTAGGATATGTGCAAGTATATTGTGACTCATAAGGTGGTGATAATATTTGTGAGCTATTTTTACTCGTATGGTTCTTACTGGTGAATCTTGAGGGAAACATAAGTTAATTACGTGAGTGTGATACTTACAAAACCAAAAATACGAATTCTTACAAACCATATCAAGCATTGCTATTTATGATAATGGAGGCTAGATAATAAAAGTGTGCATACGAAGTAACCATAAATGGTAGTTTGCAAAATTGCCTAAAAGGTATGAGATTATGATTGACTCTCATGTAAAAAAGAAGTAATTTCTCAATGGTGACGTGCCAAGGAGATATATATGAGGATACCACCATTGGGAAGCTCAATGGTAACAAACACTTAGTAAGCCAATAAGGCAAATGGTCATTATACAATACCACAACCTTCATTTTGTATCCAACATAATATATGTAGTGAGACTTAACGACATCATTTAGATCAAAAGAATGAACCATCGACCTAATATTGTGAAATAATCTGAGTATTTAATTTACTAAAAAAAGGTGTCTTATTATTGAATAATTGAACTATTAATACAATCCCTATGGTATAAATGTCTAGTCAAAAGTCCATTTTACTATTTATACAAATCATGTGCTTATAGATCTCAATTGACGAAACACTCTAGTTAATGAGATTTTGAATCATTAATTATTTGATTAAATTAATTGGAATAACAAAGTCACAATAATTTTTTGGTTTGTTGCTAGGACTTATTTAGTTTGATTAGTCAATGCGAGTCGATATAATTATTCTTATAAATGGATAACTTTTTATAGTTTAGATAGCACAATGTTTGATAAATATTTTATGCACCTAAAAGCTAAGTCACATTAACGTGTTTGAACATGGATGATTATATTTAGTTTTGTTTGTGTTGTATTTTGTTTCATTTTTTTTAACAAACTTTAATGAATTTAAGTTATGAGATTTAGTTAAACTATCTAAACCTAGAAATCAAAAGAACTAAAAGAACCCCTGATAAACAAAGAGTAAACAAGGATATTATGGAGGTCATCAAATGTAACAAAGGGATCCAAGAAAGTAATGGGCAAACTATTTGACAGCTCATCTACTACCTTACTTTGAATGATTATTGAAAGCCCATAGTGATGGATAGTTTTTGGATTCATTTACAATTAGTTGAAGCCAATTACTTTGAGTTGAAGCTAGGTCTAAAAGCTCTAGTACAATATAGTAGAAGCTATGATTTAATAGCCATGGTTTACTTTTAGATAAGCTAATTCTAACAAGAGTAGCATAGGAATTTATATCATGCTTGGTATCATTTAAAGAAATTGTTGAGTATTTGAGTTGTAGTTCTAAGCTCAAATATTTTACAATAAGTTAAACTATATGATAAGATACATGGCTGATATGGCTGCCAGAAGGTCTATTATGAATAAATTTTCATACAAGGCATATCATTTATTTGAGTAGCTATCAAAAAATAATTACCAAACTCCAATAAATCATTCATTTGGGAAAAGATAAGCCAAAGTATTGGAGTTAGGCATGTTTATTGCCATTGAAGCAAAGATAAAAGCCTTATTGAAAAAGTTTGATGTCCAAGAAGAAAAGAGAAGAATTTTAAGAAAAATCATTGCTTTACATCCATATGAATCGATGAATTTAAATCTTTTATCGAATGGAAGAGGTCAATCAAATGCAAAGTAATTGATGTGTGTTTTGAACAAATAACAATGTCCCAATGCATTACTATCTAAACATGAGAAATTATGAATTCTTTTTATATAGAAGCTATGTGAGTTTATGTAGCATATCTAGCAATTATCTATAAACATTGAGAATAATGTGGTGAATTACACAAATCAACGGAGCTCCTATTTTAATTTCCAACCAACATGAAGAGAAGAAAATCCAAATATGGATGAAAGGGTACTAGTTATTACATTAAAACTTTAGAAAAAGATTACTAAACAAGATAATCACATTGGTTAGTTAGTATTATCAATGAAGGAAAGAGAAGTAAAGAAATAACCAAGTGATACGAAAGTAAATCTAAAGAATTACTTTTTAATTTTACTTAGAAGGGGGAAGGAGCTATAAAGGCATACTGAACAAAATAATTCTGGATATTTTTGGGGTGAAAGTATCATGACTCTTCAAAGAGATGCGACTCCAGGGCTATAAGATTATTTTGAATAAAAGGATTCCAGAGTTTTTGGGAGTAATAAGGCTGCATCATTCTCAAAAGTTGGGACTCAACCTAAAATTCTCCAAGAAGCCATGGCCCCAAGTAGAGAGAATTGGAAAAATGATAACTATGGAGTCATTGCATATAACAAATCTACGACAAAAAAAGAAATGCAAAACCAAGTTTCACCTAGAGATAAGAAAAATGGAGATGAAGAATCAGATGAATGAATGTAGCATACCCAAGGCCATAAAGATAAAGAAAGAATAATAATGAAGTCAAATATAACTTTTCTATGAATCTTCTATATCGTAATGACTTAAGAAAAGAAAATTGGATGAACACGTGGAAAATTTTCTTAATATATTATGGAAGTTAGAAGTAAACATGATATTTGTCAAAGATCTAACCTAAATACTTAAAATATTAAATTTATTAAACATATGAGTAATAAGTGAAAATTAGAGACATATAATACCTTTAATATGATCGAGAAGTATAATATTATTATTCAAAGAAAACTTCCAAGGAAATTGAAAGACATCAGAAGATTTACTTTATTTTGCACTATCAGAGATCACACATTTTAGAAGACATGCCATTTGGGATCAAGTATCAACTTAGTGCTTATATCCATTGCATGAATATTAAATCTCAACAAAATTACCCCAATATCTTTCATATTTCATATGGAAGTAGAGGTGTCAACCGTGCCGGGCCGGCCCGGCCCGGCACTAGGCACGACACGGTTCAGCCGTGCCTGGGCCGGCCCGGCACGGAAAAAATCCGTGCCCGGGCCCGTGCCGTGCCGTGCCTGGCCAGGCACGGTTCGGCCCGCGGCACGGCAACGACCGCATGGCTCCCCTCCCGCAAAAAAAGACCACTGGTCGGGTCAAATTCGACCAGACCCGCGGTCCCCGTTTCCCGAACCAGCTCGGATAGGTTTGCCCGAGCGGGCCAGGCGAGGCACGGCACGGCCCGTTGTGCCTGCGGGCCGTGCCGGGCCCGGTTTTTTTAAATCTTGCCGTGCCCGGCACGACACGGTAGCACGACCGTGCTCATTAAAAATGGGCTGTGCCGTGCTGGGCCGGCTCGTTTGACATCTCTATATGGAAGGTCAAACTATTAAGCCCTTAAATGGCCCTTTTGAATAATCCATGAATAATGATTAAAGGGTGTTAAAGGAATACTTGACCCTTTTGAATCTCCCATATATATAGACAACCATCCAATATCTTTGACAACATGTTATACAAAGCTTTCTACCTTGGTCTCATTGAATTTAGTACACCTCAAAGCTTTCCATCGTATAATAAAAATCTTTTTAGCTTACATCATATTTTTCTACTTCATCCATCCACTAGCAATGCTTGTTTGGTGTTCAATTTATAAAAAAAGAGTATATTTTGATAGTTTAGAATGATGTGTATATGTAATAATAGAAAAAATATGTGTTAATTTCACAGTGATATGGATATTTTGGCTTGCACCATATTTTTAGTTTACACCATATCTTTTTGGTACTCATATCTTTTTATCCTCAAAGAAAGACAAATCCACAATTTATACACATGTGCCAAGTGCAAGCAATGTGGCCAATTCCTAGCTCCATTACCACATACATATCAAGAAATAAGAAATGGCTAGTGTCACGGCCTTCAAAAAATACCAAAATTATATGACATAATGAGAAGCTATATCTACTCTACATCCACTTTATAGTGTTAGAACCATCTATGGACAACACATGATGAAGGCACGAATCTATGGTGATTTTGCATTGTCGAAACTTTGTGTTATAGAAATATTTAGCCCAAGTCATGGTCATTGCCAATATTATGACCTTGTATTACAAAAACATAAATATATTATACAAAATCATAGCCACATTCTAGTATCATGACCTCAAGCTGATGAAGTAAAGACCAAAGTTGTAACTTTCATCTAAAAATTATCACTTCTTACTTAAAATAATACAAAGTCACTCTAGCCTCATGAAATTAGCAAACTCATAAAAACTACAAACCCTAAAGGTCAATTTTGCACACCCTGATGTTTTCATAAGCAAGTAATGGATGCATGAAATATATTAATCCATAGAGTTGGGAGGCACGACTCTCAAAATTCTTTTCTCTAGAGATTAATTTGGAAATTTATATGAAATTAGCATGGTCTAGGATATGTATGATTTAAATTATATGATATAATTGGTTTGAATATTTGATACATTAGCAATTTGATTATATTTTATGTTATAGATATTGATGAATGTTGACTAAATAGAACTTGAATTAGGATTTTGATTAATGGTAGATTTATGTGAGGTTGTATGGTAGATGGTGACATGTAAGCCATGAGACTCATTCGTGCACATGATAAAAAGATGGTGATAGCCCTTTCAATTATGATACATGAGATAAACATATATGTGGAACCCTAAAGTTTGAGTTTATAAATCTTCATGAGTATAATACTTACAAAGCTAAAAGCATGAATGTTTTTACATGCTAATCCATTATACACATGTTAGAGGAGCTAGTTCATGATTGAGATGGATGTTATATAGAGCATTCTTCCAAAGGGGTTATCTTTAAAATGTGAGTCACATCATTACTGTGGAAGATAGTGATATGCTATCCTCATGACATGCATTAGTGTGCAGTGACTCATAAGGTTATGATAACCCTTGTGAGTTTCATTTACTTATATAATTCACATGAGTAAAACTCAAAGAAAGTATACATTAATTGTGTGAGTATGATATTTACAAAGATGAAAGTGCAAATACTTATAAACTATGCCAATCTATTTGAAAACAAAGGCTAGTGAATAAGAGTATCAATATGAAATAACCATCAATGGCACTTGATGAAGTTGCCTAAAAGGTATGAGATTGTGAATGACCCTCATAAAGAGATTAATTATTATCTTGGTAGGGATATATCAAGGGTATAACTATTTAGAGACCAATATTAATAGTATCATATAACTTAAATAAATAAATCCTATACCTAACATTATTTAACAATCTAAGTATCTATTATATTAAAAATTAGTTTCCTTTTGTTGAATAACAAAATTGTGGATATAATCTCTATGAAATCGATATCAATATGAAAGTTCATTATGCTATTTGTATGACTCATGTACTTATGGATCTTAGTTGATGAGATATACCTATTAATAAGCTTTTGGGACGTTTCATAGCTAATTAAATTAGACAAAGTAACAAAGTTGAAAAACATCCTAAATATTATTTTCTTCCCATTTATTGTCTCTTTCCTCTATTATTCTTTTCCAATCCATCTTAGTTGTTCCATACATAATTCCAAAGGATTTGGAACTTACCATCAATCTAACTTTTATGCATTTCATTTCTTTCTCTTAGAGTTTGAAGATCCGATCATGAAACATACCAACCACTTCCACCACTCCTATGCATAGGGAAAGAATATATTTTTCCACCTCTTTCTTATTTTACTCAACATTCCACTACACATTTTCTAAAATATACTATCATGTGAAGCTAAGGAATGTTCAATATGGGCTTGCTCATCTTCTTGCGTTCCTCCCCTTTTCTCCATCCTTGTGTGTTGCATATGATAAAGAATGAGTTTTTTTTCCTAAATTTTTGTTAGTACATCCCCTTCAAGCATCAACTTCTTCGAATTTTTAATCTCTTAAATTTACCTCTCTACACCAAACAATGTCATGGTGGATACTATTAAACACACTGTGTTGATTTGTTTATACATAGGAACTCCCTCACCTAAGCATAACAAAGTAATAATGGAATGATGAATTAGTTAGATAGAAAATATACCATGGAGGAATCTCAAAATCAATTAACCCTAAATATTTTCAACATTAAAGAAATACTCATTCAGAATGACATATATCAATATCACTCTCTTGGGAATGTTGTTAGAAACTTGGAGAATGGGTAAAAAAAAAATAAGCATATGAAATATAACCAAACTTTACGTACCTCCATGAGTTCTCTACTCATCAAATATCCATTTGCACTCTTCGAAATTATCTTTCATATGCTTTTACCATTGGTCAATAGCATTATGATAATTATAAAATCCATATCCTTGTAGAGAGATTTGAAATCTATGCTTTATTTTACCCCAGAAATTCAAGCAACACATTAATGATTCCCCTATCAAATTGAACTCAAATACCTCTTACATATTACATCTTCTCTTGCCTATAACTAAGCACAGATAGAACTCCTTTATAACCAAATTATTTTCCCATTCTACATGTATACAAAATAACAACTTTTTAATAATTTTCACCAAAAGGATGAATGAATTTGTTGAATCTCTTTCTAATAAATCCTTTTTTTAAGCATGGATTCTATCCATCTCAACCCAATTTCTTTAACAAATATCACCATGGATGTCATGACTTCAAGTGGTATCTCTATGATACTAGGTCTTTATTTCTTTCCTTTCTTTTTATGGCTCATTTCCATGTCATTTTTTATGGTCTTCTTCCTTCAATTGTCAAATCAAAGCAATGAGGTTTTTGGGTGGTTCATCATGGCATCCACTACAAGAAATATCCTAAATAGCTAGGGAAAATCCCTAGCTAAATGAGATTTTTCTGTCACTAAAATATAATAACGACGGATTAACGACGGAATCATTCCCAAGCTAAAGTGTTTGTCGCAAATAACTAACGAGGGAAAAATTCCCTAGCAAAAAAAAAATTTAACGACAGAAAATTCCCTAGCAAAATTTATTTTTTCTCTTGCTAATTTTGATCATAATTTAGAGCTTCAAAAAATTCCCTAGCTAAATTAGCTAGGGAAAGATACCTAGCTATTATCATTCCAGAACTATTTTCACTAATTTATTTTTTTCACAAAAAATTTAATTACATATTTTTATGTTTTTATATTAAATTGAATAAAAACATAAACTATGAATGATAATTTATAATTAACAAAAAATAAAAGTAGTTAATTAATTATTTTGATATAATATATTACATAGTAAAAACAAAAACATAACAAAATTTTATAACATCTTCATCAATGTATCTAACGATAGTGCATAAAGTATGATCTTTTCATTAAATGGACATTGTTTTTTCTCCCTCAGCTCCTCTAGTCACCATCTTTCTATTGCGACAAAGTTGTCCTAGTCACGACACGTCATGTCAAGTGAAAATCTATGTACAAGCTTCGTATGGGGAATATTGCGATACCAAATCTATATGAAAAATAAACTAGTCAATCAAATCAAAATAAATAAATAAATAAAGTTCTGTTTTGATAATTATATAATACTGTAGTATATATGTACATATATACTAGCATTTCACTAGTTACATATAAAACTATAGTATATATGTACATATATACTGTAGTATTATATGTACATATAAACTATAGTATATGTGTACATATAATACTACAATATTATATGTACATATATGTAATCACATAGCCTCAGATTGTCCATTGGTCAGATATATAATATACATATATATTGTAGTATTATATGTAACTAGTGAAATACTAGTATATATGTACATATATACTACAGTATATGCTAGCATTTCACTAGTGAAATGCTATTATATGTACATATATACTGTAGTATTATATGTACATATAATGTTGCTGTATAATACAATAGTATATATGTACATATATATCTGACTAACGGATAATTTGAGGCTATGTGATTACATTTTGTTGATATTGTTTCTTTTGCTATTTAATTTCAAGTTACTCTAACAAATTAGTATTATTCAATTTATACTTGACAAATTTGTCACAAAACTTCACTATCAACATTAATAAGAAATGCGAAGATTATTTAAATTTAAGAAAATATCTCTGAAAACTCTTAGAGGAAAACCTGGAAAACAATCCATGAGCCAGGCTTGGTGCATCAAAGTTCGCACCCTGCCTCCCCGCAACCAGAACTCTCTCTTGGTCCCAAGGCCTATAAGGGGGTTGCTCTACCCCGCCACCCCCCACGGTACCATGCTTCCGTGCATCTTTCTTAGAACATTTCTTTTCCTCTCCATGTACTTGCACCAATGATTTTGATCGCTTAGCATCATTGTATTAGTCTGTAAACCTTGTAGCTTCTACTGCCATATGGTTCCTTTCTTGGTTCGAAGCAAGCACCGTTACTTTGTTGTATGCGACAATGTAACTGCAGAATAGTTCATTGTCGTACATATCCATGGCTGGAAACAATTCAATATGCACTCCATAAAAATAATATGCACTCCATAAAAACAATACACATTCAAAGAAAATAAGATGAACAAAACTTCAAAAATTAGATGTTTTGTCTTCCAAATAGAAAAAAAAAGCAATTGGCTACAAAATTTGTAAACATTATATAGCAATGCACCTTGAATCATCTTCTTCCTAGTTATTCTCACCCCTCTTCTTTTCATGCTCATCGGCAGGGGATACATTAATATGCTAGTTGTGCAGCATGTGGATTACCACCCACCACAACCCCATCGATAACACTACTGAGACTTGCTTGTGCAAGTGCAGACTGGTATGAGAATGCCAGAGATATCCATGTCAATGCCATTGATGACCACGTCCAAGCATATATTTGGAGCTTTCAAACTTGGAACAGGAATGGAGTTTGGATCCTTTGATTTCCTCGGTTTCTTTGGTTTAGATTTTCTTAGTGGATCCCCACTTTGCTTTCTCTTGGGTTAGCTGCCTTGTTCGTCAAGTCTTGGTTGATTGATCTCACAAATCCTTTTAGCTTGCAAAGAATCATGTGGGTATAGAATCTGTGATGGTTTAGCTCCAGAAGTTTCTATGAGAACAAGATAAGAAGCATTTGGAGGTAACATGTTCAAAAACTTATCTCTCTTGTTTATCCAGCCATCTCTCATATAATGCAGTGTAGGAGAAGTGTTGGAGACAACGCATTCGTGGGGATCAAATGGATTGTTGGCATTAATGCTAAAGTTGTTAAGTTCACGTCCTGGTAAGAAAGGCTTCGTGTCATGGTCTCCCATGCTAGGTATCAGTTGTAGACCAAGTTGGCCCTTGAAAGATGGTTGTTATAGCCCTAGTTCCTCATGTTCTACCCATCATTATCCATGAAACTACGAACTTGCAAGAGAAGGAGAACAAGTAGAATGAACACATTTAAGTGAATTTCATTAGCAATCATTATGGAAATTAACAATTCATTAGTTTAATTCCACCGATGAATGATAAAAAGTAAATGTAGATCTGATCAGCGACAACACAGATCTGCTTAAAATAAGAGTGTCAAGAACAAACCTGAAAATATATTGTTTCAATATATTTAATATAAATTGAAGTGATAGTGATAATTTAATAAAAAAATTATTAGAAAATAGCTAATAAAGAGAACACATATTAATGCCGAGGTCTTTTTCAGCTTAACTAGATTGATGACCACAAAAAATTCAACAAATATCTAAAAGATGGTTAGCAATGATATTTAGAGAGAGATAAATAGAAGGCAAAAATAAAATATTTCAGAAATAATGAAGATAATAGAAGCTTAACCTTTTGTTGATCCATCAGAGATCGGTAAAGATGGAACCCATCCATAGGAAGGATTGTGGCAATGTCTGATGTCTTTGAATCAGAAAATGAGGCTGCATCTGTGTGGGACGAGAATTTATTAGTGCGTCTCACAACTTTAGAAGCTAACATGCTCTTCCTAGCACCAGGAGGACCAACCAAACCTTTTATATACCTATAATAGGCTAAAACTCTACCCAAAATATTTGGGTACACACAAACATATTCACAGATATATAAAAAATAGTAATTATACACATGAACATACACGAATCTAAGTTGATAGTTATACAACTTTAAAAAATATCTAAAAGATGGCTAGCGATGATGTTTAGAGAGAGAGAGAGAATGCAAAAATAAAATATTTCAGAAATAATAAAGATAATAGAAGCTTAGCCTCCTTTTGATCCAACTGAGATCGGTAAAGATGGAACCCATCCATAGGAAGGACCATGACAATGTCTGAAGGCTTTGAATCAGAATTTATTTGTGTGTCTCATGTAAGATGTCCTACAAAGATTCATGGTTAGGTTAATCGGCAAAGCAGATAACAAAACCATAATAAAGAAAAGTGATACCACCAAAAAAATCTCATTCTATTTAGCTACACATAGACAAAAATCAAAAATAGTTCAGAAATAATTCTGATACAAAATCATCCTCATAATTAGTTGGTGCATTTGTGCTAGTCTCTCTTGCATGGTTTCTCTGCTAGATCTCAGAATGCTATCAATTAAATAATGAATAATTCAGACATAAACAAAAACATATTTGTACTATAAAACATATCATACAATTCCAAGATTCATCACGTATATACCTGTCCCTAGACAGCCAGCCCTCACTAGGTTTAACCCATGAGATCATAGGTGATTAAAGATTTTGGTACTTGTAATGATTTTTCATGAACATCCAGATTAATAATGTGTGCATGAGGAGGATCTTCAGCCATTTATATAATTGTGGTAATAACTTCACTCTACACGATATCGTACAGGCACAAATATCTACTATATAATGTCAATGGAAAATACAATATATGGTAACAGTTAGAGTAGAAAATGAACCATAAAAATTAAACAAACAATCAAAACAAAATTGAATATTACAAGTCCATTTATCCAATGGTTACCTAGATTTAGTTCCATTCTAAAAAACATCGATATATTAGATTATTTTGAAATGCATGTCTTCAAATGAAAGTTACTCATAGAATGAACACACATCACACACACACAAAAAGAGTACCCATATAGCAGCCTCAATATTGTATTTGATGCAATAGATCTCTTAGTGATGGTGTGCCTCATTGTTTTTGGACACCTACTACAAACAAGACAAAAGGTTCAGGGTAGAAGATATTTTAGAGTTAACAAATCTAATTCTATTACCATGTTGAACTAAACAAATATAAAAATAATAATATTACTCAATAATAATAATAATATACAACTCAAACTCATGCCTTTATATAATGAATAATTATGATTAATGAAACTTACATATCGAGTATTCCCATAAAAAATAAAACAGCAAAATAAAATAAATAAAAACTCACGATAATATAATATTATGAATAAAAATTATAAAATGACATTATTAATTATTAAATAAAATAAAAATTCACTTATGATAAAAAAAGAAACTATAAATACTATTAATCTATATGAATCATCTCATCCTAGTATCTCAAGATAAAAAAAAAATATAAAAATACAATATAATTCTCAATACTTTTGAATTTTATAATTTTATTTACAACTTATTATTGTTCTTTATAATTCATTTTGTTGTATTTTTATAATATGCTACTATTTTTTATTATATTATATTTATTTTTTTAAAATTATAATAATTTATATTTATTTTATTAAAATATGAAATTATATTTAATAATATATATTTTAATTAAATATTAATATTAGCACCTTAATGATGCATATTTTAATTAAATTAAACCTAAACATAAAAATGTTATATCCCAAATAATTTAAATTTAAACTAGATAATTAATTACTTAATTCTACTTAATTTAAAAAAAATATGCAGTATGCCCAAACCCGAGCAGACACATGGCTAATCCTAGGGACACGAGCTTGATCCTAGGGATGTCGAATATGCCCCCCCCCCCCCACCAACTTTGAGTCTTTATACACTTTAATAAAATCATAATTTACCATTAACAATCAAAATATAGCAAAATAACTACAAATTTGAGCTACTGGCTCGAATGGTACTAAGACTTAGAACATAAAAGATTTAATGTCTTTGGTTCAAATTATAGGGGACACGACAAAAAAAGGTATAAAAATAAGTATTGACCAATGTGTACAATTTTGTACCTAAAAATGTAAAGAGGACAATATGAATATGCTCATGGTAGGGTTGGGTTACCGGTTAATATCTTGAGTCGCTTGGGAACTAAGGTCCGTGGGGTTCATGGTGTTACATTGAGTCTATATATATACACTTTGGTAAAATCATAGTATATCATAAAAATGAAAATGTAGCACATCGACCTTCAAATTTAACTAAAATAATTCATCAAGTATCATGAATAAATTTAATAATAATTAATGATTATCAACGAATAGACATTATCAAATAGTAATCAAATATCATAAAAAATAATTAAAAAAAATTATCAAATAATATTGAACTTCATCTTTCATCTACTCATTAAGATATATTTTTAAATGCCATTTAAATTTTTTAGCATTGTCAAGTTACTATTGAAAACTATCAAATTATATAAAATATTATAGCAAAATGTATGAAAACTACTTTGAAGCATGTATAAAAGATTAAAATAAAGGCTTGCTTGGTACATAAGAAAGAGAAGGGAGTGTGAGAATTTCAATCTATTCTCCCTCATTCTAACATTTTGATAACCATTATTTATATATATATATATATTTATTTATTTATTTATTTATTTATTTGTAGTTATAAATTTTTAAGATTTCATATTATTTTTTTAGAATATAATATGAAATAAATTTAAAGGCATAAAATTCCATATTATTTTAATATAATTTTTAATTATAAAATTCTAGAAATTACTTAAAGTGAGAAAATCATTAAAGTGAGAAAGAAAGAGAGAGGGAGGGAGGGAGAGGGAGGGAGAGGGAGGGAGAGGGAGAAAGAGGGAGGGAGAGGGAGGGAGAGGGAGAAAGAGGGAGGGAGAGGGAGGGAGAGGGAGAAAGAGGGAGGGAGAGGGAGGGAGAGGGAGGAGAGGGAGGGAGAGGGAGGGAGAGGGAGGGAGAGGGAGGGAGAGGGAGGGAGAGGGAGGGAGAGGGAGAGAGAGGGGGAGAGAGAAAGGGGGGAGAGAGAGGGGGGAGAGGGAGGGGGGAGAGGGAGGGAGGGGGGAGAGGAGGAGGGAGAGAGAGAGAGGGAGGGAGGGACAGAGAATACAGTGTTAGAATGAGGAATTACATAAAAGAATAAAAAATTTGCTTCTCTACAAACCTATCATATATTACATATTTTTTCATACATAAACTCATATATGAGCCTGAGGCCCACGGGGTGGGATAAGGTAAGAGTAAGACCCTTATTTCTACAGCATGATATATCTAATCGATGGACAATATGAGGCTATGTGATTACATATTATTGATATTATATCTTTTGCCTTTTAATTTCAAGTTACTCCAACAAATTAATATTATCTCATTTATAGTTTTATGTTAGTATACATATAGTATATATGGTTATAAATAGTTATATATAGTTAATCATATATATATATATATATATATATATATACACACACATATATTCATACTAGTAATATGTAGTTATACATAAATGTATACAAAGTTATAAACTAAAATATAGATTTACATATATATATATATATACATAGATACAAATATAGTTGTATTTAATTATACAGAGTTTTATATAGGTATACAAATATTTAAATATAGTTATACACACATAGTTAAACATAATGTTGTATGTTGTTATTCATGTAATTATAAATATTTTTATATGTGGTTATACATATAGTTACACATATAGTTATACTTATATTTATACATGTAGGCATATATATTTTTTCATTTAATTTTATATTTATACATATAATTATGTATACGTATAGATATAGTATAATATATTTTTATATACTAATATATAAAAATGTATATTAAATATAAGTTGTAAATTATATATTTAAATATAGTTATGATAATGTTTTTATAGTTATACATATAGTGTATCAATTGGAAATTATGGTTTTATTGTGGAGGAGATTAGAGGGTTAAGTATTTATTATCACAATTTGATAATTGAAATCATGACTATGCAAATTTATTTTTCTTTTGTAAATGAAAAGTCATGGCTTTAGAACAAACAATATCTTTAAAATTGTGGGATTGCATCAAAGTCATAACTTTCCCATATAATTTTTATGTGGCTTTAAAAAACTATCACAACCTTATCATATATCTTCTATGGCACTTTTCTTTTAGTAACATCAATGTTACATATTTGAAAAACTATCATAGCCTTGCTATATAGCTTTTGATAGGCTTTTTTTTTTCTATAATACCAAAAAGCATAGCTCTAAAATCTGCCATGGATTTGGGCAAAAAAAATGAATAGAAGTCTGTTTAAATCTAATATCCATTTTGTATGTGGGAGGGTGTAAGAGTAATTATGTCCATGTAATTTTTATTCACATAATATTGCAATTCATCACACAAATATAACAAATTCTTGGGTTACCTCTCAAGTAGTGTTATGTCTTATATCCATAGCTAGACCTTCAAAACGTTTGCTTATCTATTAAAAATTTTCGATATCCAAGTGAGCTTTTCAGTATTCTACCCTACTTCTTTCTTCCTTGTATTTTTGGTTTGGTGATGATTGAGGAATAATTATTTCTATTCTCTCATCCATGCCATTAAGTTTTACATTTCTATCCATATGTATTTTCTCTTTAGCCTTAACATTATGAAAAATCTTGGCTTTATTTTCTTTATCATCCATGCCATTAAGTTTTACCTCCACTTCTTTCTATTTAATAGTTGAGGCCATATCTTCAAGTTTCTCATCAAGATTTTCTTTCACATTTTTATTGTATACTAGATATGAAGATTATGTCTGTCATTTCATCATCACCTTGGATAGTTGAGGCTATGTCATCCATTTCCTTTTAAAGATTTATTTTCACTATTATCTTCATATTGTGCACAAAAATTTTCTCCTTCACATCTTTCTTTTCTCCTCAAATAATTGAGGCTATAGCTTCTTGTCCCTCTTCTAAAGTTTAAGCTATAACTATTTTCACCTTTGTTATAGAGATATCAAATGAGACACTTTCTTTATACTTAAGCTAGTTTATGGCTTCTTATATATATATATATATTACCTCATTCATTCATCTTCATGTGCACTGACTCTCATCAAGTCTCTTAATAATTCATCAAGTTTAACCATCCAATAAGATACTAAAATGGTTGAGACCCATTATCTATCATCTTCTTATGACTTCCATATCCATAATTCTCTTCTTGGTGATAATATGATTGATAATGGTTTCCATAAGGTTTGAAATATAAGTCACTTCCTTGAGCTCGATAAGTCTCTTTATTAATGTAGCCTGAGATAGTCTTGCTCATTGGTGTAATTTTTCAAAAATATCTTTTGTGTACTTAATTATCTTTCCATTAGTCTTTAAGATAACTTACATGAAAATCTTGGTAAGAGTGACTAGACATTCAGATTTTATATATGGGTGGCTGAAAAGAAAGAAAAGAAAAAGAAAAAAATATAAGCAAATCCAAAAGGTAAATATCCACATTCAAATAAGTTAACATACCTTAGCCTTTAGGTTTGTGAATATGTATCAAATATAACACTATCTAAATAATTAAAAAATTATTCTTTTATAAGAATAACTACATCAACTCAAGTAGACTAAGCAAACTAAATAATCATCAATAACTACTTCAAAAACTTGTTGTGACTGTATTACTCTGCCTAATTTAATTGGTTAGATAATATCCCAAAAAACTTATTAAAGAGGGTGTCATCAATTGAGATCCACAAGTGCATGAGTCATATAAGTAGTTTAACAAACTTTTGTCTAGATATCAATCTCATAGAGAATATATCAGTAGTTTGACTATTTAACAAGCAACAACTCATTATTAGGAAAATGAATACTCATGTGTTAAATAATTATAGGTCCATGATTTGTTTATTTAATTTTTATGATGGCATTATGTTGCTTGACATATTTTATGTTAAACACATAATGAAGGTTGAGGATTATGTAAAGATCCCTTGCCCTAATGACATACAAGGAGGTTATCACCATTAAGTTATTCTTAATAAAAATCTTCTTATAGATGTCCCATTGGCATGCCAATACTAAGATAATAATTCATCCATGCATGAGTGTTATGTACAATCTCATACCTTTTAGGAAACTTCATCAACTATTCTTGATAATTACTTCATATGCATACTATTATTCTTAGGCCTCTATTATCATAAAACTTAATAATTGACATGATTTATAAGTATTTATACTTTTAGAATCATGAGAATTATACTTGCAAAATTAAGATACGTCTCCCTCAATTTTCACCTGTGAGTACTATATGAGTAAAAATAGCCATATGAAGCAAAAAGCCACTACAAACCCAAGACACATGATTCCAACCACCACTTAGAGGAAAAATTAAACGTGAATGCAATAATATTTGATTGATCAGTTTCAGGTTTTGAAGTTGAGATTCATGTTTGGGCTTGCATTGAAAACCCTTGATTTCCATGAGATGCTTCTCAACACATCTCACACAAAATCTTTCCTAACTTTATGCTAAATTGATATCTAGGGTTTGGTTATGTAACTGCATGCAATAGATACATGATTTTTATATCAAAAAATATTTGTGTCGATGTTGTGATGTGAGATATTGATATATATGGAGGTGTTATAAGATTTAGGATGTATGCTATATCATAGTTTAATGCATGTCAATCATGATGAATGCTAACAAGTATGTAATGAAAAAATTCGCATGACATGGTAATAATAAAGTTACAACATTTCTAACCATAACATATGGGATAAATCTATGGGTAGAAACTCATGATAGAGATAAGTTTAATCATTGCAAGTATAATACTTAAAAAACTAAAAGTACAAATATACTTTTGACTAATTTATTGTCCATAATCTATAAGAACTAAGCTTGAGTTATATGAAAGTTTAGTAGAATGTCAAACGTAGAAGTTTCACCATGATATGAGAGTTGTGATTTGGCCATAATAGATAGTGATAAGTAAGTTAAATAGCATATGCAAGAGGAGGTGACCCATATGTTAGTGACAACCCTATGAGTTAAATTCTCTTGTAAGATTTTCATAAGTAAGATTCGTAAGAAGAAACATATTAATTATCATGAGTATGACACGTACATAGCCAAAAGCACAAATGCATTAATTACCACACCATCTCTCTTCTTTATGATATTAAAGGTCAACAAATAAAAGTATATATTTAAATAAATCATTAATAATAGATATATGGATAATCCATAAATAGAATAATATATTACTTTTGTGGTAAAATACCAAAGGGATAACTCTGAAAAAATTATCTTTGATAGTGATTGTTTAAGAATTATGACTATCTTTATTTTAAGATTTTACTTGGGTAATTTCAATTAATCTATCATTTATTTAATAATCAAATATAATATTGACTAAATACTAGAGAAATATTTTCACACATAAAAAAGTGAGTCAATCATATAGTCAAAGTATTTTTTTTCAAAAGCTCGAGTTTATCAACTCAACTCGAGTAGTAGGTAATTCACTATTGATTCCTTGAACTACCAATTTAATTTATATGGGATTAAGATCTGGACTTATATCATTATTACTACTTATATGGCTTATATACTTGTGAGGACGCAATAGGGATAAATGGGGAAATTTACACCATCATAATATCACCACAATAAAAAAAAACTCATTATGCACAATGAAGTAAATTAACCCCAAAATTCATGTATCAATTTGAAACTCAAGTTTATCTTCTTTACACGAGCATCAATTAATTCACAGTTAGTTGTTCAAATTACTTATACTATCTATATGAGATTAATATTCAGACTTATGTCCACTTTATTATTTGTATAACTCATATACTAATAGATTTCTATTGGACGTATCCAATCATCTAATGAACTTTTGGAGTCATACTTTAAAAATAAGCTTTGGCAGTGTAACAGACTCATAATACTTACAAATCTTGGCATCCATGTAGTTTGTCAACTAGGTAAATTGGTAATAAGATGCCTATACAGCTTGTAGCTTTTCAACTTGGAACCTTGGTAGCTAGGCACTTTGTAACCATGGAAAGGTAGCTAGGAAATATGGCAAGTTTGTCATCCAAGTAGTTTGGCAAGAATGGATGCTAGTAGGCTATGCAAATTAGTAGCTAGGGAACTTGGCATATGGAGCTCAAAAGTAGTGTAGCCATGTATCTTGGTAACTAGGTAGCTAGGTAGCTTGATAACTAGGTAACTTGGTAGCTAGGTAGCTAAGCATCTAGGCAACTAGAAAGATAAGGCAATTAATCAAATAGGCAACTAGGCAGATAAGGAAATTAGGTAAATAGACAACAAGCCAACTTGGGAGCTTGGCAATAGAAAGGTAGCTATGTAGGTAGCTAGCTAATAAGTTTAGTAGCTAGGAAACTAGGAAACCTAGTAGCTTAGCAAACATGGAAAGTTTAATAACTAGGAATTTTGGCAAGCATGGCATCCATGCAGCTTGGCAAGATTGGTAGCAAGGTAGCTAGGCAAATAAGCAGCTGGGAAACTTGACAACTAGGTAGTAGCTAAGTAGCTTAGCAACTTGTCACATACATACCGTGGCAACAAAGCAACTTGCCAGCTCAACACTTCGACATCTAGGCAATAGGAACCTTGGCAGCTAGGTAGATAGGTAGCTTGGTAGCAAGTAGCTTAGTATTTAAAAAATTAGTAGCTTGGAACTTTGATAGGTTGTTAACTTTGTACCATGGAAGCTTGGAAACTATGAAACTCGGAAACAAAACAACATGATAACTAGGCAACTTGGCCACTAGACAACATTACTTTACCTCTAGAAAACTAGGCAACTAGGAAACTTAGTAGCCTTGTAATGTAGAAACTACATAGCTAGATATAAAGGTCGATAGATAGTTTAATATATTTGTAGATAGGTAGTTAGATAGCTTGGTAGCTTTATAGATAGATAGATAGGCAGCTTGATAGCTAGGCAATATTTCATTTGACAGCTTGGCAGCTTGATAGCTAGGCAATATTTCATTTGACAGCTTGGAAGCTTGGCGGCAGAGCTAAGCAATAAGACATCTAGGCTAGGGGTGAGCACATTTTGATTTAAACCAAAAATCCAAACCAAATTGAATAGAAATTAATGGTTCAGTTTGGTTTTTTTGATATTTTTTTTTGGAAAAAAACCGAACTGAAATTAAATTAGTTTTTGGTTTGGTTTTAAAAAAAATCTCAACTTGTTTTAACCTAAAAACTGGAATGAAATTGTTTTAAACAAATTTGAAACCATGCATATACCTACCTCTACAAGTCTACATTGTGTCTTAAGTTTATGTCGTGCATCTGTGTAAGCTAGCCACTATTTTTTTTCATCTGTGCCCATGCATATGCATCGTGCATCATTGCCTGGCTACCTCAGCCTCACCATCTATTCTCCGAAAGCTGCCTGTCTACTACCTCTCCTTCTTTCTTTGCATAGTGAATTAGAAAATTGAAGAAGTTAGTTCAAAATTCAAATCATAAATTTGTTAGAAGTTTTTATTTTTTGAATATATTGTACTATGTTTTAAATATGTTGATTGTTGAAGATGTTAGTCCTAAGGCCCAAGCAGAATCTTTATTTCCTCTTTTTTTTCTTTGTAATATGTTAGAAGTTTTTATTTTTTAAATAAGTTGTAGTATATTTTAAATATGTTGAAGATGTTAGTTCCAAGGCCCAAGCACAAGCAAAATCTTCATTTCCCTCTTCTTTCTATTTGTAATATGTTTGAAGTTTTTATTTTTAATCTATTTTGTAGCATGTTATAATTTTTAAATATGTTGAAGATTTTAGTCCCAAGGCCCAAGTGCAAGCATAATCTCCATCTCTCTTTTCTTTCTCTTTGTAATGTAGTTGAAGTTTTTATTTTTTAAATATGTTGTAATTGTAGTCACAAATTCATTTATATCATTCTATTTCTATGTAGATGTCATTCTCATCACAATTCAGACCCCAAACAACTAATATTGAAGATGTTTGTTCTAATAATCCATCAATTTGAAGTGTGGCTTCAGGAAAGTACAACAAATAATGGTAGGACATCTAAGAGGAAAGCAATGAAGCCAAGATCCATTATTCTGGGATCATTTCACCAAATTTATAGATTAGATTTGTGAAGCAAAAGCTCGATGTATTTGGGGTTTAAATGGTAGTACAACAAATACCTTGTCACAAATTATTGTGACAAGGTATTTGCTACTCATCCTATAAAAAAACGACACAATCATGCTTAGGGGTCACATTGCTATATGCAAAAAAATACCTCCATGGTGTTGAGATTTTACAAACACAGTTAAACTTAAACCTTCATTCAAATGTTCAAGGAAAAAATATTTTTAGCACATGAAAGTTTGATCAAATTGCTTGTAAAAATATTTTAGCTTACATGATCAATATAGATGAACTTTCATTCAAATTTGTAAAGGGTTTGGGGTTTAAAAAGTTTATATCTATAATACAATCTAGATTTAAAATTCTATTTAAGTTCACTATTTCAAGAGATTGCTATGATATTTTTTAGCATAGAGGGTGAAGTTGTATCAATTCTTGAAAACAACTTCTCAAAGGGGTTGTCTTACTACGCATACATGGACATCTATTCAAATAATCAATTATATGTGTTTAATAGCTCATTTTATTGATGATGTTTGGTATGTGCATAAAAAGCTTGAATGTTTGTCTAGTTGATAGTCGTGAGGGTAAAGATTTAGGCATTACTATTGAGAAGTGTTTGCTTGATTGAGAAATTGAAAAAGTTTTGTCAATGACAATTGACAATGCAAGTTTGAATGATGTGGTGATTAAATATTTAATAAATATTATTAATAATTGGGGCCATAGTGTCTTTGATGGTGAATTTCTTCATATGAGGTGTATGCCACACATTTTGAATCTTGTTGTTGTTGATGGGTTAAGGCATGTTAATCATTTGATCATTTATGTTCGAGCATCCATAATGTATGTGAGGCAATCTCCTCCAAGGTTGAAAAATTTTAAGGAATGTGTTGATATTGAAAAGATTGAAAATAAAAGTTTGTTAACCCTTGATGTTGTAATTAGGTGGAACTCAACCCATTTAAGGTTAAAGGCAACTCAAAGGTTTGAAAGAGCTTTTAGTAGATGTGAATAAACAGATCTTTTATATAGAAGTGAACTTGATGTAGATCTTGGTGATGGAGTACTTGGGTTGCCTAATATTGATGACTGGAGGGTTTGTAGATAAATGGGTAGCATGTTGAAAAATTTTGATGATCTTACTTTGTTTATTTCGGGTTCTTCTTATATCACCTCTAATTACTTCGAGAAGAAATATTCAATTGGATATATTTTGAAATAATAAAAAGAAAATTCAAATTCTAAAGAATTTTTAATGGCTAGTAGAATGAAAAAAAAGTTTGATAAGTATTGAGGAGATGTTAGAAAAATGAACAAATTGATTTATTTTGTCCCAATATTTGATCCTATGCATAAAATTAGATTTGTTCTATTTTCATTCATTCGATTGTATGGTAACTCTAATGGTGAATTGATGATAAACATTATGAAAGAATCTATATATGCAATGTATGATTCGTATTACAAATTGGCAAAACCTCAAAGAAAATTTGGTCAAAGTAGCAGGAGTTGGAGTAAGAGAATGGAAGTGTCAAATACAAATTATGAAAGGATTTAGGAGGCAAAGAGTAAGAAACATGAGGTGAAGTTGCTCGTTAAAAAAATTCAAGAGTGATATTGTAAGTGTAGAAAATAAACCAGAGTTGGATAGGTATCTCAATGAAGATGTCGAAAATGATAATGATGATTTTAATATTTTGGTATAGTAAAAAAATAATTCTTCTTGATTTCCTATATTAACATAAATGGCTCATAAGTATTGGCAATTCCAATATCTACCATTGCTTTAGAATCTGCATTTAGAATTGGAGGAAGATATCTAAATACTTTTAAGAGTTCTTTAAGTCACAACATAGTATAATCTTTTTTATGTGCTCAAGATTGGCTTCGAAATTTATTGATACTAATTAATATTGAAGAAGATTTGCAAGATATTGAGAGAATTGAAGCAAGTAATTTTATTTATTATATCTTTTTATTTAGTCCTTTTTTATTTATGATATTTGATAAGTTAATATGTTAATTTTTTTTATCTTAAAATTTTTAGAATTATCAACACTTTCTTCATGCAATCAATGATGATAAATATATGATGGATAGAAGGTGTTTTGTACTTTTGGTTTTGAATGAAATGGGTAAGCTTTAAAATTTTATTTTATTCATATATTAATTTTTAAAACTTGAATATTTTGACATATTATTTGAGTTAATGTAATATATTTTTTTAATAGGAAATGACAAGACTTGGAAGTTGGAAGCTAGATGTTGAAAGTTAATGTAATAATATTTGTATTTTAATTATGAATACTAAATGAATTGTTTTTGTTATTTAATTATGCTAAATGGATTGTATTTTAATTATATTAAATGGATTGTAATTTAAGTTTTATGTATTTTTCAAGAGTCCTATGAAAAATCAAAAATTAGCATATTGGGCTGACCGATTGGGCTTTGGTTTGACCTATATCCATGTGTCCAATTTAAAAAATGCTTTCAACCAAAAAAACAAAAAACCAAACCATCAAATTTCAGTTTTAAACCTAAAAATTAAATACAAATTCAGTTTTTTTGGTATATAATGTGATTATCATCCTTGGATTATCACTGCCAAGGATATTGGATAATCCTATCATAGTTGTGCTTTTTTTATTTTAGTATTAAGACCATAGGATTTTCTATTTACAGTTCATTCGCATGTCTATTTCTTTTAGATAATATATCAAATGTCGTTAATGACTATTTTTGAACATGAATTTATATTCACTAACTTATAATATCTTAAAGATGTGAAATGACATGAAATAAATACAATTGTACTTTCTACTTCATAAGCATCATACTCATGTCAATTAATATATGTTTTTCCATAAATATCATCTGTGAAAATCATACAATAGGAAATGACTGTCAGGGTTATTACTAGCATACGACATACCTCTACTTGTATGTATCTCATGACTTACCTATCAATATTTACCATGTATGATACTAAACTTAGTCAATATGGTGAAACTCCTAAGTTATATGTTCTACTTAACCTACATAATAATTAAACTTACCTCAATCTCAGGTTTTTACACAAATTTATTTCACACATTAAAATTAGAAGTAACATCACTTCCTTCTTATCATACCCCATTAGTGTGTTTCATGATTTATATGTCACCATTCATCATGATCAACATACATTGTTTTATGTAATAGTAAAAATACTAAATTTCAATTCTAATTAATATTCACTTATATTAACATTTAAACCATAAAATTATCACAAATATGAAAGTTATATATTCACATAATCATAATACAAGTATATCAAACAAATCCTATATCCTAATTTAGCATGACATTATGAAATAATTCACATAATATATTTGGAGTAGCATTACATAAAATCTAGGGTTTCCAATGATAGTCTTAGTGAGTATCTTATTCTCAAAACTTAATCCCAATCAATTATTATTTTCATTCACTTTGGATTTGCTCCTAATTAGAGGTTGGAAATCATGCCACATAGGATTTTGCATGATCTTGGCTCGAACTTTAATTCACCCTCTCTCCTTTTTTATTTTTTCTATAAGTATTACTTTTATACTTAAAGTTTCCATGTGATTCTTTAAGTTGGAAGTCACAGCACTGGATTGAGACCAAGACTTTTTTGTCTTGTCGAATCTTTTTCTATGCTATTGTTTTATGTTCAAACTACTAAATATTTTTATATATTTTGGTAATTTTTGATGAGTTTTGATAAGTTTGGAGTTTCATGACTTTGAATTTTTGATGAGTTTTGATAAATAATCATGAAATTGATAGGTTAATTGAAGTATTTAGCTGAGGGGGTAGAATTTGAAATCTTACATAGTTTTGGTATTTATTTTTGGCTAAAACTCTACCTAATTACTTATGGAAATCTTTGTATTTTTTGACTACTAACTCATTAGCAAAATACTTTAACTATGAGACATATTCTTTGTAGATATGACATTATCATGAAATCATAGTCATGCATATCTCAAAAAATTTAATGCCCATGACACTAATTCTATGTTGTAGCAACCAAGTACCCTACTAGTGTTAAAGCCTAAATATTATAGCCATGTCCTAGCCCCACATTCATTTTACCTCCTAAAAAGTGCTATGTTTAATATTCATAGCTAGACCATCAATAAGTTCATACCTCCATCAATGATCTTGGCTATCCATACTAGCTTTTTAATATATTTCTTCACATCTTTTCTTTTTAGTTTTTCTTTCAAAATATGATCATACTTATGACTTGCATTTTTTGAACTTCCTTCATCAAGTTTCTACTGCATGAAAGCTATGACTTTTTTGAGTATCATGGCTACTCCTTTGGTTTAAGGAACTCCAAAATCATGGAATTGTTATAAGCCATGACTCTCATCACTATTTCATTATTTTTCTCTACTTCTTTAGGAATTGCCAAATCTTCTAGTTCATCCATCTTTTTATCTTTCCTTTTATTATCCACCTATTGTAATTATGTCTTCATATTCATTTCTAGTGTAATTTCTAAGTTATTCTCATCATTTTCTCCAAAATTGTGCATCGAGAAATTGAGTGTTTCACTTCATTTTTCTTGATCTTTTGAGTATTATTGTCTATGATTGTGTGAATTTGTAAATTTGAAGAATGTTTCTACTTTGTGATATCCATATTCACCACTTTCTACTCCAAACTTTCATGCCTCAGCATTTCTTATTTTGTATTATCTCTCTTGTCTTTATCAGACTAATAGTCTTTTACAAAGTTATTCCATTGAAAGTTGATATTTTGTTGCATTATTTTGCGGAAGAGATTATCTATCCTCTATCAACCTTGCACATCATCATCTAGACTAATCACTACCTTATAAAGTTTGAATTTTATATGTTCTTTATCCATTCAAAGTATAAACTCACCTATCTTTAAGTCAATCAGGGCATGCTTAGTAGCTAAAAATAGTCATCCCAAGATCAATAAAATATATTGATATTTTTCATATCAAATACAACAAAATCTATGAGAAAAATAAATATATTAACTATAATTAAATATATCTTCTATAATACTCATTAGATAATTAGCTGTTCAATTTGTCATTTGGAGAGAGAGAGAGAGAGAGAGAGATTGAATTGATTTCACCAAGCTTCAATTTTGTGCTATCAACAATGACATAAAATTATTGTTAGATCCTAGATGAGAAAGTTTCTTTCAAAATGTGTGCTCTCAAATCATATACAGTATTGTAGGGCTTCTTAGATTCTTAAATTTTTTTGAAAGATTATATTGAATGATTGTACTATATTTCTCCTTCATATTTTTAGTTCTCTATGTCTCTAACTTCCTCTTACTACTTATAACTTTTTTTCGTGAACTTTATATACATGGGCATTTAGGATAATACTTTGACAAATGGAGTGTTAACTTTTAGCTTCTAGAATATATTGAAAAATATCTCAATTTATTCATTCCTTTTTCTCTTCCTAAATCATTATAAAAAAAAAGAAAATTTAGAGGAAGAGACCTTTAACATTTATTCTTTATAATATATTTATTTCTACTACTTTATATAGTCTATATTCATTCTCCAGCTTCACCTTCTCTATTAATTATAGTTGAGTATACGAGTTGAGTATTCTACAAAGTTTTAAAAGGCGAAAGCATAGGGCAAAATATTTTTGTGTTCGTGAGGTGAGGAGTAAGCTAGCCTTAAGGCATTAAAGCATAAGTTTTTTGAGCATTACAATATATAATTAATTAATATTTTAAAATATATAAAGTAAAATAGCTTAAATAAAAATATGAAAAATCAAAGTTTTTAAAAGTATTTTAAAGATGCACCTTGATTATAAATATAATTAATAAATATTTTATAATATATTAAAAATAAAAAAAATAATATGAAATACTTTAATAAATATTTTATAATATATTAAATTTTAATTAATTTAAGATAATTTTATCATTATCAAATTAAAAATTTAAATTTATTTTTTTCATTAATAAATAGTCTAGAATACTATTTTTTCATTAATAAATAATATGAAATATTTTATAATTAATACTATTTACTAATTTGAGAATTTTATCAAATAATCATATTAAAATACAATTTTAAATTTAATAAATTTAAAATAACATGGAGTCTCTCTCCTTTCCCTCGCCCTTGCCCTTGTCACTTTCCCTCGCCCCGCCCCTCTTCATCATCCTTGCCCTTGTCCCTCTCCCTCACCCCTCTTCCCCTCTTTTGTCTCCCCTTGCCCTTGCCCCTGATCCATGGAAAGCTCGATGGAGCTTCTTGGAGGTCCTCATTGGAGCTCCGTCAAGCTCTATATAGCTCCATCATGGAGCTCGAGCAGCTCCGTCGAGCTCCATGTTTTTTTAATGTCTTGAGGCATTTTACGAATGCCTCGTATTGAAGCGCGTGTCAAGGTGCATCTTAAAAATACATTTAAAAACTCTGGAATTCTGTGTAATGGATACTATGGCCTCATAAAAAACCATGGTAGTTGGCTTCGTTGCTTTTGAATCAGCCATGTTTTAGTTTGTTTCTTATATTGCCCCTCAAGCACTTTTCTATTTATAAGTACTATAGACAAGTATTTTTTCGAGTTGGCCTTCATATTACTAGATAACTCATTCACACTCTTCCCTTTCAATTAAAATGCTAGTTTTCCAATCTAATTTTTTATATTTCATATTGTTGTATTTGAATTTTCCAACTTAGACTTAAGCTTCTCCATTTAGTATTCTTAACAATTATTTTTTGCTTCATCTCGGTCAACATTACCAACAATTTGGCATCCATGGACAACTTTTCTTCTACTTTTGATATTGATATTAGAGCTTGATCTTCCTTGATTGTTATACACCATTGAAGTATGCCCAAAATTTTTTAGGATTTGGTTAATATTTTGATGCTCGCTACCATAATTCCTAAAAGAAATGTTTTCATGATTTCTCTCATTTATATGGTTGTGTATGAGGATATTAGGGTTGGGTCGAAACACGTATATATTTCCTTGCAATTCATTAGATTCTCCCACTTGATTAATTGGGTCAACAGACATTAGTTTCTTGCCCATGCAAAAATATGAGTTTTCTCATACTTTTTATATTCTCTTCATGGGATTCTAATTTATTTATGAATGTTACCATCTTGGCTTTCATTATGGTCAACAAGTCTGATTCCAAAACTTTGGCTCCCCTTCTCCCAAATCAATGTTAGTTTGAAATTTGGTAATTATTTTTCGCCAATTCTTCAAATAATAAGTAAGATTCCTTGGGAAATTTATTCATAATTAAACCACCAAATCTACATCAATCAAATATCTTATCATTTAAGGAAGTCCATTATAGAAGGTTTTGACTTGGAACTATAATTCAAACCCATATTAAAGAGTAAAAACATCTTATTAATAACTCTTTAAAATGGTCATAAGCATCATACAAAGTCTCTAGCTCTTCTAGACGAATCTAGCTTATCTCATTCCTCAATTGTGAGATGATTTAAGGTAGGAAAAACTTTATGAGAAAAATTAGCATAAATTCATCTCTACTCTCAATAGAACTCCAAGATAAGCACTACAACCCAACTTTTAGTCTTGTATTTTAAAAAGAAAGAAAATAAACATTAACCTAATTATGTTTGGACTAACTCTATTCATTTTGACTATGTGTATAATTCCATAGTCATAATGACATACTCATTCGTATCTTCTAAAATCCTCCCACTATATTGATGCTACTAAACCATCACTATCAAATTAGATTTCAACTCAAACTAGTTCACTTCTACTAGTTGTATCCATATTCCTGAATAATTATCCATAATTATAGGCCTTTAGTAATCACTCAAGGTATGATAATAATTAGGATATTAGATAGCCTTCTTCTCACTATCTTAGGCCTCTCTTTTTCTTATCATTCCTTCTATTATCTCTTTCTCTTCTCTTTATTTTAAATAGCTTTCCTTATTCTCTCGATCTCTATGTGCAAAGGTGTTAGCTCAGTCTTAGAGTTTTGACTCATGTATGGGTGCTGGCTAAAAAATAGAGAAGAAAACTAAAAATAAAATCACCATTATTACAAGATAAATATATGACATGTGATATAAATCTTAGTAAAATAAATTAAGATAATATTATCGAAACTACTAAAAATAGTACTATCATTTTTTAAGGGTTGATACATTAACTAAAATTGACCAACCAAACTAGTAAATATAATCTCTAGTAGTGGTACTAGAAACTTATTATGACTCTATTATAATGCCTAATTTTATAATTAGTTCCATCACAAGTGCTAGTTGGGTGAGAGTTTCTTGTCCAACATTATTTTGTATATATATGTATCATACAAGAAATAAAATAGACATTTGGTTCAAATACCTATCTCACTAGGATTGCAGATGCAATATTAGTTCAATTAATGATAATTAAAAGCTACTCTAGTAGATACGATAAATATAATTCAAATCATAAATTCTAGATTCCATGGGATTATTTATATTTTTATTTGTAATAAAATTCATAAATAGTATTATTGTGATTTTGCTCAGTCATAAAATGAATGCTAAATAATTGTGGAATAATCATTTGCCTTATCGACATACAAGGTGATTATTAACTATTGAGCCATTCCCAATGTTAATCCTCTCATAGTTATCCTCTCGATACCTTACCATTAAGACAATGTATCATCTCCATTCATGGGTCATTCATAAGTCCTCACCTTTTAGATAACTCATTTATTGCTGTTAATGGATGCTTCAAATATGCATTCTACTTCTCTGACCTCTAGTATCTTTCTCAATGAGAATTAATGTGGTAATAAAAGTATTTGTACTTTCTATGACTTACTTATCACTATCCTTTACTACAATAGATAACTCACACACTAAAAGTAAAATCCTTAGAAGATTATACAATTTACTACCCAATATCAATTGAGGATTAGTTTTCCTAAGACATACATAATGATATGACCTATAAAAGTAATTGTTTGACTTCGTATGTGCATTACTCATAATAATTAAATATATCTTAATTTTAAGTTTTGACATTTGAGTTTGTCTCACACATCATGGTTAGAAGGGATCTTAATTCCTTTATACCATATGCATGAGTGTATTGTATAACTTACTTATCACCGTCCACCACTTCAATTAATTATCATTAGTCAAAACTCTAGTCTTAGTTCTATAACAAAATAATATCAAAACAAAATAGTATATTACAGTATTAAACAAAACATCAATCATAATAAATATATTATACTATTTCTAGATTCTCATTTTAGCTTGAAATTGGAGGATAACATATAAGATAAGTAAAAATTTATCTCATACAAATTCAGGTATCTAATTTTAGCTCTCAAGAGAATCTAGGTTTTAAAACTTAGATCTTTCAAAACTTGTTTAATACCACTTTGATTTTCCCCTAAGAGAGGGTTGGAAGTCATGTTCGCCTCCTAGGGTTCAAATTTTTGCCTTGTATCGCCCTTGTTACTCATGAATTACCAAAAAAAATAAAGTTGTGGAGCCTTTTGGCTCATCTTCTTTGTCTCTTGTGGTTTATTTTGAATTCTAAGGGGTTTCCTTATATATCTGAGCATTTAGTATGAGTTTCTTTAATTGGAACTAATAGCACTGAATAAAAGTATTAGCTTTGGTCTTTTGATTCTATAACACAAAGTCACGGAGATGAGCATAAATCATGATTTTGGTCTCTTTTCTTTACTTGATGATCATGACACTAAAAAATTGACATGATGACTCATTTTTTCTATGTAACACAAATTCATAGTGCTATAATATGATTATGGCTTGTGCATTTAGTTTTGATTATACAAAGTCATGATACTAGGTGATGACCACGACTTTGGTTTCTCTCTTGAAACCAAAATTCATGGAGTCTATGTTAATCATGACTCAAATTTGGCTCTCTATAATATTTTGTAGCCAAAATTTGTAACTCTAGATCAGAGTCATGATTTAACACTTGAGAATTATGTGGTTTGATAAAGGAAAAGTCATGACATCTAAAGGTCAGCATGACTTTTAGCACATTTGAGATATTTAGTTGTTGTGATGTGAAATTAATGTCACATTCATGAAGTTATTTTGAGCTAGTTCAACCGTGACTCTAAGAAATCTTTGTAGCTTAGAAAATATATTGAATAATGAAAAGATTATATTAACAAAATGCTAGAGTCATGATATATAATAATTATAAAGACTATGTCTGTAGAGTTTTAGCTAAAAATGGATGCCAAAATCAGTCTATGAGTACTCATATATGTAATCAAGTCTTGGCATATCAAATGCACTGACTTCATAACTTTTCAACCGTGCTCCCCCCCCCCCCCCCCAGCCACCAACTCCATCATGTTGTATATTTTATAGTAAATACTCTCGATTTCACAATAATTCATCAAAATCCTCTAAAACTAAGTTTTTATGAAATTATTATGAATAAACTCTTCTTTCATGGAAGATACACCATTAAATCATATAAAATGGTTATTATCTTTCGATATTTGGCAAATCGAACAAGTATTGATATTGTTGTATTGGAAATGACTGAGTAATACCTTTACTCTATATAACACATAGTTGTAGTATTAGAATTAGCTATTCATTTGGTCTTGAATTTTAAGTCAAGTGTCACACCATTGGAGTTATGATGATTATTTTATATAGTAAAATAATTTTGTCAACTCAATAGTAGAGTCATGACATACAAAAAAAAAACCATGACTATTTTTTATAAAGTTATCGTAAGAAGATATGTCACAACTACTCAAGAATAAGTGTGGAAGACATACCCAAGTCATGACATGAATATTATTATAACTATTCATCACCTTTCTCTTTTTTAAACCTTTGCTCTATTTTGTCTACCAATTTCATTCAAAATCACTATAATTTCACTAATATTTGTCAAATCTTCTCAAAAATAAAATTCAATAAAATCTTTGTAATAAATATTTAAATAAGTATAAATACAATAAGATATACAAGTCTAATAACCCAAAAAAGCTAGTACATAGAATACTAAATAGTTGTCAATAATTGGTCGGGGAATTAAAGGCACCACATAGAGTGAGGGATTGACTAACATGGTGACATGTATATATATATATATATATATAAACTTATAAAGTAATAAATATAAATATATGTACATAAATATATATATATATATAAATAAATAAATATAAATATTAATATATGTATTTGTTTATATAGAGAAATATATATATTTATTTATTTATAGATTTAGATACACACACACACACACACATCTTTATATACACTAATAGGTTTATATATAAACATATAAAAAACATATATATAAATACACACACACACACACACACACATATATATATATATGTGTGTGTGTGTGTGTATAGATATAGATATATATATATAAACCTATAAATAAAAAAATAAATTAATTAATTAATAAATATAAATAAATAAATAAATAAAATAAATAGATATATAGATAATTTAGATTTTTAGATAACAAAATTGCTTTTTGAATTTAATAATCTATATTGTGCTACGCAGATAGTTTTTAAATTCAAAACCAATAAATTTTTTTGAATGGATGACATGTAATTTGAAGGCAAAATTGAGTTTCTGATTTTTCCATTTTGGCTGTTTAAAAAAATATATTTTTTATTTTGCTAACATTTTAGAGAAATTATTTTATATGACAATCATTATGATTTATGGATAATTGTCAATACTCACCTATTATTTGTGATGATTATATATATAATATTATTATAGTAAAAACTAATTAGGAATATATCTATCACAAATGTTATTTTTTAATACTTAAAATTTTAACTTAAGTTGCTCGTGGCGCGTGCATTCTTGGAGTCAGTTGGCTGCCTGCTGTTCGATTCTGTTTGCACTTTGCACTTGACCATCAGAGAATAGCCGCTCCCAGAAAAATTCAAAATTCACTTTCGAGAGTACTTTATTCTGTGCAATCTGCCTAGATAATGAGCAATGAATAGTGAGAGCATTTCCCTTCTTAGCGATACGTGTCTTGATAGATTTCCAGCTAATTTGAACTCTGTTATCTTACTTATTTAATCATTTTTATTTCTCAGTGATTACCTGTTTAAGCTTTTATTAATTGGAGATTCATCTGTTGGGAAATCATGTCTGCTTCTTAGATTCGCCGTAAGTTAAAATCTTTGTTCGACTTATAAATATTGCATGATTTTTGTTTGGGATTTGTAGTATGTACTAGTTTACTAGCATGGATAATTCACATCGGACTTGCAAAGGAGATTTGTTTTCTAGGTTTTAGATCATTTGCAATTTGATCTTTACTTGTATTATTCATGTTTTTGTTCTGTTGACTTTAGCTTCATCTATGCTGGCGTTCATGTTTGATGTTTTACACTTGTGATTGAGCTTATAGTGACTGTTTAGAAATAACAGTTAATTTGGATATATTTGGCATTGTTTTATTCACGAGTACTCCAAAATAATTTTCAGTCTTCTAGAGAATCCAATTTTAAGAAATAGGAACATGTGTTAGTTATTTTTTAAATGACATCTAATTTTGGTGTTTGAACAACAATTAATTGTCCTCGTTGATTAAGTTGCAAGCAAGATCTCTGTTACATTCTGGTTCATGGTCTCGTTAAGGTTCTATCAGGGTTTGATTTGATATTTTTATTTGTTTATCTTTCAGGATGATTCCTATGTTGATAAATTTATTAGCACCATTGGTGTTGATTTTGTGAGTTTCTATTCTCCCATCTAGCAGTTGATATACATCCATTCATAGAAAACTTTTATAAATTTAGTGATTTTTGTAGAAAATCAGGACTGTGGAGTTGGATGGCAAGAAAATCAAACTACAAATTGTAAGTATTTGAATCATTGATGTTGAAATACATATCCTTGATGTGCTCTCATTCAGTAGTGTTTTGCTTTCATAAATGGGCATTGTTTGGTTTGCACTAGATAAACTCACAGCATTTTCATTATACAATTTGATTTAGAGTTATAGAAAAAAGTGTTTTCTTGTTGATCTGCTCTTACAACCTGGCTTAAAAACTTAGCTGTTTTTCGGATCGATGATATCTGCAAGAAATTATGTGTTTATAGTTGAAACTGAATATTTTTGGTTTAATGTGAGTTAAATGTCTGATGGAAGAAAATCTCACATATGATAGATATGGAAGCTTATCTGAAACATGCTTTTCATGCTTCATGGTCTTCAATACTGAAAGGAAATATTAAAAATCATGCACTCAATGAGGAATAAAGTATAAGCTTACTTGTAAGTGTCAGGATTTCCACAACATGTTTTGGAAAATATGTTTTTTAATCCAAATAAGAATATTTTTCTTGGTTAAACTGGTAGTGATCTGTATGTTATTTGTGTGATATGTTTGGAATTGGATGGTGATATATCAAACCAATTATTATATTGTGGTTTCTCATGTGAGATCAGCTGACTGCTGGCTAGTAGAGCTGAAGGAATAGCATCAAAAAGTAAGCAGCTGGCTAGTAGGATTTTTCTCCACGTATTTCTATTTTTAATTCAATATGAGGTATCAATGCATTGTTAAATTTTTGACTGGTGCAAACATGATTGTTGGTTAGCATTTGCACTTGTATTTCAATTAGGAAAGACATAATAGTCAACCACTAAGTGAAATAGTGATAACTCTTAGAAGAAGAGTGATACCTTTTTGTTGCTTGTAGTCTTGCATTAATGATAAGGGAATACTTTGAGATTCTGTTTGATTTTTTTTATTCTCTGCCAAACTAATATAATTCCCTGACTCATATATGGGCCTCGGGGCCCCAATGTTGGAGCAAGTAAAGCCTCCATCCCAACAACATGACATAGTGAAATGACATCTTGAAGAGCATATTTGACATTTTTTGGGGTTCTAACTTGTGATCCCAGTATTTAACTTATTTGTCCATTAGACTATCATGCTATTAGTTGAGATTGTGTTTGTTGTTAATGGTGATTGGTTTGATTTTAGAATGACATTTGGTAATGTAGTATTTGGTTGAGCAAAGTTTGGTTTCTCATATAAATGAAGATTGTACATAGTGCACAAGAATCTGACTTAGTGTAAGTTTTAGAGATGTTAGCATTTTGATTGTCTTACATTTGAAAAATTAAGAGATTATATTTGAAGAATCTTGAATTTGAGATATATGCCTACTGGCTTGTAATGAAGCTACTTATCATCACACCAAGACATTTATTATTCAGCTAAGAAATTTGTTATCACATCAAGATATTTATCATTGTGCTAAGACACTTGTCATTACACCAAACTATTTATTATTATGCTAAGGTATTTGCTATCACACCAAGATATTTATCATTGTGCTAAGGTACTTTCCACCAATGAAAAGTATTTTCTTAATTTATGAAAATGATTTTTTGCGAGGTTAATATTGTGCGATGATACAAATACTAACTTATTATATCTCATAATAATTTTGAAGCTAAAAGTGTTTAAGTGAAAATAATATTGAGATGGTTGATTATTTGAAAGTTGTGTTTCATACATGTATTTGAGATTATTCCTTGGTACGATTGCAAATACATTTGTTGGGTTGTAATTATGGGGTTTGAGACTATTAGATGTAGTTTTTTCTATTTGCAAAGGCAAAATTGTTGATATATAAATTTTTTCTAAATTTCATGCTAAGTAGGAGTCTTATGCACTTTATATGTCTTACACCTCTTATGAGGATAATGCTTATAATCATGGTTGATATTGTTTGGATAATGTGCATATCCTCTTGTTGGTGCAAATGGATCATGAACACATTGTTAGAGATTGCAAGATAAGATGTGTTGTTAGGCATACTTGTAAATACACGAATCTAGACCATATATCCTTACATATTTGTTCATGCTATTACAATGCTTCCACATTCTATTAGTCTTTCCATTTTACTATGCTTTTTTATTGTTTAATTTTGTAAGTTTTGATACTTCAAATATTTTCTTTCAAGTTGATGCACACATATTATTATAGAAATCTATACATAAAATGAATAATACAAATAATACATTGTAAATGGTATACATTAAATTTTCTTATATAATAGGTAAAAAGAGCTTGGGGTCATCCATATATTGGATGCTCTGTTAAAAATATAAATATAAAATCAAAAAAGTATTTAAAATTATAAAACTACAATACTTTCCGTCAAGCTGGTGTATATAAGTCAAGAACGTCAAGCTTCAAGGATAGAAAAATAAGTTGAGATTTTTTAAAGATCTATGTGAAGATATTTATTGATTGTTTTACTATTTGATTATATGTTGTATTAAAGATATATATGAGTTATTATGGATTTTATCTATGAGGAAGAATCAATTTACATCTATGTGTTTTGTTACTCATAGAATATTATATTTGAAATTATATGTCTTATTGTCAAGGTAAGGAGTAGTGAGAGAAAAGATAAATATTTGATATTCTCAAGTAGATAATACATTCAAAATATCTCATAAATAATAATATTATTATTTTAAATTTTGTTTACTCATTAAAACTTGAAATAATTGTATATTTCTCATTTTTAAGGAGACAAGATTATCTATAAGAATAATACATAATTTT
This sequence comes from Sapria himalayana, assembly GCA_029783825.1. Taxonomy (NCBI): domain Eukaryota; kingdom Viridiplantae; phylum Streptophyta; class Magnoliopsida; order Malpighiales; family Rafflesiaceae; genus Sapria; species Sapria himalayana. The sequence goes on along the minus strand of JAREIK010003765.1, from coordinate 1,585,778 downwards.
ATTGTAAACTTCTTAGAGTATATTTGTGCTCAATTTGAATTTGAATATCTAGCTAATTGTAAGTGCCTATAACCCATAAAAGATTTTTTAATTTATTAAGATTTATTCACATATCTCAGTATATGAATTGTTACGTTAAGATAAATTTATTGAAGAGAATGTAAGAAATACTTAACTATATTAATTCATTAATATTGTGCTCAATTAAATTTTATATTTATCCCTAATTATATGTGAATCAATAAAATTATATGCTAGGGCACAACTTAAAAAATTAATCTCATTAAGTATAACATGTGTATATCTACCGTGACAAATTGATATCTCTTGTAGAATACAATATTTTTATACTAAGAAAGTATATGAGTCTCTTGAAATTATTTATTTGAAATTATGTCTTAATTTGATATTTGAGTAGATGTTTTATTAATTTGTCATCTTTTGTAATTAGAATATTGTTTATGTAGATAATCAGCAAAATTATTTTATCATAAGGTTTCCTTCGAAAAGATAATGAAAAGAATATAACACACTTGTGTAGCTTTGGTGAGGGGATTTCTTATGACTATTTGAGGCCATGCAATGTCTTTCGTAGTTTATAAATTATATTTGGTTGTGCTATTCGAAACTAAGTAGTTGTTTTATATGCACATTTTTTTAAGATTATTATAAAAAAATATATTATTCATATTTAATTGGTATCTCTTTAAAGCTAGGGTTCAGTATTCTAATTACAAAAGAGATATCATCGTTTAATTGACACAAGTATAAAATTTTAATTTAATTGACACTATAGAGGCCAAACACTCTTAAAATTAGGGTTAAATATTCTCAATTTGACTAGTGATAAGTGATCAAATTGAGAATATAAAAGTAAATATTTCAAAACACTCAAAAATCTAAAAGAGATATTATCGTTATAGTGAGGATATATAAGTAATTATGCTTAATCTTAAATAGAGTTTTCTTTAAAGTATTTAGTTCTTGCAAATAGATATCAGTGAAAGTAAAAGTAAAATTATAGTTGAGTTGTTAGGAAATAATTCATATAGAATAAATTAACAAAATAATTGAGAACAAACAAGATACGTGGAAGTAATAAATTTTTAAGATGGATACAATTATATTTAATAGCTTTCAAACATTTGTCATTAGCCATAATAATGCTTTTAGAATAAAAAAAATAATATAATGAATATGATATAATTATCAGTAATATGAGTATTAGCTCATTTGTCAATAATGTAGGAGTTTGTTGTGAGAGTACGCGTGAAATAATTAATAATATCTAGAAAAAAAGAAAAAAATCAACTATTGTCTAAAAGAAAAATTTGATATATTATTCTTTGGTTAGTGTAAGTGTCACAATGAGTGAACTTTGTGAAAACATTCAAAAGACTTTGGTGGTTAGTTAGTGTCTCTCTATACCGTGTAAATCTCTTAGTTTTATCTTTAAAAATAAAATCTAATAATTATATTTTATGTGACTATTTTTTTAATAACGTGTACACCATAAAGGAACTCTCCTTTGCATGTATATTGATGTCATCCCACAATTTAAAAAATCAAGTTGTCAAAATTAAAATTAGGGTTTCATAGGTCATTAATCCTAAAACTACAAATGTTCCCTTGTTAAAAATTAGGGTTTCAAAAATTCTAATATTATCCCGATTACACAAAAAAACACAGTTCCCTGAAACCCTAATTTTGAGTGTAGAATTCTGTAATATCACAGCTCACATCAATTATCACTTTGCATGACTACGTGTCTCACTGTGCCCGGTGCCCCTCAGGTCGTGACCATCGTGGTACCTATAATATGGTTCTGTTGCACAAAGTCGGTGTGCAACAGTGGAAGTTGGTACACAGTGAATGTGCCTCCTCCTGGTCTTAGGGTTTATTGGTATAATTGCACGCTTAGTTTTTTAATTTTTTCTTAGGTTTTGCTATGATACCATTTAGAAATTCATCCATAAAATGAATAATACAAAAAATATTCTAAAATATCATACATCAAATGCTCTTATCTAATGGGTAAAAAAAGTTTGGTGCAGCTCATAAGTTGGGTAATTTTATCAAAAGCATAAACATAAAATAAAAAAACATATAAAGTTATAAAACTATAATAACTACAAATCAAGTTTGAGAGAGAAAAATATAAATGGACTCACTTTAAGATCTTAATGAATAATCCGATATCGATGTGAACAACTAACATAAAATTATATCAATGTGATTTCTGATGTGACCATAAAGATGCAACAATTTGATCTCTGATGTGAGCATAAAGATGCAACAATTTGATCTCTGATGTGAGCATAAAGATGCAACAATTTGATCTCTGATGTGAGCATCAAGATGCAACAATTTGATCTCTGATGTGAGCATCAAGATGCAACAATTTGATCTCTGATGTGAGCATAAAGATGCAACAATTTGATCTCTGATGTGAGCATAAAGATGCAACAATTTGATCTCTAATGTGATCATAGAGTATCACATGAGGAAGTCAAATTGGAATTAAAAATCCTATAAGTTGTAAACCATTGTCATCTTTAAAATATATCTCAAGATTTAACATAATTTCATATGATGGAATGTGCGGGGAACATATATGTTTATATATTATATCTTGAGAATAACTAATTATATTGATGACTTGTGCAATATCATATTTGATAACTTGATCTCACTTGAATGTGAAAACAGGTCATGTGCTAGAAGTGACTTGGTGCATCTTGTTGCGCCAAGGTGATGTACTACTTCATAAAACTGGATTAATCCAACCCTGATGGCCTGTTTAGCTTCATCTTTTTAATTTCTTAGCTATTTGAGACATGGTACTTGGTTGGATCCCCTATCATGGGCTAGGATATACATGGCATGGCCCTCCTAAATTACTTGCTTCTTCTCATAATAATTTCACCTACACTTACCACTTAAAGAATAATACTTTCATTGGATATTTGTTGATAGAAAATAAAATAATTTGAAATACATTTGAGAAGCTCAAAAGAATAACGAAAATTATACCAAATAAATTTTAGGAAATCATTTTAATAATTGAGTCATTGACATGCATAAACATAAGTTCATTTTAAGTGTAAATCTATAAGTTGTTCCATATAAATCTTGTCCTAAATATCATTGTGAAGAAATATATTATTCACATTTAGTTAATAGACATCATCACACATTTCCTTGTCACCAAGCAACTCTTAAATCATTTTTCAGTATTTGCTTCAGTGAATGACATTATCATGTTCTTCACGACTTGCCACTATTCTGATTTTTGATAATGTATTGGAAATGGATTTATGAATATTAGTTAATTGAAAGACAATATTCTGAGTAACACAATGTTCGAGAGTGTGTGTGAGAAGCTTGTATACACTTTTTTTTTGTGAGTTAATTGAAAGAACAAAGTTAGCTGATTCTATCAAATCTATACTTGACACTTCAGGCTTTCTAGTCCTTCCAGACCGAGCAGTCCTAAAAATTGGGTCGGATAGAACCTATCCTAGTTTGAGTTTGCCTGCGGGACAAATTATAATTGGGATGAGTCATTTTAGCTCTCTGGGAATGGTTGGGCGTCTTGATCTTCCAATAATTTACTCAGACTTTTTTTTGATTGTGTTATGGCCTAACCCAAATTCTCATGTATAATCAAATTGGTTGGTTTTTGACAGTACTAAATTGGTTTTTGACAGTATAATCAATCTTTTAGTTTTGAAAATATCTTAAATTAAATAACAGAAAATAATGGGTGGGATACACACAAAGAAATGGCAATATCTTGATGAGCTGCCCCATCGTCCCAACACTCGCCTTTGTTAGATCTGGGTACTAATTTTTTTAAGAGAGGTCTTGAATAAAGTAACTGCACACAAATAACTAATGCAAGAATACATTTTTTTTTGCCTTGGATATAATCTAATGTGACATTTAATTTGGAAAATATACAAAAATATTTAGCGGTTCAAATAATTCGTAGGAAAAATATTGTTGCCTTAAAAATATTTAGAAATTGTTAAAATATAATACATTTTTTTATTGTTGCCTCAACATTGTTGCCTCAAAAATACATTTTTTCCAGTGTCAAAAATATAATGCAAACTCACTATAAAATACAATGAAACCTAGAAGCCTATAGATTTAAAAAAATAAAAAATATAGGGGCAATCCACAAGTTGTGTATTCTTATTAAATATTAAGACATCAAAAGTGTACAATAAAAAACTATAAAATTATTTGTCAGGTTGGTATATATCAAAATTAGTAGAAATAAAAATAAGTTGAGGTCTATTATAAGAATATATATTCTATTCTCTATTTATTCTTGAAATAAAAGATTGAAAACTATATGTCTCAATATTTGATTATTACAATAAAGAATAGTTGAAAAAAATATGTACACAATCTTTTAAAAAAGGTGTTCGATCTTATATATATCATGTACGCAATTGTTATCGTTATTTTGAATCCTATTTTTTTTATTAGATCTTGAGATTTATTAATTCATTATTTTTTTAGGAATAAGATTATCTCTAAGAAAAATATAATATCCTATGGTAAATTTTATTTTATTGTAAGTTGGTACTCAAATAGAATATAAAAAATTGGCTAGTTAGATGTATTCGTTACCATTGTAAAAGGTACAAAAATTTGAAGATTTGTTCATATTCTTATGTATGTGAGAGCTACATAATGATGAATATGTCATAAAAAATAATAAAATAATTATTATATTTATTTTATAAGTTATATCTATTATAATGATAATCAAATAATTAATTAATTTTATTTTATGATTCTTTTATATCATCAAGTCAATTAGAGAACACATCAAATAATATATAATACTCAACTCAACAAGAGAAAATGCTAGAGTCTATCATAATTGTTAATTTTTGTGAAAATATCAATTGTATCTCTTATATAATAACATAATACCTCGTTGATCATAAATTATTTTTATATTATGATTTTTTATTTGAAATTATGATTAAGACTAATCTTAAGTCGAATAATTTTTAACTCATTGTATTTTATATAAATATATTATTCACTTACATAATTAAGAAGATAAACTTGTCATTACAAATTTCATAAATTCAATTCTCAATGACTATTTTTGCTTGTATAATACTTTCAATAATTTTAAATTATATTTGGCATCTTTGTCATTGCTCAAAAATTATTTGGCTATTCCATAGACATCTCATTCTCAAGAGATAATATCATGAATAAATATATTATTTATATTTTGTTGGTATATTATCTTTTTGTGAGATACTATTAGTAATATAAATATTTTATTAAGGTAATCTTGACCACTAAAGATAGTATCATGATTGTTCAATTTAGGATTAAGGGTTGACATTGGGAAAGAGGATAAATGGAGGAAAAATTGAAAAAAAAAAAGATAAATTTTATCAAAAGAAATAAAATTATTTTTTAGATTGTAACATAAATCATATATATGACTTTGGGGTAGTTCACAAGTTTAATATTTCTAAACAATAAAAAAATAAATAAAAAAATAGAAAATAACCAAAACTCAATGTCTCTCTACAAATTGAGGCATAAATGTTATAAATCTGCAGCTTGGAAGAAAGGAAAGCAACGTATGATTCTTTGAAAGCATTCATGAAGATATATGCAATCTGATGATTGTTAGGTATGCAGGTTATAGTGATTGAATCATCATGAATATTCTCTCAAATAAAGTGATAATTAATATTAATTTATTTTATTTACTTGTGGAATATCAAGTTGATAGTGATGTGCTAGGTCACCCTAGTTATCATAATAAAATATTATCAGTCTCAAAATAGTAAGCAAAGCTATTTCAAGTGATTGGTGTGCAGAGCTCATAAGTAGCTGGTGGAACATTTTATGATATTTTTGTATTTGATCTTGAAATAATTCTGCATTTTGCTTTTCTATGTGATAATATTACTTAAAAAAACAAAAAATTAATCTACATCAAATCTCTTCTTTATAATCATAATTGTTAACCAAAATTTGAATATTTATCTATTCAATTCAATCGTATTAATGATTTCTAAATATAATCCTACATTCTGGAATTTTTTATACATACTTGAGATTTTTAAATATTGTATTCATATGAATTTGTTTAGGAGAAATTTTAAAAATGACTAATTATAATGATATCGTAGTTTATATTTGGCTTAGTTATTATTAGAGGTGTCAAATGGGCCGGCCCGGCCCGGCCCAGCACGAGGCACGGCACGATAAAAAAACGTGCCCGGGCCCGTGCCGGGCCCGGGCGAACAAACCACGTGCCGGGCCGTGCCCGGCACGGCTCGTGCCTTGGCTCGGCACGCCGGCCCGCGTGCCTGCGTTGTGACTCGTGAGTCGCGACTCACGAGTCACGACTCACGGTCACGACTCACTGAGTCGTGACTCGTGACCCAATCGGGCCCCGCCCCCGGTAAAAAGACCGCGGGTCGGGTCCAAACAGACCCGACCCGCCTGCCCTGCCTTGCCGTGCGCCCGTGCCCGAGCGGGCCGGCACGGCACGGCACGGCCTTGCCGTGCCCACGGGCCGTGCCGTGCCCGAATTTAAAAAACCGTGCCGTGCCGGGCACGGTAGCACGGCTGGGCACGTGAAAAACGGGCCGTGCCGTGCTGGGCCGGCCCGTTTGACACCTCTAGTTATTATGATATAATTCAATATTTTAATGATTATCTTATATGTAGTTGAGCTAATTGATTAACTAATATATATATATATATATAAGTCTATACTTGAATCAAGTGGCGAGCCAAAATGTGCACATTCAGACATATCGAGGTTAGATAAAATACTCATAGCATGTTAATTTTGAGAAAGAAAGGTGATACCTAATGAGAATCCTATCTCAATTCAAAAAAAAAATTTTAAATGTTTTAAATTATTTATTTGAAACTTAATCTATAAAAATTATTGAGCTGCGACATACCTAACTAATCATCTCTTATAAGTAAAATGTTATTGATGTATATAACTAGCATTAAATATTCACTTTCGAATTCACATTAGAAGACAAGAATAGTTTGACACATCTCCTAAATTCAAATATAGGTAGTGCCAAAAAAAATGTACTAAATCATGTCCAATGAGATTTCTTTAGGTCATAAAGGATTTTTTGTAATATGTACATCATATCTGTGTTTCATAATATGTACATCATATCATGATGATTGCTGCATATATATTTATTCATCTAGATCATCATGAAAGAATATATTTTTTATATGTAGCTGATACGATCTATTTGTATGATACTATAATAGAAAGTAATATTCTAATAGAGATAATTTTGGTTACAAGAGAAAAAGTGTCTAATAGTCAATGCTAAAAAACCTTTGTAAAAGTTTCTACTATCAATTTAGTCTCGAGTAGATTATTTTTTTCTTGGATATTGTCTTTATCATACATTCCTATTTATATTTTACTTTTGGCTTATCTTTTGATTTTGAGATAAGATCTTATATATGATTAAATATGATTGTACTTAATTTTTTCGGTGTGGTATGTCACTTTTCTAGATAATCGAGTATCACAGAAATAATGTTTATTATACTGTAACTATTAAGTGATAATAGAAAACTATAATATATAATATAAAAATAAGTATAAAGATGTAATCAAGATAATTAATGCTGAGTAAAATACATTATTAGTTTTTTCTATAATGTAATAGAAAAGTTTAAGTCGGTGTTATGAGTTAAATTAGTTGATATGACTTAAGACTTATTTGAAATAGATCATTAATATATTTATTTACTATATAATTTTAGATTGAGATCATCAAGTCTCTTAACCATGATTTATTGGGGAGTTTCATACCTCATGTTTAGTAGGATATGTACATTAGGCTTAATTTAAATGCACTGTCCAATGGGAGATATAACTACTCTTCTCAAAATTAGTTATACTAATCATATTAATTATAGACATAAGACATATGAACAAGGTTGGCTATTACTTATTTGTAGGTAATAATAATTAGATAGGTTAAAAACATACTACTACATTGATTGAAGGTATGTTCTTTTATATTGAATTTGTAAATGGCTTGTTTTAAAATAAAATGATATTAATACTCGTTATCATCTTTTTAGTCTCTAGTAAATAATATTTATATTCTTTCTCAATACTAGAGTACTCAATGAAGACGTATTTGATGATACATATAATCATTTTTTCTCTGCATGGTGGAGAGATACCAAAATGAAACTAGTGTACTAAAAAATCTTAGGTAGAAAATGAAAATCTCTCTCCTAAGTATACAAGCTAGTATGAGATATGACTGATAGATGATATATGTTGTTCGGTTGATTAGGAAGCTAACGATTAATATTATTTATTCCCAAAAATATCATGGTATACTTTTGTTAAGTATAAATATCCTAACTATCTTAAACTAGATGTTAATTATTCCTCTCACTTATTTTATTATGTCTAGAAGTATCAGTACGAGATGTTTGATCAATTATTTTTCTAATCATAATCGTAATGTCATATTAAAATTTATTATGTGCAGAAGTATCGATGATTAATACATTATTATTTTTCAACATCTTAATGGCAAATAATTATTTTTTAATAAAATATAATTAAAATAAAAAAATTAAGATATTTCTTTAAATACTAATAAATATGTAAATTAAGTATCATAATCAATAAAAATAATTAAATATTATAAGTTATTATATGTAGTTATTTTATATGGTCTCAAAATATTTGAGTGAATTAGATATAACGAGTATCTCTTGATACTCTCTTGATATTTTAGATATGATATTTTAATATATTTTTCTAGTCGACATATCTTATTATTAATAAATATCATTTCTTAGATGTTTGACTTTAGAATATTTAGTTTGTTTAGTGATGAGTTTCATAGGTGAGAGTGAATAACAAATGAAACAATAACATATAGATACATCTAGAAGTGTTTCCCTGAGTCAAGAAAAATTGATATAATATATCTCGCTCTATTCTCAAAGATGTCACTTGTCTAGTCTGTTAATCCTGTATCAAAGCATCAAAAGGAAAAAAAAATATTACACTTATGTTGATTCATAAAATAATTTACAAAAAATAAAGTATGATGAAAGTTTGATATATAAAAATTATGTATCAAATAGACAGATTCAATGTGTATATTATCGTATCTATTGGCTTATATTGTGATGTTATTGGCTACAATAATATTAAATTTTATAGACTTAAATAAAAAGGTAAAAAAGGAGTGATTACTCATGATATGAATATCTGCTCATAAATTTATTATCTAAGAATATGTAGTAAGATAATGTGCAAAAAGTATATTTGATGTAAATATGTCTAAACAAGTAGCACCTGAAAAAGGGGCCTAGAGTTTTCTTCCTCTTAAAGCATTACTATAATACGACAACTAGATGTGGTTGTAATAGTAACAAATTAAGTATGTCTAATTGTTTGTCATATAGGTTATGAACCTTGAAATATGTGTCGCAATTTAGGATACTATGCTTAATACTTCTGTTGAGTATGTTTGAATCTCTCATAAAAAAAGCATGTCATCATTATTTTCTTTCTATAGGAGTACCTCTTAGTTTTCTCAGTAATTTCAAGGCCACTATATGATGAAGATCCCACCCTCAATTTTTATAAGATTATTTTCATTGGCCTCACACTAATTTTAGTTATTTTTTTAACTCACAATATGATAGACATACTTTTATACAAATATGAACTAGAAATAACAATCCGCATAAACCACCATGATATTATGTAAAATTTTTGAAAATAAGAATTTCAATGCATATAAATACACTAATTGTCTTATTGCTAAAACAAACATGATGCATCTTTTGTATTAGTGCTTTAGTGTTTGCCGCCATGAGTTCTAACATTGTTGCCAAGAAAATGCTTTGGATTACTTGAAACTTATCGTTGAATATTTGATGTCCTCCAAATACTAAAAAAAACAAAATACTCATGGTACATGGGCATTCACTATTGTAGTGTGGTAGTGTGATCAACTCCATTATAACTATTAGTGAGTGTTGTCATTGGCTCTTGAGTGTGCATAATCACTTGCTCACTTCTTTTATAGTGCCTCTTTTTTGGAAAGCTTCATTTGATACCAAGTTTAAATTAGGTTTTGAGTTCAGTGCCAGGGTGGAAGAGAGAGGAGAAGCTGAAAAAAGGGATGAATTTTATTGAAAGAAAAAAATATCTTTTAGAATCAAACATAAATCATACACACACGCGTACACACACACACACACACATATATATTAAAAACAAATAAAATAATAGAAAATAAATTTAAACTCTGATAATAATCTACTTTAAATATTCGAGTAAATATCTTATTATAAGTCTTTCCTTCTGATGTTCTCTTTTCTCATATGAACTAATCTTCACATGAAATGCTCACTTGCAACCATCAACAAAGATTCTGCAAGGTTGAGCTACTAATTTTTAAGTTTCATAAAAGTGAGATATTTATCATCTCCATCATTACTTAATATTATCTTGAATAACATAATTTCTCAGTAGGAGATTTGAGTGTTTTGATATTATAAAGAAAAATAATAAAAGAGTCAACAAAATGGGGAGTATGTGTTTACAATCTTCTTCTAATTGTATAATAGGTGATCTAACAAGCATCCAATGGAAGCCTATTCGGCATTCCTGAGAATCGAACTTGTGTTCTTAGAGTTAGAGTATTAATTCTCTTCTACCAAATGGACCATTATATGATTTATTCATATATGTCTAGTTCAAGATGAATAAACAATGTGACAAGCTCTTATAATATTTTGTATATCATGCAAGATGTGAAAATAAAAAATAAATCCGGCTTAATGAATTGCCATAACAGTTAACAATATGGAATCAATCAACAACTACACTAGCACGTACACTGCACTGAATACCCACATTTCAGATTCACACCATGCTTGCACATAAATTATTGCACATTGCATGATGATCGAACTATTTTACTTGATACAACTTAGCACCACATACACAATGCACTCCCACCTTGGTTGCCACTATTACATGCACACACACTATTATTGCATATTATTTTGTTAGGTTCACCATGCACATAAACATATACACATGCATCAATTGCACACACATGTATCATGTCATGCACACATCGTACTTTGTATAGGTGTTCTTGCACCATGCATGTTTGTTTGTACTTTTACAAATGCATGCTTGTACTCAAGCCTACCTAAACACATGTATTTGTGCTATTACATATCTACGCCTGAACACAACCCATTACATTTCTCCACAGGGTTTGCTTTGATACCATGTGAAAATAAAACTCAGAGTTGATAATGTAATACAAACTCACCAAAAAATGCAATGAAGCATAAAAGCTTATAAATTTAAAAAATAACATAGGGGGTGCTCATGCTCATAAATTGTTTGTTTCCATAAAAAATAAAATATTAAAATAAATAATAAAAAATCCCATTAGAAATATTTTTATTTACTAAAGTTCTAGTTTTCTCAATAAATTAATTTTCATTGGACACTTTATTTTGGGAAGGTGCTGTACATGAAATCTATCTAATCTAATGATCTAAACAATAAGGATTAAAAGATTCTAGAATTTCTTCAAAAGAGTTTTTATTGAAGTGAATATTGTTGATTTAGGGTTTCGGCCATAATGAATTAGTAAAAGGAAAAAAATATGAGGGGGAGAAAGTAAATGAACAAAAGAAAAGAATTTTCTTAATTATCTAAAAATTATTTTAAAAAAAATACAATATCAATTATATATATATTTTGGGAAAACCCACATGTTGGGTGCTCCCAAATAATGAAATAGAAAAAAACATAAACAACAAAAAAAGAAAATTAAATTATATCGCAATATTATCTCCAAAGTTGGTATGTATATGTTACAAATACATAGCTTAAAAGAAAAAAAAATAATATGTGGTTTTTGAAACTCCATGAAATTTTTTGTAATTTATTCACTAGTATAGACAATGACTATTGAATAGTAATGAATCTTCTCTCTTATGAAGTTATAATCAATCTTGATATATTTAGTTTACTTTTGAAATATTTGATAGGCAGCAATGTATAGAGTTATTGGGCTATCACTATAAAATACTATCAGTATCTAAATTGGTAGGTATATTTTCTTTGCTTTAAAAATGACTGATTTATCATAACTCATAAATAGTCGATGTTTTAGTTTTATACTTTATCTTTGTATTAGATCTTTAAATAATTATTTTTCTCATATTTTTCTAGGAAAAGGAATTATTTCAAAGAAAAATATAAATTCTATGATAGATTTTCTCTATGATCATGTGAGACCAATTGAAATTAGAATATGGCTATGCTCATGATATTAAAACGTAATCTCATATCAAAAGATTTTTTATATATCTAAGAAACCTAAAATTATATTCATATGAAGTTATCTATAAAATTCTGAAATGAGTAATTACATTGACAGTGTAGTTAATATCTAGCATGATCATTATCAAATAATTTAATTTTCCTATTATTAATCTCATACCTGATAAAATTAATTGGTAAATCAACATATGTAAATGAGTTTATACTTGGATCAATTGATGAGTCAATAAGTATATATCATAGTATAACTAGGTTAGACAAAATTATCAAGACGTATCTTCTTAGAGAAAGAAAATTTATACTTTCTGAGTATTCAATCCCAAATTTAACGTTAGAAACTCAATTTGTGAAATGATATGTCCAATTGATCATTTTTTATAAGCAGAATATTATTGTTGTAACTACTAATATCACATATTGACTTTTTAATCCATATTAGAAATAATAAAAATAGTTCTCATAAATATGCTAAAGCATATTCTATGAGATTGCTTCAGGCTATGAAGGGTCTTCCATAATCTATGCATCTTACCTAACCTCTCATAAATAATAAATCTTGTTGGTTGTTACATAAACTCTTTTATCTCAATATTTTAATGAGGGAATGTATTCTCTATATTTAGTTGGTACATAGTTTATTTTTGAGTTATAACAATAAAAAGTAACAATCTAATAGTTGTTAATTTACATCTAACCATAGTTATGAAAAGGGTGCCTGAGGCGCGCCTAAAGCTCAGGCGCCACCACTCCCGGGAAAAATACCTCGCTTCAAGTGAGGCGCAGCAGGCAAGGAAGCACAAACACGACACGGATACGTGTTCGATACGCCACGTGGCGTATCATTGATAAATCCGTATCCGATATGCCACGTGGCGTATCGGACGTCTAGTGGGCATCTGAGGCCAGAGGGCAGGCACAAATTGAGGGGGGGAGGCAGGGGCGAGCGCGAATTGAGGGGGGAGGCAAGGGGCGAGCGCGAATTGAGGGGGGGAGGCAGGGGACGGGCGCGAATTGAGGGGGGGAGGCAGGGGACGGGCGGGGATTGAGGGGGAGGAGGCAGGGGGCGGGCGAGAATTGAGGGGGAGGAGGCAGGGGCGGGAGGGAATTGAGGGGGAGGAGGCAGGGGGCGGGTGGGAATTGAGGGGAAGGCAGGCGAGTGGGAATTGAAGGATGAGGCAGGCGGATGGGAATTGAGGGGGAAGGCAGGCGGATGGGAATCGAGGGGGAAGGCAGGCGGGCGGGAATTGAGGGGGGAGGCAGGCAGATGGGAATTGAGGGGGAAGGCAGGCGGGCGGTAAAATAAAATAAAAAAATATATTTTTATATAATATAAAAATAATTTTAAAATATTATTTTATTAAATAAAATAAAATATAATATTTTTATTTTATAAAATAAAAATATATTTATTTTATTTTATAAACTAAAATATTTTAATTTAATTTATTTTATTTTATAAAATACCTAATATTTATAAAGAAAATAATTTTTATTTTTAATTTAATTTTTTTTATCATGACGTATCCTAGCCGTATCCGTATCCTAGTTTTTTAGAATTTACCGTGTCCCCGTATCCTGCCGTGTCGTATCCCCGTGTTCGTGTCCGTGCTAAACCAAGCAAAACACAAACATCAGCACCAAAACCAAAGTCAAAACTATCTAGCTTTAAACATACTCATACTCTTGCTTTGATCGATGAAGATGAAAAGATGATCTATTCATCGGGAGAGGAAGATGAAGAAGAGGGAGAGTGAAAGATTTATGATGGGGATGATATTAATGAAGATTTTCTTGATTTAGATTTAGATACAGATACATGAGTATTTATTTTATTTTAGAACTTTGAATGTTTGTTATTTTGTTTTGAAATTTTAAATGTTTGGATGATGAGAGCACTATTAATATTTGATTTTTATCTTTGATGTTCTTTAGTTTTTATTAGATGAAAATTAAAGACTATATTTAGTAAAATGTATACTTTTTATGTGTATTAGGCTGGGTGCGCCTCGAATAAAAAAGCACGTGCCTCAAGTGTGCCTTGCGCCTTAAGGCACCAAAAGTCTTTTGCGCCTCAGTGCGCCTCATGCCTTAAATAACTATGCATCTAACTAATAAAAAATATCTTATTTGTCAATATAATTGAAAGATGAAAGAGTCTCTTATATATATAAGCTATGATGAGATATAGTTTTAGATGATATAAGATGACATTTTATTGATTATTAAGTTAATGATTATTTTTTTTAAAATATCCAACATACTCGTATATAGTAGAAGTATCATAGTTATCTCAACTAGATATTAATTTACTCTTTAAGCTATTTCATAATGTGTAGGATTGCATGTACAAGATATCTGAATTATCTCATGCTTCTTAAAGAAATTAGAAAAATGATGAAATATTTTAAAATATTATTATTTATCTACATCTTAATATTATATGTTAACTTAGTTTTTTTCATAAATTAAGATATAATGTTAAATTTTAATAGTATGTATGTTGAGTATAGTCATCAATAAAAATATTAAAATATTTTAAACCATCAAATGTTGTCATGATACATGATCCATAAATATTTGAAGAAATAAAATGAAATGAGTTCCTCTAAGTATTTTTGTGACATGCTAAACATTGAAGTTATAATATTTATTCTTAAGTGATATGTTTCATAATTAATGAATATAACTCGTATGATATTTGATTTCAAAATCTTTGTTCCAATGACATATATTTCAATCGAAAGTAAGTTACTAGTGGATC
The DNA here is from genome assembly GCA_029783825.1 of Sapria himalayana. Classification (NCBI taxonomy): domain Eukaryota; kingdom Viridiplantae; phylum Streptophyta; class Magnoliopsida; order Malpighiales; family Rafflesiaceae; genus Sapria; species Sapria himalayana. The sequence goes on along the minus strand of JAREIK010003765.1, from coordinate 1,570,611 downwards.
ATAATACACATGCATCTAGAGTGGCTCATGCGGATGGAAAAGAACATGTAGAGTATCTCAATCAATATTAAGAGAAGTTATTTGTATAGTTTGCTGATTTTGCATATGAACATAAAAAATAATAATATCATAATCATGTTACTTAGTAAAGTAATTTATAAAAAATAGATGATAATGAAATTCTGATATACATAAAGTATGTGTCAAAAAAAATTCCACATTGATGTTGTCATGCCTGTTGACCCTTTACAACAATACTATTAGTTATGATAATATTATAATCTCTAGACTCTACAATAGAAGTAAAAAAAATATTATTATTTGTGATATGAGTGGTGAGCAGAAAGGGTGGTAAATGTAAAAGTGTCTCGGCCAATGCCAATGACACCCAAAGAAAGAAGAACCAATTTGAGTAGGTCAAGTAGTGTATAATATTATCTTTGAAACTTGAAAAATTAATCGTAATTCATGGTGTAATATCTTTTTTTTTTTGAGCGTGTCTCATTATCTCTTAGAAATATCAAGTTACAATCAACTTTCTTCTTCTTGGAGTGCCTATGTTAGCTCTCAGTTCTCTCTCTTTGTCTCTCTACCATTATGTAGTAAAAATATCATAGTATTATGACTAAACATACCAATTCTACGTGAAATAGGTGTACTTGTAGATATTACCAAATCTTCGCAATATAGTATGAGTTGTTAACATAGATATCGGATCAACAATTTTTTTCTCATTTGTATCTAACTTGCATAATAAGTTGACTCATCATGATCAATTAATTTTTTTATTAATTATTGAGTAATATTATCATTCAAATAAAATTTTTTTGAAGAATATGTTGATTTGATCACGTCTCAAATCTTTTTGTATATGTTATAAGAGCTAAACACACTAGACACTAGACACATTAGTATCAATTGATTGTCAGATATGCATTAGTAGTTGTTCATTAAGTACCATCTATTTATTAGTTTTAGGCTGAGGTTTATTTTTTAATAAGTGACTTATATAAGTTTGGACCAGAAGTTAGATCTTTACAAACATATCCCACATGGAGAATGTATTTGCTCTTGCCCCTCAATTTTTATTGGATTATTTTTAGTGATTCTACATTAATTTCAGTTCTTTTTTATCTTTTATTTATTTAAGAAAAGTTTCCAACATTATTTCATAATAATATTAAATAGAGACAAATTTACTTTAATTTTTTATACAAATTTACTTTAAAATTATTATGATTTTATATAAATTTTTTAAACATAAAGATTTTAAGCACTTTAAATCATACGCAACTTATTGTACTAATTTTGTATCAGACCAGTCCTGACAATCACCAAGTTTGTTTGAAAATGGATTCTGGACCATTGATTCACGTGGATGGATGTTCAATGGGTATGATATAATTTTGTATCGGTGCTATTGTCGTTGATGCCAAACATTGGCATATATTGTCACTGGCACCACATGATATCTATCATTGATAGTGCAACCACTTGTTCACACTAACTAACGCCTCTAAATAATGCTCTAATATCATGTATTGACTATTTTTGTTTATATATATTGTTTAAAAAATATAAATAATAAATTTGAGCAAAGGGAAGAGATGTGGGAGAGAGAATAAAGTAAAAAAAGGAAATTATATTTTTTATTCAAAAACTATTTTAAAAAATAGAACATCAACAATGTATATTGCTTGAGGTAGCTTACATGTTGGTTGCTCTCAAACAATGAAATGAAAAAAAATTAAATAACAAAAAAATAAAATAAAACCTAACTTCAATTATGAACATCAACAAAGTTTGTGATTTAGTTAAATAGATACATAGTATATTTAGTATAAATAATAAGTATAGTAGAAAAACATTAAATTCACTAGGAGTCATTATTTTAATAGGTCTCCAAATATTTTTTTTATTAATTAGATTGAATAAATTCATATTAGTATCAACTTTATGTGTTTGGCAAGAAATTACTATATATTTTTTTGATGGATGCACCTCATAATTAAGATAGTGACATTCTTCATGGTGGGCTATGTGAGTTTTATTTTGATCAATGAAGACGGATTAAATATTTTTTTTATTATTAATCTTCATTTGTCAATAATATCTTGAAAATCAATGAAGAATGATTAAAAATAATTTTATCATCTTTTTAATTTTACAAACATATTAAAATTTCTAATATATTTCATATAATTATTTTTCTTTTATTTGTAATTATATTTAAATAAATAAAAAAAAAGATTTTGATGTTATAACGGATGCTAATAAAGTTAATACATAATATATCATTTTAGATAATATAAGAAATATTAATTCATGAGATTTTAACTATTTTATAATATTAAAATTTTATAATTTATCTTAGTATTGCAAATGTTGCATCTTCAACACAAATCAATTTGTTTTTTTTTTAATAATTGGATAGAAATAGACCATATATAAACACAAGTAATATAATACTATAGGAAGAGATATTATCATATTTATTTATATTTTGTTTATATTAGTTATTTAATTTTTTTATATAGCTTATTATCTAGTTTGAGTGATTGTTATATAAATTGTTATTAAATTTAAAATATTTTTAATTCTTCAACTTTAATCTTTGGATTTATATAATTAATTAAGTAATATATTAGTACAATAAGCATTTAAGGTGTTAATTTTTTTTTTTACTTGTATTTTGCTCAAAAGTTAATTTTTTTTAAATATTGTTGTCCGAAAGAAAAGTCATATGTCCCACATTGAATTCACTTGTGTTATCCCCACTTCCTCTTGTGTGGCCTCTTAAAATAGTTTTATGCTTTTTAGTTGGAAAGTTAGTTTTATTTATGTTATAAATATATCTAAATCTAATGTAAGTTATAAGAGTATAAGTTGAAGAATACATGTTGGTAATTTCATAAAAAATATTTAAAATTTTTTAAAAATATATCCTATCATTTACTTGCTTAAAGTCGAATATAATTTTATTTGTATTATTATTTATATAATCTGATAGAATATTTTAATACATGACACAATTTTTCTACTAAACAAGTTGCATTTTAACAATGATAAATATGAAAATGAATTTTATTAAAATATATTGATTTATATGAAATTAAAAATTTTTTATAATATATTAAGTGAATAAAGAAATTTTATAGATCAATTAATTTTTAGTGAAAATAATATAATAAATAAGTCTCAGTTAAAAATTTTTTGTTAGATGACTTTTTTCTCATTATTTTTACAAATAAATGGATGATATTATTATTATTTGAATTATTATCAAATATAATTCTAAGAATTTAATTTTGAATATTACATTATAGGATAAAATCATGATGATGAAATATTTTTGACGAAAATATAATATTTTCTTTTTTAGCATTCAATTTGAACTAACATAATAGAAAGTTATATGTGTTATTTTGATTAGTTCATATATCAAATATCACATTAATAATACCATGATTTTAATTTTTTTTTTAATTATTAATCACCTTTAATTTTATTATATTTTATGATATCATCGTGATAAATTATCCTATAAATCTTATGATGCGAGGAGTGAACATAATTCCTCTAATGAATTGTTGATCATATTCAAAAGGTGTCATTCACAATGAACTCGATCTAATTTTAATTCCATATCCATTAGGTTGAAATTGCTTATGTTCTAATACATTATGTTCTTTTGCTACATTTTTGATAGTTTTATAAGATGACATGTTTCATCACAAATTAACTTAATTCGTAATGTAAATTTCGTGCTTCATTTGAATATGTATGACCTAACTATGACAGAAAATTGCAACTTTTATAAATATGAAATGATAGTGATTGCATTACACGTAATTCTGCTGTCCTACTTTTTTTTTCCTTTTCAGTGGGATACTGCTGGACAGGAGCGTTTTCGGACTATAACAAGCAGTTATTACCGAGGAGCGCATGGGATAATAGTACTAATTTCTTTTTCATGTGCATTGAGTTTTTTCAATTAACATGCAAGTTGGGCTTGAGCTACCTTTTTTTTTTGTGGGTAGAACTTTGAGCAAAACTGTATGTATGAAGTATTTTTCAAGAGACTGATATATTGTACTGGGAATCTTGGCAGATTGTCTATGATGTTACTGATGTGGAGAGCTTTAACAATGTAAAGCAGTGGTTGGATGAAATTGGCAGATATGCAAATGATAGTGTCTGCAAGCTCTTAGTGGGGAACAAATGTGATATAGTAGAGAACAAGGTAGTGGACACTCAAACAGCAGAGGTAAGAAAGTGGTTTATTGATTGTTTTCCCTTTTCATGTATTCTTCTTGTTTAGATCTTATCTATTCTTTCTTTTATGCATTTTTGAATTGTGTCCAACATGTACTTGGTGAATTTGATGCGTATAGTATAGGGAGTGCATTTAGTATGAATGGGCTCCTAAGCAATGATTAAAATATTGGTTTCTACAGATATATCGGCACTTAGATTTTATGGATATATCGGCTATATCGAAGATATATCGGTGTGTATTTGTATGTGAGCTCCAATCAATGATAGATATATCGGTTTTAATATATATATCAATACTTAAAATTAATGAATATATCGAAAAATTTATCATTGCTCCTATGTAATATTTTACTATTTATTTTCCATATTGAATTAAATAAATATATGTTATTTTCTTTAATATTTTACATGGTATTAGAGTTGTGGGAAAGAAAATTATGATAGCTGACTACTGGCATGGTAGTTGCTATTTGTCCGAATGATGAAAAAAAAGGTCATATCCAGTGCACAAAGCTCTTATTATTTCTGAGAATAAGAGAGGTTGTCTTTCATGAGTCTTAGATTTGAGATTTATTATTCTTGGATAAAATTATTTCTTATGGCACCAAGGTATAGTCTTTGTCTAAATGAAGAAGTTTATACTAAATTGTTATTACTTAGCTTTGGAAGTTTATGTTTGGATTATCTTCTTATTTTTTTTATTTTATGGACGTTACAAGCACCTACCTCTATTTGTTGGTATTCTTCTTTTGTGTCCTACCTTAGTTTGATCCAAGATGGATCAACTTGATCATTTGGATATAATTCAATTTAACTTGATTTTTATCAATTCTATTTTTTTATTTTTAGATTTCAAGTAATTTAGGTAATTTTTTGAAAATCATGTTATTGTGTGTCATTGTATTTTCAATAGTGTATTTATAACTTTTTTTAGAATTATGACATTTATATTTTGATTTAGTAGACAGGAGAAAAGGGGAGAAGTGTTTCGCTATCATGCATTCAATATTAAAAGTTGAGATAAAGGAAAATTGTTGTGGTTTAGATTTTAGGAGGAAAAAATGTTCTTATTTTTAGAGTCATGAGGGTGATAAATTAATTATTGGGTTACAAATAAAATGGATTTTATTGAATTTAATAAAAATAAAATTAATATTTTAGATATTTTCATTTAGATAATGATAACTAATTAAAAAATTTGAAACTAATTTGCCGCCCAATCTTACGTCTTCCCATCTACCTAAAAAAATTAAGCTTCAAAGATGATTTTGTAGTTTAGATTTACTTTAAAATAAATAAAAAAGAAAATTTTAGAAAAGTTGAAAAAGATTTTGCTAAATATTAATATTGTAAAAAAATATATTGTTACAAAATTATTAATAAGTATAGAAGTCTAATATGACATGCCGGATAATATATCAAAAAATACTATATATTATATTATAGACAAATTTTAATTTGTCGAGATCATTGAATATAAATCTATTTTAATTTTAAATATCCTTTTAATTTATGATATTCGGTTTGTAAGGAAAAGAAATAATTAGAATAATTATTAGTTTAGTTCTTTTGCTTAACTTTGTGAAATATCATAGACTAGTTCATTATATATAAAAATATATCTAACTCAAATATTATAGGATCCTTAGGTTGGACAAGTAAATATGATATTATAAAAAATATAAATTTAATAAATTTAATAAATTTAATAAATTTAATAAATTTAAATAATTTATGTTCTTAGAAAATATATTAAAGTGATATTAATGATGTTTGATATATGAATTATTCAAGATGATATTCTTTTTGTGTATGTCACAATCAACCATATTGATTCTAATAAGAAATTAAGTAAAAAAATATCAAGGTTTCATGATACATTGTATCCTCATAATAGTGTTGTCGTATAGGATTGTGTGTAGAGCATATTTTAAAAATATGAAATATAAAATAAAATATAGTGTTATATTTAATAATATGACATAATAATGTCAATGTGTATATTGACAAAAATTATTAAATATGATTGTTTAGTTGAAATATTTCATATTAAATATATGTGCCACATTATTAATTTAATAATATTAGTTGACTTCAAATTAATTTCATTATCATTAAAATATGTTCGAAATTTATTATAATTTGTTAGAATGTCAAGTAAATATTAAGAATTTTATAATTAATGTAACTCAGTTGGCTTAAAAAAATTTTAATTTGATGTGAAATATTATTAAAATTTTACATATTTAATATTATATTTATATGTTGATTATCAATATATTATATTTGATTTTATAAATAGTAAAATTAATTAACTAATAATAAATACATTTGATTAGGATGTATGATTTTTATTTTTAAATTTTTAATTTTATTTCTATATGATAAATTTGTTTATTTTTATATACTTTTATTATTATACTATGGTATATATATAATATTAGTAGTGTGCTTAAATAATATAAAAAATATTCATATTTTAATTATATATATTAAAACATTCATATTTTAATATTTTATTGCTTATTTATATATATGAATCCTAAAGCTAATATTTAAAAGATTAAAAAATATGTTAAATTTCATGTGCTGACATGATTTGATTATTAGTATTAAATAATAAAATTTATGAATAATTATAAAATTTATATAAATATTATTAAAATAAATATGATATCTATAGCAAAATTTTAAGTAAGGAGATAAATATCATATTTAGAGATATTGATGTATTTAGATATCAAAAATTGGTTGAAATCATATAATATTTTTTTCTGTGTTATCTAATCATGCACATGATCTATTAGATCCCACTTGTGTTTACTGTAGTGTTGGAATTTTTTGTTGTTGTTATGAAGGTTATTACGAAAAAAAGAATAAACCTATAATCTGATATTGTATAAGATTTGTTATGCTTAAATGATTAATAATATACACAAATAATTCTTCATTTGTTAGATAAATTTTATTATAAAATTAACAATTTGTATTATCAAGATTAAGACCAAATAGATGATGACTGTGATCAAGGACTAGAAGCATGGATGTTCATTATTCTATATTTTTGTATTTCATGTTAAAGGAGTTTGATTGTATTTTATTTTCATATTATTGTTATATTGTATAGTTTTAAAATAAAAAAATATATAAATATTAAATCATTTTTTTTATTTTTCTATTTTTTTAAGTTTTAACTATATTGTTGTGTGTGTATATATTAGAGGTGTCAACCGGCCTCGGTCGGCCTGGCCCGACATGAGGCACGGCACGGGAATATCCCGTGCTCGGGCTCGTGTCGTGCCCATGTAAGGCACAACCAGTGTCGTGCCATGCCGAGGCCAACTGGGCCTTGTGTCGTGCCTGACCCGGCACGATTCCGTGGCCCGTGGCATGGCCCGTAGGCACGGTCGGGGTCACCGTTCAAACCCAGCCCTGGCGTCCCGCACCCGCAGTCCTGCACCCACTAACCTGCAAACTTGGCTTCCCGCATCCTCACGGGTCACAGGTGGGTTCACTATGACTCGGGACAATGCCAAGGCAAGCTTCCCCTTCCCGCAAAAAAGACCGTGGGTCGGGTCCAATCAGACCTGATCCGCAGTCCCCCCGACCCGCAAAAAAAAATTAAAATGTTCCGTTGGATCTTGACTCTAACGACTAGGGGGCAAAATCCAACGGCCCTCATGATTCTGCCCCCTAAAAAATTAAAAAAATTCAAAAAAATGACTTTTTAATAAAAAAAATTTCTTTGATCTATAAAATCCATCCCCTCATCTCTATAACATTTATGTTTTTTATAAATATTTATTTTCTTAAATTTCACATTTTCTCTCTCCTCAAAAATTTTGCTCCTCTCTCTCGGGATTCGGGAAGTCGGGATTTCGTCATTTGACTTGACTTTTCGGAAATCTTAACTTAGGTTTTGAATTTTGAGCTAGACTGTGGTGTACCGTGCACGTGATCAATCTGATTGCTTTACTGGGTAATTTATTTTAAGTTTTTTTACTCTCTCTAGTCTCTCTCTCTAGACCTAAAATAGATAAATTTAAAATCTATCATCTGGTCTCTAAATAAGTATCTTGTTTAACAAAAATCCTAAAAAATTATAAATACTAATGAAACATATTTAAATTTAGAAAATAAAAATCTTACACAGAGGTCTGAGGCTGCTGAAACTTTGGTTTCTTCAGTCGTCTCAACCCAAACTTCTAAAAAATAAAAAACTAGGAGGACTTGTGTAGTTTGGACTCATTTTAATATAATAAAACAAAAAAATATTAGGGGTGAGGAATAAGAAATGGCACAGTGCAAATATTATATGAGAATTTTAACATATAAGAGTTCATTTGGGGCTAGGCACCTTAAAAGGCATGCCAAATTATGCACCAAAAAACATAGTCCATTAGATCTTAGGCAAACTAAATTTGGCACTGTATTTTTTGAGTACTGGATCGAGTTCAGTATCAAAGTTTACTCTCTTCATATACTCCAACGAATTGGGTAGGGACGACATGGTCAGACTTATCATATTGATGGGTCTTCTGATCAGATTTTCGGAAGATCCAAGGGTAGTGCGCATAATGCAAACATATTTTCAACCTGCTTATCGTAGGATTCCTAGATCCACATCTAGGAATGACATACTAAAATTGTATAAGTTAAAAATAAAAAATAATTAATGAATTTATGGCATATAGTGGAGTGGTGTCCGTGACGTCCGATATCTGGATAAGTCATGATAAATCATCTTAGGCATATCTCACCAGCCACTATGTAGATTCTAACTGGATTATGAATAAAAAAATTTTAGGATTCTCTGAGATTCTTCATCCTCATGATGGCGCGACCATTTTTGAGTGTATGATGAAAAATTTTAGGGAATATAAAATTCAAAATAAAATTTTTAGTGTCACATTTGATATCGTATTTAATAATGGAGTAGCGATTAACATGTTTGTTAGGAATATTAGAGACGTACCATTAAGAGAGATTTTTCATGTCAGATGTATGTGTCACGTGATTAACCTGATTGTTCAAGCAGACATGAAGGAGTGTTCCTCCACGTTGGATAATATACATAATGCACTAAATATATTTGTACTCCTCGCAGACAACAGGAATTTGATAGTCTCTGTTTGTCTCTGAATCTTAAGAAGAAGAAATTTCAATCGGATGTGAGATATCGTTGGAATTACACGTACATGATGTTGGAATTATGTGTTGGATACGAACACGTAATATCCAACTATATTAATAGTAAGAGTGACGAACTTATTATTGACGACACTGACTGGACTTCAGGAATTTCATAAATAAAATTCCTGAAAATTTTTTATGACACGATAAACATGTGTTTGTTGGTTTATACACTCACGACTTGCATTGCACTCAGGTGCATATGCAACATTAGTAGCATGTTTAGGAAGTATCGAGCTGACTTGACACTTAGCCATATGGTTGCAGAGATGGAAATCAAGTACTTGAAGTACTTAGCCATACACTGCATGTATGGACCCCAGGGTTAAGGTAGAAGGGATAGAAAACACACTAACTTATATTTCCTCGTGCATGAACCTGGAAGAGCCACCTGAATGATTTATTCACAAGAAGTTGATTGACCTATTTACATACTACGATACTAGATATGGTCATGGTAGTAGTGAGACTGTGATTATGGACATGGATACCTTGTTCGGAGATGAAGATTTTTTCATTTATCTAGCAAGGGGGAAACGTCGGGGTTGACCATCACATAGGAGCGAGATTTCTCAGTACTTAGATACCGATTACTGCTCAATCCTATCACATTCTGATACTAAGAACTTTGATATATTACAGTGGTGAAAATCATATGAGTCCATTTTTCCCGTGTTATCTAGGTTGACACTGGATCTACTGACTCCTCCGGTGTCGAGCATAACATCGGAGTCTGTTTTTCTGTTGCAGTGAATGTTATTTCAGATAGGAGATCAAGATTACGTTCCGATATTGTTGAGGTCTTGACCTATTTGAAGGATTGAGAGGATTTGAGATTTAGCATCCATGATCGTGCTGTAGCTGGGACTGGGACTAGGACTGCTGTCGCATCCACTGCGAAAGCGGATGAGTTGATTGCTGATAATGATGATCCATATGATACTGATCTTGATGTTGCGACTGATGATGCTCATGATATGCCAATTGACGATTGATGATGATTCACTGTTTTTTGAATTTGATGTTTTGTTTTTTATTGATTGTATGCTTTATTTATACGTTACATTGAAATATTAATTTGTTTGGTTCAGACATTTGGTATCTATTAGCTGATTGATATTTTTCATTTGGTTTGTTTTTTTTTTTAAATTTTTTTTAACAAAATTATTTGATTTATTTATTTTTTTGTTTTATTTTTTTATTTAAAAATTTATAATTCTATTATTTAATTCTAATAAATTATAAACTAATTTTATTTAAAATTATAAAAAAAATTTAAACTTTGTAATTTAATAAATTTTAAATAATTTTCATTTTATAAATTTATTATATTATACATTATCTATAATTTTATATATAATTTAATATATTTTATAATTAAACTAAAATATAAAACTATAAAATTTTAAAAAAAAAATTTTAACCTAGCCCGTACGGCCAGGTTATGCCCGGCCGGGCCTGGCTTTTATAAACCATGCCATGTCAGGCACGGCATGGTACAGTAACCGTGTCTGGCCCGGCACGAAAGCACGGCCATGCTCTAAAAAAATGGGTCAGACCAGCTCGGCACGGCCTGTTTGACACATCTAATATATATGTATAATTATGTTTGTGTGTGTGTGTGTGTGTGTGTATTCAATATATATTACATATGTACAATTTACTACATACATGCAGTGTATATATGTGTTACATATGCATGTATAATATACAATATGACCTTTAATTTTTGTAAGTTTTTTTAAAGACTTTTTTTTTATTTTCATATATGATATGATATTTTAAAATTTCATGCCTGGCCAAACATCACCTATGCCTATTCCTCGGAATGTGTCAGGTTGGTTGTCTGCAAGCTTGTCCTAACATGTCACAACATGGTGGTTCTGAAACTTTCGGCTATAGTGGGCCATTGTTTTGGGGAAGGTGTACTGTAACCTTCAGCAGTGTGCATTTGTGTTTGGGCAAGAATTCCTCAGAGGGATTTGCAGTGTTTGTTTGTGCAGTGTCTTTTTTCTTTTGAAGCAACATAACTTAGGTTTTTGGTATTATATTGTGGGTTATATTTTTCTTCTAACTATATTCTTATTGTGAAAAATGTTAAGAATTCTAGTTATTACTCAGTGAAAACTTGAATTATCCATCATGGGCAATCAGTGTCCTGACGTGGTTCTTAAGTCAGAATATGCTTTATCACCTGACAAATGAAATAATTAGTGTTGTGGTGAAGGAGAATTGACTATAGAAAACTTCTTATCTTTTGGTTGCCATGACATATAAGATTGTGAGAGTTTACATCATTATGCAGGTCTCAGATGACATATATTTGATACAGTTGTTTAACTTCTTAGATTGAGACTTATGGACATGAGCATGATACAACTTCATTTTTACAATTTATTCGGTTGGCTGCATAGTTTTAAAGATATTTTCATCTGAGGTTGAGGTATCAGAGAGTAATATAGTTGAAGAGACTTGTGGGCATGATATTTATGTATTCAATAGCAGTCGAGGGGTATTAGTCTTGATAGAGATAGTTATAGGAGAGCCTCAATTGTTAAGAGTTGTCGGTTATATTATCTTAGGCCATGGATGATGTCGAGAGCACTGCATGTAGTTGAGAGGGGCAAGTTATCCATCATATCCTTCTAGGGGTCCCCTCACAAGGTCTTTCCATAGTAAACTCTGCCGAAGGGGTTTATTAGAGATTCTTCTCGAGGCAGCAATATTATGTCTTTCCCAATACAGAATACAACTTTGATTTATGACTCTTGTATCTCATTTTTCTTTCTCACGCTCTTAAATTATTGACTTATGAATTCATCAGATTATAATTGATTATTTTATTTTTTATTTTTCTATGTTATTTGAATATTATGGTAGCTAATGACACTCCTTAAAAAGTTGTTGGGGGTGATATTTAGCTTGATTTTTTATTTTTTATGAATATTTTACATATTTTTGATTTGTTCATTTAATTTTTTTTGAGTTGACTTTCTGGGTAATCAAATCTTAAAAGTTTTTTTTTTAATATTTATTTGTCGAATTAAAAAATTGTGAGAAATTATTTTTTTTTTTTTTGAAATTGAGCAAAGTTGATTATTACTTCTTTTTAATGGTATGATCTCATGATACATATGTAAGTGTATTGAATACTTTACTTATAATTTCGTAATCTGATTACTTATAACAAGTTAAGTTGGTAATATTTTATTTGAATTTTAAGAATATTTACATCTTGGAGTATAATGCATCTTAATTAGAATAATATTGCAGACCTTCATATCATTTTTGCCAAATTGGTAACTAAGAATTTTGATCAAGCACCACAAGTCTTTGATTGTTGTTGTCATGGCAGGCAATTCTTGCCAGTTACATAAAAAACCTGTGACCCACATGTACTGTGTCTGTGTGGACCATGCCAATGGGTTATGCATGTGTGCCGTGTCTTGCCTGGAAAGTGGCACGGCTGGACTCAGCTCAGCTCGACCATGGTCCAGGCATGGTTCTCGACAGTTCCGTGCTGGGCCTGCCATGGCTATTTTGCGATGTTCTTCACTTTGTGCCTGGCCTGCCCAGTTCACTTGAGACCTCAAAGGGTTGTAGTTGTAGCTCTCTTGTTTTTACTCTTTAATTTGTTAGGGTAATACTATTGAGATGTTAACCCTGCGCAATGAGTAATGGTATTTTTATGAACATTATTATCTTTATCTATTTTTTTTATTGATGAACATTGATGTACTTGGATTAAATTATAGATATGTTCAATTTATTAGGAAATACTAATTATTGGCAAAATAATATAGGGGTTAGCAAAGGAACTGCAAATACCGTTTCTGGAGACGAGTGCTAAAGACAGCATCAACGTGGAGCAAGCTTTCCTTACAATGTCTGCCGAAATAAAGAAAAAGTAAGCTTTCCCTGTCCGTCGTGCCCCACTCGAGCTGTGCTCCTGGCTCCATGGACCTGGGGTGGGTGGCATCTATCACCCATGGGCTAAGTTCTTTACCTTTCTTTGGTTTATTTTTTTTCATTTTTTTTAACGCAGAATTGGAAACCAGACAACTGGCTTCAAGATAGCCGAAACTGTCGAAATGAAAGGGGAGCCAATACTACAGAATACAGAATCCCGCTGTTGTGGCTTATGAAATCAATTTCTTCCTTTTTTTTTTACTATCAACGCGTTATCTTCATTACTTTATATTAGAAATTATTGATCTGTAATTCCATAATTTAGTTTCTAAAATATCAATATATTTACATGCATATTTATACACAAAAGTGTGTGTGTGTGTTGGCAAGTAAATACAGTTTCTGGTTTAAAAAATGAAATGTTTAAAATGATCATGATAATGAATAAAAAAGATGTATTAAATCATAATTATGATAATAATAATTAGTAGTACAAAAAAAAAGAAGAAAATATAAGATAAATTGAGAAAATATATAATATTTTTCAGCATGATTTTATAATTATACCAATACAATTATACATGTCTTGGAACAATTCTACAATTGATATGAAATGTGTATTTTATAAATCTATTGTACATATTTTTATTTTAACATGATATTTTTATCAAAAATCCCAATAACATTAATAAATGTAAACCACATTATTTATCCAACCAAAAAAAAAAAGACAATTTATGCCTAGCAAAAATAAACATCCTCAGCATTATATAATAGGCAAGTCGTTTCACAAATCAAAATAAAAAATAAGACCAGATAATTTAAATAAAGAGAAATAAGAAAAAAAAAAAAAAAAACCTCATGAGGAACAACAAGGTCTGTTGGAGGTGGCAGTATTGGATTGGGGTCCTCCGATCACAATAGTTTCGCCGGCCTTTATGCTGCCGGCATCTGCAGCAGCCTCGCTGGACGCCATTTGCTTCTTGCTAATAATTCCATAAATCTCCGAGAGATTGTTTAGAAAAGCTTGATCTACGTTTTGTGATTCTAACGCAGAAGTTTCGAGGAAAGTGAGGCTCTCTTTAGAAGCATAGCTCTGGGCATCTTCGATTTTGACGGCTCTCAGTTGGTTCAGATCAGACTTGTTCCCGATGAGCATGATGACGATGTTGGAGTCTGCGTGATCCCTTAGCTCCTTGAGCCAGCGGGCGACATTCTCGAAGGTTGTGGGTTTCGTCACATCGTACACGATTAGAGCTCCCAGGGCACCCCTGTAGTACGCACTAGTTATTGCTCGGTACCTTTCTTGCCCAGCCGTGTCCCATATCTGGGCCTTCACCGTTCTTCCAGCAACCTAGTTACCCCCCCCACACACGCACACACAAAATAGAATAACTTTTCATGGAAGAAACACAAAAACATGTTCCATGGCACCATCAAAACCAATTAATCAGTCACACACGCGCCAAAAGTAATGTTCTAATTAGCACACCTACATACACAAATTCAACCCCCAGGGATGCCAGGTGTGCTTCCCTAGGTTGGATGTCTTCGTTAGCCTCAATACTCATATGGCTCAGATGGATGGAAAGAGAAAATCAATCGCACACATCTACTTTGTATAATTGCCACAGTAGAGAACCATGCCTGAACCTGGATCATCCCGGACCAAGGGCAAGGCTTGCAGCGAGCCCGCCAACCATGCCTCATGCTGAGGCAGGCATGATTCAGATGCCTAGCTGGTTGGCACGGTGACCCATGACCACACACAAGTGGTTCACGTACGCCAACATTAACATGCATGGCTTTAATGTTGGGATGCCCATTATATTTAAGGTAACAATTTCACTGCATATAGATTTCATTGTCTTTAAAATAAATATTTTTTAATAAAAAATTATAATCATTTGATGTGTTTCAAACTGGTACAAGTCGAGACAAACAGCTGCCAGATTTCTAGGTATATATATTTATAAAAAAATATTTTTTTTAAATATAAAAAATTTCTATAGATAATAAAATTTTTTTTTATTTCATTATTTTTCTATGATTATCTCGCATACTACACTCTTCCTCGTGCAGTTTTGTCCTTGCAATTTTTTTTTACTATTACTACAATTGCACTTGTGCATTGGCGGAGACAATACAATAAAAATTTTTAGTTAGATAATACAAAAAAAAAAATTGACTAGAACAAAGTAATTGCAATTACAATAAATATTTTTTAGTTTATAAATTATTTATTAGATTTTTTAAAAATTAAAAAATAACAAAAAAATAAATTTAATGATAATAAATTTGATGTAAATAAACATAATAAGAATAACAAAAAATTTGAGGCCAAAACTAAATTATCTCCAATAATATTGACTAAACTCATTTTCACATAAAAATTATGTGAATTTTAAAAGTATAAACTCACTTAAAAAGAATAAAAATATTAAGAATGTAAAAAAAAAAAATCAATGCAATATGTGTGTGTGTGTATTTATTATGTCATTTTTACTTAGAATATCCATTATCATAATTAGTTTGATAATACTTTCCATGCCAAAATCATTTCGGTTTATGAAATGGATCATCGACATTGAAGTAGATCCAACTTGCAAAATTTTGATCACCTGTGTTTGCTTGAGATCTAAAATATTTTGTTTTTGTGGTGTATTGATTGGTGCGCATTATAATGTGACCAATGCCAATCAATACACCATAAAAACAAAATATATTATATCTCAAGCAAACACAGGTAATCAGCAAAATTTTGCAAGTTAAATCTACTTCGACATCGATGATCCATTTCATATATGAAAATGATGTTGGCATGGAAAGCATTATCAAACTAATAATGATGGATATTTTAAGTAAAAATAACATTACAAATTAATATTATACAGACTTAGCTTCAGCAAAATTATAGTAGAATTTACAAGTCAACAAATAAAAATTATTATTAAAAATATCCATGATATCTAATATCTAAACTAATCATGAAAATATATAATTCATAGAGATATCAACTAATCCAGATAGCCCGAACAAGACACAAAGCCAAGCACAATTAAGAAACATGACTTGTAAATTCATGTCAGGCCAAATTTTTGGCACTAACTACCGCACAACATGACTGCCCATACAGGCTGATTTCAACCATGATGGCCAAACACGCTAGCATGGTCTTGACCCAGGCTAGCCAATAAAGAATCATACTAGCCCATAATGAACAAGGTTAGTCTTGTCAGACCTTACCTGACTTAGCACTACTCGACCAAAATACAAGCCAATAAGTCATGTCATGCTGACCATTTTTAGAAATGTGCTAGAATGACACACCCCATGCTAAAAAATTATTATGTCTCAATAAGGCAAGCTAGCCCATATGAACTTAAAAAAATCAAGACATGCCACGATGCCCCAAAACAGCACGACCCAAGATGGCTCATACGACATCTCTAATGCTTCCTTCAATTACCTTATTGTCTATTATATAGATTTAAAATAACTTAATAAAATAATTTTAAATTTTTTTGAAATTTTCTATTATTATGAATGTGATATCATATATGAGTATATGATGAAAATGTTTAAAGAATATGATATTCAAAATAAAATATTAAATATTAATTATGATACTACTTCTAATAACAATGCAACTATTAATATGTTTGTTAAAATTATTTGAGCAAAATTGTTAAGTGATATTTTTTATGTTATGTATATATGTCACATAATGAACACGACAACATAGACAAAAATAAAAATTATTTATCTCATACTAAAATAAAAATAAAAAATTTACTAAAATATCTAAGAACACCTTGTAGTCCATCAAGCCATGCCAAATCATCCTCTCATAGTGTCGTGCCGACACAACCAGGCCGTTGTACCCAATCCATATCGTGCTGCTACATTTAGTAATTAATGACAAGTTTAAATTAAGAAAAATGATCTACTATTAGGTTGTTTTGCTTAAATTTAAAATCATAAACATGATGTCTATAAATAGGAAGGCATCATACATATAAAGAAGAGAAAAAAAAATCATTACATATCTCATTATCTTCTCTATTATATTTTATTCAATTATAATTATTATAATTATTTATAATATATCATCAACATGAAACTCTGATCAAAGAGAAACAAATTGTGATTAAAAATTACATAATAAAAAATTTGGCATAATTTAAATTTGTGGCATTAGATATCACAGGAAACAATTATTTAACAATTATTGGTTAAGGTCCAATTGAGAGGTAATGCTCTTGTTGATACCATTAAAAAAGATAATAAAGTATCCAATAGGGGACATCAAAAACAATGATTTTTCTTCAACATCATTTTTATGAGGGACTAAAAAATAAATATGTAATAGTACAAGATACTCTTCAACTTTGGAATAGCCTAAAAGTACATTATAATTCCCTAAGGTGAATGTGATAACATATCAATATCATTTTCAAATGCAAGTCCATGGTCATATGCATGTGCATGGACCTAGTTGAGGCCGTTCAAGTCAATTTGGTAATCAAGACAGTAATTTCAAAAATTCATCTCAACTCTTGTAGTGAGAGAAGGCAAAATAACAAAAAAAAACTGAAATTTTAAGAGGACCACCAAAAATCCAATGGAAATCTCATTTTATCATTTTGGAATCAAAGGTCATTGATCACGTACCTGTAATATGCCAAAATATTATTAATCTCAATAACGAGTCACAAAAAAAATAAAACAAAGATGAGACCTAGTTTTGTTGTTGAATGCAACCCTTCTAATGAACAATTTAATGATATCACTCATCTAAATATTATTAATTTTTTTATCCAATCATAAGATAGTTCTTATTTGATTGATAAAAATAATTTCTAAGAATTATTATTAAATACATTTGAATCATCACGAATACATTGAATTTCATAAGAATTTTAAAATTAGATATGCTTAGCTGTGATTACTACTTAGATATTGACCAATGTGAAAATTTATAGTAAACATCTACTCTAAGATTGATAAGAAGGTAAAAAAAATATAAACTTCTAAGAATAATTAATTATTTTCTAGAGGTATCAAACAGGACGTGCCAGGCCAAGCACGGCACAGTAATTGTGCCCGGCCCGGCAAGGTTTTGCGGGGGTTCAGCTCGGCACGATTCACAGGGTTCGGCCCGGTCGGGCCGAACCCAAAATTAAAAAAAAATTAAGGTTTCGACGCGCGCCGTCGCGCCAAACCCCTATATTAAAAAATTAGGAATTAGGCTCGCCCAAAACCCTAATTTAAAAAAAATTAGGGTTTCGGAGCCCCCGTAACTCTAATTTAAAAAAATTGATTTCGGCACGGTACCGTGCCAACGGGCCACGGTACCATGCCGGGCCAGGCACGAGGCCCAGTTGGCCTCGGCACGGCACAAATGTGCCATGGTTGGGCATAACCCTAGCCCGGGCACGGGAAATTTCAATACCAGACCAGCCCAATTGACACCTCTATTATTTTCTAATAAGAAACTAGTTCCTTTAAATATCTATGTAATATTTATATTATAAAATAAATTTTTAAATAATAAAATAAGTTATATTTAATTATATGTGTTTTAGATAAAATATGAATTAAGACCTTCACATTACTAGAGCTTTTTTATCTTATTATTCACTTATTTAATTTTATTTTAGTCCATTTGACTCTTATAATGACTAGTCATATATAATAGCGGTAAATGTTCCTATGAAAATTATTATTTTATAAGACTCACTACTACTAATATAATATCACGAGACCACTCAAATAAAACACACAAATGACAAAATAAAAAAAAAATATTTTATCAAAAAAATTTTAACATTGAGGTCCTAGGTGAGTCAATTTCCAAAGATAATCAAGAATCCATAATTGAAGAAAATAAAAGATCTCTATCAATTATATTATAATACGAAAAATGAAACAAAAATGTAAAATATTATCAATAATATTTTTTGAATATAATATTGGGGAAAATAATATAAATAATAATGATAATCTTAAATATCTATGGGCGAATATAGACAAAAAAAAAAGATTAGCCAAAATAAAAATAATTTATAGAATATTAATTAAATTCACTACCAAAACATAAAATTTTTGAACTTGCTGTCCAAATACTTGCAATGTAGAGTCTATTAAATACAAATTAATATTTATATGAAAACATAATAAAAATAACATTATAATATATAAAACATGTATTAACTACATGGAAAAATATTTTCATGTTATGGATATAATTACATTTTGTTTTTTTGATAAGATTGACAATTTCTGACAAAAAGGATATGTAACTTATGAATATTATTACAACATATTTATATGAACACATACATAGTGATACTACACATGAAATTCCTGACAAGCTGGATATTTAAATTGCCTCAGGTGAGTACTATCAAATCTCATAGCATGTACTCAATTATGTAATCTAATCAAATTTGCAATTATTACTATGTATGCTGAAGATTAAATCTTGATGTATCTCCTACAAAACTCACAAAAATAGTAGAATACTTGAAAAAATAATTTGAAATGAAAAATCCTAAAAAAATAAAATTTTATCTTCACCTACAGCTCGAATATTTTTCAATTATTACTATGTATGTTAAAAATTAATTCTTGAGGTAGCTCCCACAAAACTCACAATAATAAAAGAAAACTTAAAAAAATAATTTGAAATAATATATCTTAAAAAAAATAAAATTTTATCTTAACCTACAACTTGAGAATTTTTAAAATATAGTGTCGTTTCTTCAATCAACTTATATTAAGAAAATCCTACAATAAATTTAATTGGGCAAGCACGTCCATTAAATAATCCAGTGAATATCCAATCACTTGATGTCAAAAATCATCAATTTTGAGCATACACAAAATATGAAATTATTTGGTGCTCAAATATTATATCTTTTGTGATGTTAGAGCAGTTAAGTATCTTGTTAATGTACTAAACATGTGTTATACCACTTCTTTTGAATCATTAATAAGGGCTTATTTTACTCAGTAGAATCAAAACAACAATTTCTTAAATATACGAATACTTGCTATTGGTCAAGTCCGCATAAAATCAAATTGCAACGATGGTCACAGAGATTTGTTAAACAAACAAAAATTATCTAATCACCAAATCATACAAAACTTCCAACATTTGACAATGCAAGTTACGAGTATATATAAATAAACTCTATGATCCATAATGAGTTCTCAATTTAAAATAATTCAACGATATTATTCAATGATAATACAATGTGCATATCATCACAAATCAAAAAAAAATTATATCAAGAAAAAATAAAACCAAACACAGCACACCTATATTTTAGCATATGAGACTGAGAGATATGTAACTATTGACAATGACATGGATAATGACATTGTTATTTCTGAAATGCTATGGCCACTCCAAACATATACAAAATTTGATTTTCTGACAAATTTGTTCAAGTGATAATCGAATACATCTTTCACAAAATTATTATTAACATTAACATTCAAAAAACTAATATACAAAATTAAAATGCATCAACTCAAAGATATTGACAAGAAGTGAAAATACTCATGACATGATGTTAGTACATTGTACTATTTTTCTTTCGTCTAAATTTTATCCTAATTGATTTTACTGATACAATTCTAACAAGAACATCCTAAAATTTTTTCTTAAATTTTAATGACAAAGAAAAATTAGATATTTTCAAATTATTTTATTTAAGTTTAAAATCATAAACCAGATGCATATAAATAGAAGCTCATCATCCATATAAAGATGAGAGAAAAAAAATCTCTAAATATCTCTCATTCTCCAACCTTATTTTCTTCAAAACAATTACTACAATTATTTTTAATAAACTAAATATATTAATAAGTTTATAATATATATGTATTATTTCTTATTTTATAATAGATACCTTTTGTGACATCCAAAGTAAAAAAATTGAGTTGAATACCAATTTATGAAAATAAAACACAAGATAAATAAAGTCAAACAAATTTCTTCTATAACAATAACTACATTTATTTATAATAAACTAAATATATTAATAAGTTTATGATATTTATGCATTATTTCATTTTTGAAACATTCAAAGATAAAAAAAAAAAGAGTTAAATACCAATTTATGAAAATCAAAAATTTGATGAATAGTAAGTAGCAAAATATTTAAGTTACAAATATAATTAATATATTAAAAAACTTAGAATATTATTCTTGATTTCTTATTTAATGAAAAGTAAAAGTAGAAGCACAAACAAGTAAAATGAATTAAACAAGACATCAAATCTCAGAGATGAAAAAATTAACTAAAATACAACAAAATCATAATAAAATTTTGATAAACAAAAGATGAAAAAAAAAATCATGCCGTTTATATACTGGATTAGAATGATAATGACTATTAAAATTCTTTATTTTTTTCATATTATTTATTATTATTCACAGCTTCTTGCTCCAAGATGTCTCTAAAGATTTCTATTTAACAACTACCAAGACCAGATAACAAATACATTGATGATGAAAACTATCATTAGGCCCTATATTTTCTATTTTACTTTGAAGTTTAATATTCAAGATATATATGAATGTGCTTGAAAGTATTACTGATCAAATTATGTCATATGAGTTCATATTATATTAGTTGTGCTATATGAATGTGTAACATATTATTGGATATAATTTACTTTTCAACTTTTCTCTTTCAAATAACATTTGTATCACATTTTAAACATAATAAGTTGAGTTGTTAATTAAATTTTATTATTTTCACGATCTTCAACAATCAAATTTATAAATAAGGTGTTTGTTCAAAATGCTTATTGTCTTTTGCTCCCTCATACACTCTACCGACTATCTCATGCTCCCCCGTACACTGTAATAATTACCCCTTAAGCCTTGCACACTCTACGCATTGCCCTTTTATCACATACACTCTACTAATTGTACCACATCAATCATTTAATTTTCTAGAAAAATAATAAGGTTAACTTTGTTTTGTGTGTGTTGTGTGTGTGTGTGTTGAATTTTAGTTTATTTTCTATCTTTTATTTATTTTTTCAACATTTGGAACCGCCCGACTTACAAACCATATCCCGTACACTTAACTCACTGCATTATCATTTTTTCTAGTCAAATATCAAAAGTCACTTAATTCATTTCACTTTATTTGTTGAGTTTATTAATTTATAATTATTTTTTATTTTATAATTTTTTATTTCATTATTCTTGAAGGTCATGCTAAAGATACTATGATAAGTATATTACAAATATTTCTACATAAAGTAAATTAAATTAATATCTTCCAAAATTTTAAATAAAAAGCTCATGCTAGTAAAAATAAATAAATAATATATGCCCTTGCAAAATCATGATGATAAATAAATAAAATCATTAAAATATAAGTATTTCTACATAAAATCAATAATCACATCCCTTGATTAAATTTACCTTAGATCTAAAGAATTAAATTTTTTGATTTATTATGATGCATCTCCAAAAGTATCTAGTCTCACTGCCAGTCATACATATATATATTTTATATAATATAAACATTATGATAAATTTTCATTTATATATCTATAATTTTTTTAAAAAAATCATAAAATAAGATGACATTAAATATGTTCACTTATTAATCTGAGGTTTTCAAGTACATAAGTTGATACCTACATATATGATATAACTAAATGATAACCCAATCTCGAATCTTTCGTTTGGATTACCATCATCTAAATCAATATATAATCTATTTGCATTAAAATTATTATTTTTTAATATTTAAATTTTTAGTAATTTTTTAATAAAAGAGTGATTTATTTACTTGTAAAATTATCTAATAAAAAAATAAATATAAAAAAGACTCAAACCCACAAATTCATCAATACAAAAATCCACAACTATAATATATTTTTCATTGATCGTTAGCAGGCAGCGTGACGTGACACTCTAATAATAATTTAATAATATTAATATTGTAATATCCAAATAAATAAATAAATAAATAAAATATATGGCAGTTTGAAATTTTGAGAAAGTCAGAAAAAATAGATTATAATTTAGGAACGAAATAATATAAATATTAATTAATTATTTATAGCAATTTTTAAAATTTTTTGATTTTCTTTTATTTTTTTCAGGCAAAACACCACAACCAACAATTTGCATTAAAAATAAATTTTTAAAAATTATTTTTTCTATTTTTTTATTTCCAACAATGACCATGACATGCATCAAGTCATCATCGATGAATCAAGCTCATGGCGAGCAACATCCAATTTTTACAATTGGGGCACATGAGCTTCACACACCCCATTATTAAAAAATTTAAAATATATGCATGTGTCCTTCACAAGCATATATCTTTTAATGAAGAAGAAGCTAGCACATGAAATACACACGTCATGCGGATTTTGTACTGATCATGCCGAGTATCACAAGCTATGTCAAACATAGCCATCCCCGAAAAGGAAAGTGATGTGCAGTGTGCTGGCCCACACCTAATTACAACACAATTCAAGGCCACATCAAGTAGTGCCTAGCAAAAATTTTGTGGTCCATAGCAGAGACAAAGTTGAGACTGCTAGGTCGATTGGTAACCACTAACATGTACCAACAAATGAAAAAATAGTAATCATAGTGGAATTTAAATCAGTATAACAATGATTCAATGAACACATTGTTGGAGGATGGGTCACAATAGAGAGAGTTATTGAAAGCTATTTTCAAAAAATAAACAAAGAAAACTGCAAATTGTTGAGTGTGCTAACACAAGTAACAAAGATATTCATGGATCCTCACACAATTTCCCTCCTGTAATCCTTGTTGGAGAAAAATATATAAAAATCCTCACAAGGAAATAACATATACTTCATGATCTTTAGGAATTGTTGCCTTAGACTTATTTTTTTTATTTCAAATAAGTTTATTAAATCAGGAGCCAGCAGTCAAATTACAAGAAACCAACATCTTCTAACTATTTTTTTTTTCATTAAATGTTGGAATAGAAAATGGATTCAAAGTTGCTAGTTATGATAACATTCTAATTGATCATGTATTTCTTTCAGTATTCAATTTATTTTTAATTACCTAGTTACTCTTATTTCTATAAGTTTTGTTTCAGGCAACAAAATTCTGCCTATTTTTTCTTTTCTATTAATGTTAAAATACAAGATGAAAAGATTAAAAAAAATTCCAATGAGATTAATCACTAATCATTGATCAACCTAAAAGTATTAGATACTAATATGAAATATATTTGATTTTCATATCATTGAAAAAATATATTTGATTTTGATATCTTACCCATCAGACTTGTATAGGCATTGAATCAGCCAATCTCATATTTCAAAAGAATGAAAAGCTAATAAAAAAAAAATTCAAGAGAAATTTAAATATTTTATCAAGATAAATATGTGCATTTTTCATGTTCTTAATTCATGCATAAACTTCAATTGCTACCCAACCACAATATTTTTTTTTAAAAAAGGCTCTTGAGATTCACAACATGGGCCATACCAGGCCTAGTTTGATTTTTACATCTCAGGCCACAAATAGGGCCAAGGTAATAGGCCCAATTTCCACCTGTAGTTGATGGCCTTAAGGTGAGTTAAGTGTATATGAGTATTCCCACATGACATGAGATATGAGTCGGTGTATAAATATATTAATATACTAAAAAGATATATCAATGATTTTTCTCAATAGAGTCACCTACCACGTAGATTGATTAGCTTAAGTATAAACAAACCTTTTGGTTGCTAAAAAAATAAAACAGAAATATGCTCTACCCAACAACCATTGTCACAACCTTTTTAGTCTCATTTAATAGAATATATTCCACATTTTTCTTTTTTATGAAAAATGCCTAATACACTCTTTGAAGTACTTATTCATTCATGACTGTAATGAGTTACATTGGATGAACTAAATACAATCATCTCTAATCATACATGATATCTTGACATGAGATTCAATAAGTATATTTAATAAAAACTACTACTTAAAAAAAATTAATTGACTTATAGTCAAGTTGGTAGTCAAGGTATTTATAAACATTTATGGTATGAATTATTTACTAACAAATTATTACTTAGAGCAATTATTTCTATTTGATAAATTATATATTAACTCAACATAAGTAACTGTAAGTCAACAGGAATTTACTATCAAATTATTACTTTAAGTGAATGTTTCTAACTGATTGATTATATATTAACTCGACATAAGTAACTGTATGTCAAAAGGTGCGTGTGCGCGCGCGCACACGCGCAAGCACAGAAACAATCAGATTTTATTGTTTAAAAAGTTCAAGTACAACATATAAACTGTGAAAGACTCTTTATGATCAAAAATAATCTCATATGACATGATTTAGTTATTTCTTTTCAGAACTTAATATTTTTATTCTAGGAGATATGTTTCAAATAGTTTTATTTCTAATATCGTAAGCCATAAAATAATATGTGATATTAATGATGTATATTATTAATATTTTTATTATAGAAGATTACTGATTAAGTATATTGCAACTGAAACTAATTTTATTGATCAAGTTTTAAATTAAAAATTATGCATTAAAAGTATCAACCAAGCTGAACAGCCCAAAAACAATGCACAACACAGCACAGTCCAAAAGCATACCGAGTGTCTAGCCCGGTGGAACAATTGATCGACCAGAGGACTCAGGATCAGCTACGATGAAGTCATGGGTCAAGTCTCAACAAGTAACCAACCAACAAGGTGAGTTATAAAAAAAAACAGACCACTTAAGCCATATATTATTTATTTTATCGTTCGCAATTAGGGGATCACTCCTCCCTTGCCACCTGTTTATTCTAAAAAAATTTAAACTTTTATCTAAGTTTACAATAGGCATCAAATTAATTCTGCTGACTGTCATGATTCTTATCAATTTTTAATTAATAAAATTTACAAAAAAAAGTAATAAATTTAAATTTCCTTTGTCTATAAATGAGAAAAAGAAAATTTTAAAATTAATTCTCAATTTCTTCTCCTATCATTGACTCTCTTAGTCTCTCTTAGTTTTGACAATCTCTCTAATCTCTCCTTTGTAATATAAACATTACATAGTTTATATTTTTTTAAATTGCAAATTATAATTTAAGCTTGCGCATACAAGATAGACATTAGTATGGGTGTACCAGTATAACACTATAACTTGTCTTGAGATTTAAATTTAGCATTGGGGGATCAAGTGAATGATACTATTTTTTTTGTTAATTATTTATTTAATTTTTTTTCTTATAATTTTATAATTGATTTAAAAAATATAAATAGTAATAAAAAATATTACATTGTGAATTTAACAATAATTGTATGATATTGATATAGATGTAGATAATAATAACTCAATCAAAATATTCAAAGTGAAAACTAAGTTTTCTATTGACCTCATATCAAACTCATGTCACCTAAAAAATAAAAATTACTGATATAAATACACTTTAAAATAATAAAAATTAAATAATTCTAAGAATATCGATAAAAAATTGACGCAATATATGAATTATAAAAAGATATGTATGTGTATGAGTACATATGAAATTAGGGTACCTAAAAAAACATATCAATCATTATACCAAAAATATGATACATTAGATTCGAGATAAATACAACTTTATGATGAAATATTTAAAATTAAATCTAGTTCATCTTCATTAATAACTTTCATATACCACAATAATTTTAAAAGAAAAAGCATGATCAAATTGATTACAAAAACAAGTCTCAAATAAAAATTTCAGATAATCCTAAAAGAATTAATATTATGTAAACTTACATATAATTTGCTTATGATAAGATTCCTAAGTCGACATATAAAATTAATATGATACCATATTATAAATTTTAAAAATATAATTAATAATTAACGAATTCAAAAAATATAATTATGCCCATAATTTCAAATATAGAAACTAGTCGACACGATGTTTCATTTGTATGTTTCACCGCTCACTACGTAAATTCTAAATAAAAACTTAATAAAAAATATTTATGATTTCCTAAAAATATCAATATTATGTAAACTTACTTTCAATTTGCTTTTGATATGAAGTCAACATATAAAAATAATATAATAAAATATTATTAATTAAAAAAATAAGTAATAATTAACAAATTCAAAAAATATAATTATGTCCGTAATTTCGAATATATGAACTCATCATAATAATGCTTCATTTGCATGTCTCATCACCAACTAAGTAAATTTTAAAAAAAAAATTACTAAAAATATTTATGATTTTATAAAATTCTTCATTCCCATGATAACTTTTTCATATACGAGTGTTTAAAAATATAAAATTCAAAATAGAATATTTAATATCACTATAAATAATATTTTTAATAATAGAATAGCTAGTAGTATGTTTGTTACGACTATTACATACGAATCATTTAATATATTTCACATTAGGTGTATGTCACATAATTAATCTAATAATATATACTAGAATAAGACTTATTTCTACAGTATTTTAAAAAAATAAGAAATTTATAAAAATATTTTAAAATATTTGACAGACAACAAGAGTTAAATGGCTTTAATTTACCCAAGGGACTAAAAAAGAAAAAATTCCAAATGAATATTATAATTTATTTGAAATTATATCAACCTTATGTTAGAATCTTGTGTTGGTTAATATTTAATATAAGGCTACGTTAATAATAAAAATAACAAATTTATAATTAAAAATTCAAACTAAAATACAAATTTTATTTATGAAAATTTTTAAATTTTTTAATGATACTTTGAATATGTATTGTCTATATACACTCCAACCATTTACATTATACGTATTTGCATATGCAATATTGATAACATGTTTAATAAATATAGAGGGTCACCTATATTTAGAGTCATAACTAATAAAATGAAAACCAAATATGTAAAATAATAATCTTCAATTCTAATTCTAAATCATTTAAATGTTTATTTGGAACATAAGATTAAAATTAAAAAATAAAAAATAATTTAACATGCATATTCACAAGCACGAACCAGATATGAATGTTATAGTCATGCTCCAAATATGAATATGAACACCAATAACAAAGACAATGACTTCTCAATTTAATTAGCTAGGGACAAACAACGAGGTGATTCATCAAATAGAAATGAGCTATATCTATACTTAGATACCGATTACAATCATATTCTATCACATTATAATAAAAATTTAAATATTTTGTTATATTAAAAATTATACAAATCAACATATTCCGTATTAATTAAGATGACAGATAATCTACCGACCTCTTTGATTTTTAAAATAATATCTAAGTCTACTTTTTATATGAAAGTCACTATTTTTTGAAATAAGAGACCATGATTATAATTATATATCATAGAGACATGTGCACGAATAAAAAATAAAAAAAATCAAGATTAGACATTTAAGATAAGGTGTAGAAAATAATAATAGATGATAATTCATGAAATATGAATATAGAGACTATTAAGGGCACCTGTCACATCTTCAAAGACATTCATGAAAATGAAAATATATATCTTTATCTACAGAATTTTACCACAAACATCAATTAATCATTAATAATTCTTGATGTATTGTTTATTTATTTGTGCATTTATTATATTTTTATGTATACATTATTGTCAATTGTTATATTGTATTTAATATTAAATTGGATATTATATGTTGTATTGTATTGAATATTGCATTATTGCAACAAACTACGATTTTTATGCTTTTTTTTAGTTTGATTTATGAATTATTTATATTATGCATTTATTCCATTAATACTTTATTGAAATTTTATAAATTTTTTAATTATTTAATTTAAATAAAATTAAATAATCATATTAGGGCAAAAAAAAAAGATTTGTTCATGTTGGCCTCAACCGGCCTCAACCACACAAACCAATACATGCCATTCACGACCATGCATGACTAAAGGTAACAAATGATTCGAGTAGCTCAAGCAGGGCCCATGGCATGGCCCGATTAAGATGAATCTGGCTCAGCATGGCACAGTCCAAAACCATGCCTGGACCGTTGTCGTGTCAGCTCGAGGCATGAATCATTCCGTGTTGGGCCAGAAGGTGCTTGGCCTTGTGCCGAGCGAGGCATGAACCAACTGCTTAGAACATTCCATGCACATGTGGACGTGAATACATCCCCCACAGGCCAACCCCAAGGCTCAACGTCTCAAAGCCCAAAGGCCAAACCAAACCCAAACACCTAAACATCTAGATGCATTCTAAGACCTAGGTAATAATGGTACAAAAAAATGAAATCGATTTTGCATCCAAGCCATTAAATACACTTTCAAGGTTAGGGTAAAAAATCTGATGGCTTTCGTAGTTTTCTGCCTTCGGCATAAAAATATAGTGCAAACTATAGTGTAGGAACAAGTTTCGACTTTTCTCTCCTATTCATAAAAGAATAAACCTAAGCCTACCAAATGCTAAATCACAAAACAAATATTGTGTTTTAATTTTAATTCAGTTTGTAAATTTTATAATATCAAATAAATTTTATTTTAAAAATTAGAATATAAAAAATTTCTAGCATTTTATTTTTTAGATGTTTAAGTTTGAGTTGTTTTACAACTAACTTAAACATCTAAAAAATAAAAAAAAAACTAAAAAAAATTATAGTTTGATCTCAATTTAACATAGTCCAAAATAAAAATGCTAGAGATATCGATAAAAAATTAAAACAATACAAGTATTATAAAAAAATATATTCATATAAAATACATGTAGGACTAAGCATTTAAAAAGATATACCAATCATTATACTGAAAATATAATATATTAGATCTTAGGTAAACTCAACTGAATAATTGGGCCTTTGATGCTAGATTTAATTTAGCTTCTATGTTGACCCCTTTATATATTGCAACGAATAGGGAGAAAATGCTGAGTCAAACAGATCAATATAATAGGACTTACTTTCAGCCTACGTATTATAAAGTTCCTAGGTTTATAAGTAAAAATAACATACTAAAATATTATAAATTAAAAAATTAAATAATAACTAATAAATTATGATATTATAGTAACGTGATGTTCATGACGTCTAATATACAAATAAATCACGATGATACATTTTTTGCCTATCTCATCGCCCACTATATAGATTCTAAATAAAAACTAAATAAAAAAAATTCTTAAAATTTTCAGAAATTATTCATCCTCATAATAAACCAGCCATATATGAGTATATGATGAGAATCTTTAGAATATATAATATTCAAAAGAAAATATATAATATCATATTTGATAACATATCTAGCAATGAAATATCAATTAATAAGTTTATTACAGAAGTTAGAAACATGCTATTATGTTGACCCCTTTATATATTGCAACGAATAGGGAGAAAATGCTGAGTCAAACAGATCAATATAATAGGACTTACTTTCAGCCTACGTATTATAAAGTTCCTAGGTTTATAAGTAAAAATAACATACTAAAATATTATAAATTAAAAAATTAAATAATAACTAATAAATTATGATATTATAGTAACGTGATGTTCATGACGTCTAATATACAAATAAATCACGATGATACATTTTTTGCCTATCTCATCGCCCACTATATAGATTCTAAATAAAAACTAAATAAAAAAAATTCTTAAAATTTTCAGAAATTATTCATCCTCATAATAAACCAGCCATATATGAGTATATGATGAGAATCTTTAGAATATATAATATTCAAAAGAAAATATATAATATCATATTTGATAACATATCTAGCAATGAAATATCAATTAATAAGTTTATTACAGAAGTTAGAAACATGCTATTATGAAAGATGTTTTACGTTAGATACGTGTGTCACATTATTAACCTTATAGTATAAACAAGAATTAAGATTATTTCATTTACTTTAAAAAAAGTATATAATTCACTAAAATTTGTTTGCACACTTGGCAAAAAAACAAAAATTTACTAATCTAAATTTATTTGCAAATCTAAATAAAAAGATATTCTAAATAAATGTATAATACTATTAGAATTACACATACATGATACTTAAGTCATGTGTTAGATACAAATACGTAGCACTCAATTATATCAATAATAAGAATAACTATAGGTGTCAAACAGGCCGAGCCAGGTTAACCGGCCCAATTTTAGGCCGCCCAACCAAGCTACTGGGCCAGCCAATGCACGGGCCCATGGCCCAAAATCCACCATATTTGAGTCTAGTCGTAACCCTAATCTATGATTAATAATTTTTATTTTATGTTGTGACATTGTATTTTTTGGTTTTTTTTATTGAATTGGATTATTATTGAATATTGATGGATGTATTTTTTTGATATTTTTAATTATTAAACTTTGTTATTTATGATATTGTAATGAAATTATTTTTTTATGATTTATATAAAATAAATAAATAATATAATATCATAACTCATAAAATAGATAAATTTTAAATCATTCATTCTCGACCAGTGGGGACGTGGGGGTAAGTCGAGTCGATATCAGACTCACAGTGATCAGTCAAACTAGTTGCCTAAACCTAGCTTAACTAGTATATCCGAACCCAGCTTGGCAGGACCCATCACTGCCTGGCAAGGCCAAACACTACATGGCCCAAATCTGGCCAGACTCAAGACGGACGAGCTATGCCAAGCCATCCCCAACCATTATATAGTCATGTCATACCGGCACAGCACAGCCCATTTGACATCTCTAGGCATGACCCTGCACTATGCGAGGTAATAATGTCATTCTCAACACCACACAATGGCATGGTCATGCCAAAGTCTAATAGATTATGCCGGCATAGCTCAACTTATTCGACACCTCTATTTTAGATATGCTAAATACTTTTTGAGACTTAGATTTATTATTCAAATGATTTGATATTTATTTCTCAAAAAAATATATAATTTACATAATTTATCTAATGATGGTAATGGTATTGTAGGATGTTTATTGATCAATTTTTCACTTTATCAAAGAGTGGACTTGACAAAAAGAGGTGGCAAACAAGCTGAACATCCAGATCCCAAGCCAGCCCATAAAAACTGCTCAGTCACTGCCAGATCCATACCAAGAACAAGCATCAACCAACCCATGGTATGGTTCGGATTGTGCTGGGATAGAGTGTCAGTCTCACGGACCACAAAATCATGTTGCACGACATAACCCAGCAATCAAACCTTGCTGGCTGGTTTTGGAACGAGTAATCATATCAAGTTAGCTTGAATAGAACCCAGGGGTTAGGGCAGGAGTGATCCATGTTGGATTTTAGCTAGGCATGATTCGGGCAACACGCCTCAAGCAACGTACAGACCACCAAGCCATGTGGGGTTATCTTCTCTTAGTGGCGTGCTAGCCTGTGATAACTCATTTGCCACTACTCACAAATATCAACATTTCAATTGATATCATATTGGAAAACCATAAGAAAATTACTTATCTAAGAGTGATCAAACACATTTTAATAATTTTAAAATTTTTTAAAATTGTTACAAATAAGTTGATGAATTTTAAATAATTTTTACATTTTTATCAATATTCATAAAATTCAAATATTATATATTTGTATTTACAAATATTTTCATATAAATTTTTTTATTATTTTTAATTTTAATAATAGATAAAATATAATTATGACACCACAGATTGACCATCTCAACATTATATAAAACTATAAAATTATTATCAGAAATTATTTTCAGAAATATAACCATGAAGTAGAATATTTTTAAATTCAATCACATGTCTAACTTTCTCAACATTATATAAAACTATATATTATTTATCTGAAATATATTTTGATTATGCTAATATTGTACATCTACAATATTGCTCAATCAAATGTAAGAATGTTGCTCAATCATCAAATGGCTTTAACGTGCAACAAAACTCTTTTTTTTTTACGTTCCAACACTAGAACATTGGACATCAAAGCAAAGACACTAATGCCATCACTAGTGTGGAAACATCAATGCTAGTATAATTATTGTTGTACATTCTCTATATTCTAAGTTTTTCATTAATTTTGTATACATGGAAAATACTATGAAACAATCACTTTATCCCAAATCATATCCCACTTTAGGCAGCCCAGGCACTACACAACACACCCAAACTCACACCTAGCTAAGGCATTGGCTAGCACACGGCATGGCTCAAAAACTAGATGTTCTCTCAACAAATGAAAGAATGTTGCTCAATCATCCAAGGGGTTTAACATGCAATAAAACTCTTTTTTTTTTACCTTTCCAACACTAGAACATTTGATATCATAGCAAATGACACCAATGCCATTACTAGTGGTTATTGAAACATCAATGCTAGTATAATTATTGTTGTACATTCTCTATATTCCAAAATCTTCATTAATTTTTTATACATGGAAAATACTATGAAACAAACACTTTAGCTCAAATCACAGCCAACTTTAGGCAGCACAGGTACTACACAGCAAACCCAAGCTCACACCTAGCTGAGGCATTGGCTAGCACACTGCATGGTTCAGATCATATGCACAAACTATTTTGGCCTGTGTGCAGAATTGAATATGCATAACTTGGAATGAAACCCCAGATGACAAAACAAATATGATCATGCTCAGATCATAGCTCAGAGTCGACTGTCGACCATAGCCTGATCCAACTAAGCAAGTGTAACCCAGGTACATTTAATTTTCCAATTATGGACGTGTGAATCACACCCTTTTTTTAATTAAAATTGACAAGTGCATCTTAAGTATCGCTAAGCTGGCATATTGAAAATATCTTTTTTAAAATATAGAATGCCTAATATATCCAAAGGTCACATGGAGTGTTACACAAATGAGCAAGAGTGACCATGAACAAAAACTTTTTAATCCCATCACATGGCCTCCCTTTAGTTGTTTGACTGTCTCTCTAATGATCCTGAACAAAATCCAAACACAAGAATTATATCCAATTTTTATTAAAATTTTAAAAATATTATTATAACTTATAAAAATTATATAAATAGATAAATTATATTTTTTAATACTCCACAACTCAAACTATTTTGTCTCTTCTTTCTTTAAACTTTAACTATCCATCTCTCTCTAAAATAATTCTTCAATTTTACTCTAGCTTTCTATAAATTACATTAAATTTTTGTCAACTTTTTTTCATTAATAATTATATTTTGAAATTTGAGAAAATGAGTGTAGTCCATAAAAAAGCAGTAGAGAGTCAATAATTATAAAAGGTAAACCTCCAGTTTCTATTTTTAAAATTTAAACACTAAAAAAATTAGATAGTGTAATAAAAATTTTCTTTCTAATCCGAACTCTCTAAAAATTATAAATAATAATTTTAATAAAAATAAAATAAATATTCTATTTGAGCTTCATATATATAACGACAATTCAACCAAATGATTCAAGATTAATTTGTCTTCGAATAATCAATTGAACTAGGCACCTAAAATTCTAAAGTTCATAAACAAACTCTAATTTTGGCCAACCTTAATATAATTTAAAATAAAATTTAATAAAAGTCAACTCAATATGAATATTTTAAAAAATTTATAATTATAAAATTAATGATAAAATTACACATCTTATGAGAAACAACAAATAACATACAAAAATATATAATATATTAAACCGTTAACAAACTCAACTTGACTATAGAATTATTAAATTTAAATTAACTACAAGTTCAGTGATTTCATTCATTTTTATCATGAATTTACAAGAAAATATATTGCTAGATTAATTGCTAGTATAGGTCATCCACTTCAATTTATGAAAATTTTTAAACTAAATCATTATATACATAAATATATTCAAAATATTTATCATAGTATTTCTATGTCAAACTTCAAAACTAATCTAATAAAAAATTAAGTTTTAAAAATAATTAATAATTCATAAAATTATAAATAAAATGAAGTGATATTAATTATATCTGACAAATGAACTAATTATTATGACATTGCTTTTGCATACATCACCATCTACTTCGTTGATTTTAACTAAACATAAAATAAAAAAAATTATGATTACATGATATAATATATCCCAAGAAAAATCATGTCCTATGTAAGAGTCTTTGAAAAGTTTTTTAGTATACAAAATACTAAATAAAATTTATCATATAATATTTAATAAATACTTCAAATAATGATGTCACATTAAATATATTTGTAAGAACTATTAAAAATAAAACTCAACCTAATATTCTTCATGTTTAATGTATATGTCAATAAACTTAATAATATAAAAATGCTTAAAGAATATTTCTTCCTCATTAAACAAATTCAAAATATATTAACATATATTAGAATATTTAGTAAATAATAATAATTTTAAATTATATATAAATAAATAGAATTAAGATTATTTTAGAATATTTCAAACATCATTAGATTTTAAAATACCTAATATAAAATTTATGTGTTGATTATAATAATTACTAGTTATTTTATTAAAGCAAAACTAATTAGACAATAAATAATGAATATAATAAAGATATAAAAATTTCAATTTCAAAAATATAGTTAATAATATATTTTAAAATTTAAAAAAAATTATAAAAATATTTTTTAAGTTTTGACCTCAATTGCAATAGTTCAACTTAAATTATTTTCTCCTCACTTTTATTAAATCACTCTATTTTAAGTCTATGCATTAAAGATATTGTTAATTATAAAATTTATATTCCATAATAAATATAATTTGTAATTGACAATGAAAGATATTCAATCTAATGAATTAAAGTCCACATCCATGAAATTACAATTGTAAGTCAATGAATATACAAGGTATACATCTATTATACAATTTTTTTTTGTTTTAAATACATGACAATTAAAAATATCCCTTCAACTTCTAATTCTCTAAAAAATAACAAATAATAATTATAATAAAAATAAAATAAATATTATTAATAAATTTGATATAAATAAAAAAAATTCAACTAAAGAAGCAAAACATAATTGCCTCTCAATCATAAATTGGCTTAAATATCTAAGAGAATCAATGTTATATAAATGAATATCAAAGTTTCAAATTATTTTACCATAACTAAAAACATAAATATTAAA
The DNA here is from genome assembly GCA_029783825.1 of Sapria himalayana. Lineage (NCBI taxonomy): Eukaryota > Viridiplantae > Streptophyta > Magnoliopsida > Malpighiales > Rafflesiaceae > Sapria > Sapria himalayana. The sequence continues at coordinate 1,534,178 of JAREIK010003765.1, read as the reverse complement.
AAAATTAAAAAAAATAGAACTAATATAAAAAATTTAATAGCTACAAAAATAGTAATTTGACTTGTGAATTCAAACATCATGTATTGGAATTAGGTACCTATATAATATAAAAATATATAATATAAAAATTTAAAACAAAAAATATTTTTATAAAACAACTAAATTGCAGTTATTTGTATGAACTCAAACATCATGTATTGGAATTAGGTACCTATATAATATAAAAATATATATTTAGCCAATATGAAAAATACTTATCTTTTTGTAGAATACTAATTTGATATTTAAAATATATAAATATTTTAAAATATTTAAAATATAAAAAATAGCTAATATAAAAAATATTTAAAATAAGTGCCTATGTTGTATTTCATTATTTTTTAGTTGTCTATATGAATACTAAGATCAAGATTAAAGAAAATAAAAATATTATGAAATACAAATATTAAATAACTACAAAAATTAGAAAATAAATTTTATGAATATAGAGATTAATACTATGTTCAAATATAAATACATTTTCATTGAATTAATTAGTAAATGACAAAGTAATCTATCAAATGAGTACAAGTAATTGAATTACTTATACACAAATTATAACTCTATCTTGTCACAGCAATATAATGAATTAAACATAAAATTAGTAAAAAACATATAGCTTCTAATTTTTCTATACTATTTAAATTAATATATGATCTACTAACCACTTGGATATCTAAGATAATATTAAAATCTACTTTTTATAATTAAGAATATTATTTTAGATAAAAATATAAAATTAAAACTAGATATTATAATAATTATATCATACTTAATGAATTACAAAAACATATGAATACGCCTTTAAGGTAAAATCCAAGTGTTACAACTAAATTTAAATAATAATTTACATAATAAAACTTATAATTATAAATATCAAAATCAATTAAATTGATATAAGCTAATCATTATCTAACATTAGAGTACTACGATACCTTCATTTATCTCTTTACTATTTTACAATTTATCATGTTTTAATTACTTTTAATTTTAAAAGATGATTTTCTCAATTTATATTTTTAGAATGAATGTTTATATATATATTGATAACAATCAAACTATTATCAAATTATTATTGGATTGGTAACATCAAAAATATATATTATATATTATATATTATTGAAAATAAAATATAATTTTATATAATATATATATATATATATATATATATTTTCTATATAAATTTTGACATCAAAATATATATCATATTCATTTCATTAAAATTATTGAAAAAATAAAATATTTAAAAACATAAAGACTAATGAAACTGATAAGAATATAATTATAAAATCTTATGGCACTAGTACACAATAATAATAATAAAATAACTTGAGAACACTACAAAATATAAATTATTTTGGTTACATTCAAGAATTAGCAATTAGGGCAAAAATTACAAATGCCAAATTATTGATGGAATAAATGTAACATCAAATTTGAGTTATGGACTTTTGATATAAATATAAGTATATTTCTAATACCATCTTAAGAATTATTTAAAAATAAAAAAAAAATGAATGTTGCATCAACCATCATTTTAATTTGTAAAAAAAATAATGGCCCAGTCATATTTTGAAAACAACATGGCCATCATTTAAAAATAATAATAATTTGGAAACCTACCCTTTCCACCAAAACTGGCCAATCCAACCAGACCACCAATCGAAGAAGTTCATGACCAGTTATTTCAACTTCCAACCTAACTGCACAAACCAGATCTGTCTAGGGACCAGCCGAATATAAAGATGGTTGGATGGAAGCTGGCAGCAGTAGCACCTGGCCAGGAGAGTGAGCAGGTAGGGGCTATTTTTACACTGCAAGCCCAGCCTGCAGGAGCAGCCCAGGGCACCCAACTTACATGGTTGCACGCTAGCTAGCTACAGCTGCACTACATCACACCCAAGGTTGTCTGGATTAGGGCTTGCCAAGCCAAGCCTCAACTGTGTTTACAGGCCAATTTGTACTATGACAGAACTTTGAAATTGGCCTACATGCATATCATGCTGCCCTTAATCTCAGACCATTTCACACTTGTACTAATGATGTGTTTCTCCAACCAGACCCAAGGAACAACTCAGGCACAACCTGTCATATCAAAAGATGGTATAATTAAGCTCAAGCAAACCTACACTTCGATTCGTGTCATATGCTAAGATGTCAAGCATGCCAGGTATTCCATGCATGGCACACCCTGAATTAGCCGTATCGGGCCAAACACAGAATGATCCAAAACCATACATGGACCTGAGCTGTTTCAAATCAATGCATGGCTCATGCCGTGTTTGGCCGTGGGCAATCATGCCTCATGTCGGGCCAGGCATGAGCCGGGTGCCTGGGCAGGTAGCAGTGACATTGACCACTGGCACAGTAACCCATGAACAGTACAAGCGGGTCATTTGTCATGTCTCAACAGATAACTGCCCAACATGGGTAGGTTTTTTTTTAATCACGTAGGCACGGTTCAGCTTAAATGGCCATTGTTCCTATTTGAGGCTTTCAAGGGCAGACAAAAGTCGACTGCCCATGATATTTTTATGTAATGGGTGACAACAACAATAACAACAATAACAAGCATGGACTGTCACTGTAGCTGCCTTAAAATTGAAAAATAAATTTTTTAAAAAAAAGTCATTGAATCTTTTCAAATGGTTACACATTAAAAATCTAATATCTATTAAATTTTTTGCATTGATCAAAAAAAATTAAAAATATAAAATATAAAAATATATAATTTTTTAATTTAAATAATCTCTATATATATAATAAAAAAATTTATTAATTTCATTTTGATTTCTCTGAATCTCTGCTCTACTATGACTCTCTCATCTCTCCTTTGTTTCAATTTTTTCTATTTTACTTCACTATTTTTAACTTGATTGCTATATTTAATTTACATAGAAAAAGTATAAGTCACAAATAAAAATTTTAGTAAGTATCAAAAGTGATGTAAATGAAAGTAGACTACATGAAAAAAATAATTAGGATGACGGTACTTTGTTTTATTTGTTTGTGACTAATAAGTTTGTTATTAGTTACAACCTTACTAGTTACAAACTTACAAACTTATTTGTTTATGATTAGATTTCTGCCCAAAACAATAACTGAATCTAGCACAACCCAGAACTGCTGCAAGCCAAACAGTCCTGATGCTGGGCAACTGTGTCGTGCCCAACACAACACAGTGGCACAGCTGGGCCACAAAATTGGGCCATGCTGACACAGTACAACCTATTTGGCATCTCTGCCTGCTCTAGCAACACATAGGCCGCCCAACCTGACTGGGCACAGCCCACACCTCAAATGGTTTTGGTCTGCTCCATGTCCAGGAGCAGGTCATGTTAAGTCCGGCCCATGTTTTTCCTGGCTATGCCCCATGGAAGATCAAGCAGTAAAGCCTATTTTTTACCTCTAATTGCAAATTAATCATTACCTAAAAGAGATCTACTACAAAGTTAAAAAGTTTTATTAATAATAATTTAAATTTAAGAAAATAAAAAAATATTATGATAAATAAATTAATAGTAGATGCAGAGACAGAAACTAAAACATTTATTGCTTGTGCAATTTTTTGGATTAAAAAGTTGCTCAAAAAGTTCAATTTCCCACCTCAAATACCTATTTGACTTTTATATGATTGTTAAGCAGCATGTCATATATTATTAATCTACTTTTTTACAAGGAAATAAAAAATATTGAGATTAATTATAGTATCATCTAAACAAAATTTAGGATGATACTTTTGTAACAAAAAAACTGGTTTTTCAGAATCTTTCGTGTGATGTGTCATTAGCATTTGACCCACTAATGACACTTAAGATCACAATGGTAGGAGAAATATGAGCCCTTCCATCACAGTAAGAGGCCCACAAGGAAACATTATCTTAGTTGAATTGAAAATATTTGCCTCGAAAATATTCAAATAGGTGAAGTACACCATTGGTTTAAGAATAAAGGTTACTCATATAAACACCACATTTTCCTATGGCCAGACATAAGAACCATCTGATTGAATCTGACATCTATTGGCAAGAATTAAAACTTCATGTGAAACATTAAACATAGAATTAGAGCAACTTAATCCAAGTCCAAACACAGGACATCAACAAGCCAAAACAAAAATGCAAACCAAATTAAGTCACATCAAATAGCACAGGAACAAATTGAACCAACACTAGACATCTACAAACCAATGTAGCAATGAAAAAAGAAATTTGCATTGAAACCAATCATACTTAACATACCCAATCCAACTCAAATTGGATTGCAACTAAAATTAATGAGCAAGAGAGCTATGTGAGTACCAGCCCATGAGAGAATCTTATTAGACAATTGACTTTTTAATATGAGCACTCATATTCCTATAACTAACAAAATTACATTGATAATAACTAACAATTTCAAATTACATGATTCCGATCAACAATATGGAAATATAATTGACGAGTAGAAAAGACTTCCCAACCCAAAGACATGAGTTTGATCCCAATGAATGAAGGATACACTTTCAATTAAAAAATTTGTCTATCAGTCTGCTCAAACTATTAGGACCGGTGGCTTGATACCGATGTCCCTAGGCCAATACATAAGAGGCCAAGAGATAATATGAGATCTAAAGAGAGGAGAAAAAAAATTCATGATTACAAATTGACACAAAAAAAAGGCAATTTGAAGTGTCCAAGATATAAAATACAAAATAAACAAAAGCATTAATTCACCAAAGAGGTCATATAAAATCCCACACATAATTTGAACCAAAAAGGCCATACAAAACAAGATGTATAAATACAAGACTATGTGATCCGTATCCTGACACCTAAGGCTTCGTTGCTTATTAAAAGCACTAGTTACTAATAATTACAAATAATTTGCGAAAATTTTTAAAGGAAAATTGATCTATTTAATAGTTCTTGCTCATGAAGCTTAGCTTCCTGAGAGATAAACATAAATTACCCTTCTTGTGGTAAGTGGAGCTTCTCCTCACTACTATCCCCCAATGCAACAATCTAACTTGGAACTCAATATCAAGTAGAAAGGGAGCAAGGACGGCATGCAATCAAACTGATTTTGAAATGCTCACTTGCATCACTTTACAATTACCCATTTTGACCTATGAGATCGTATTGGTTAACTGCGAAAATATTATAACTCTTTATAGACCAGTGTGCAAAACACAACCAAAGACAATATGCAAGCGAAATTAATTCATGTTTATGTAAGTCATGATCAAATCTAACCTAAAAGATCTGATATCGCAGACCGAAATGAAGTAATATCTTAAAATGTCAGGTGCCGTTTAGATTTCAGATCTAATATAATGAACAGAAATGCTATAGACTGCGAATGAGTATGCTTATGCTAAAAGAAAAACAGAGAAGAGAGTACTTGAAGAGTGCGAGTGGCGAATTCAACGCCTATAGTGGACTTGGACTCCAAGCAAAATTCGTTGCGAGTGAATCGGGAAAGCAGGTTAGATTTGCCAACTCCTGAGTCGCCGATTAATACCACTTTGAAGAGATAATCGTATTCTTCATCCGGTCTCCTTGCCATTCTAATTAAGTGACGGTGAATATGCAAGAAAAAAACCTAATTACAAAAGATCTACAATACCATACGAAATCAGAGTGAGGCCTGCGGGGGGTAAATTTTGAAGGTCTTGATCGAAAGCGCGTACCCAGGTTTACGTTAATGCGGAAAACGCCTATTTTGGCGAGAAGCAAGCGGCGTGAGAATTTTTGAAATTAAATACAAAATCGGCCAGGCTTTACATTCTGTACATCTCCAAGATCCTAATTAGATTTTTTTTTTTAAAAACATTTCATTAATGAAGATAAGAATATTAAAACTAGTTTGCCAGACACAGTTCAAAAGTAATTAAATTTATAATTAAAGTTTTGTGTATTTCAAATGCCTTACTAATTACTCAATTAGCAGCCTTTTAAAATAATCTTGTTAATTTTGTAAATATTTATCATAAAATTGCTAATAAATTTGAGTTTTATACGGAAATAATACATTTTAAATAAAAAATCTAAAATATAATACTAATTTTAAAAATATTATCAAACTAATACGTCTGGAAATAACATGACAATAATCATCATTATGAACATCGTCCATTGCCAAATTAAATGGTCATCATTTTTAAACTAATGCTAGTTTAAAAATCAAAGACCGGAGTTATGAATGCTGATTATTAAATTCTAAAAATTTTCAAATCTCAGCATTAGGAACAACGGTTATTTAATTAAACCAATGACCGTCGTTCATAACGCAGGCTATTGAATTTTAAAAATTTTCGTATCCTAGCATTGGGAATGACAGCTATTTTATTAAACCAATGGTCGTCGTTCACAATGTCAATTATTGAACAATCTCTTCCCTCATTTTTATATTCACTATTTTCTCCTAATTCCTCATGTTTCTTCAGTAATTTGTTCCACCAGAGCATCCTCTCCACCAGACCCTGCAGCTACAAAAAATTCAGTAGTTGCATAATATATATAAATCTTCATCAATGTTCTAAGCATTCACATCTCAAGTACAAAAAATTAAATTGTAGAATACATAGATTTTGTAATATCCAACTAAAAAAAGTATTATTTAACAATAGTAGGAAATGAAAAATTTTGACCTTGTGTATCAAGTGGAATAAATCAATATTTTGCAAAACAAATAGTATGTATCTTGGCCTAACAAAGATACCTTATACACTACTTACTATCTTAACATGAGAAACCAAAAAAACTTTTCATATGGAAGTAATGAGAATGCATAGTAGAACATATAGCGATTTAAAAAAAAGTTTATGTATGACTCAATGGGATACCACGTAGAGGTGTCAAACGTGCCGGGCCGGCCCGGCACGTTCTTAAACCATGCCCGGGCCCGTGCCGTGTCCGGGTTAAGAACTTCCCGTGCCGTGCCGTGCCTTGGCACGGCACGCCGGCACGGGTCCATCCCGTGCCGGTTCACGCAGGCACGCGTGGAACTGGCGGCGTGTCACGTGTGCCGAAGCGTGACGTGAGTCGTGAGTCATGAGTCACGACTCGTGACAGCTGGCCTCCCGGACCCCGGTTGACCCGGTCCCGCATTGCGGCTCCCGCCTGCCCGGCCGTGCCGCCTAGCCTGTATTGGCAAGGCGTGCCCGAGCGGGCCCAGCACGGCACGGCACGGCCTTGCCGTGCCTACGGGCCGTGCCGTGCCCGCCTATATCTAACCGTGCCGTGCTGGGCCGGCCCGTTTGACACCTCTAATACCACGTGCAAATAGCCAAGAGCTTGAATTACAACTCCCATGGAAGAGAAAAAACCTCCAAGAGAAGATAATGTTAAAGAAAAATGCATAGAGATGAACATGTCCTAACATTATTGAGAAATAAAATGAATGATCTGTAGGAGAACTAGATGGAACAAAAGGAGATAAGGCTAGAACATATGAACATGGCTATAAAGGTTATAGAAATCGATTTGTTCAACTAACATTATTGATGAAGAAAAATGCATAAATAGATCATCAAGTTATACCAAGGCAAATCCAAAGAGGCACGTGTCCATAACACTCAGAAGTAGAAAAGAGTTTGAGGAGTAATAAGCATAAGAGAAAGCTAAAAGAAATGCTGAAATAGTTGAGAAAGTTATAATTGATGAAATTATGACTTTTTCCAAAGTCATGTCGCCTAAACAACCACATCTGATATTATGACATTTTTCAAAGTCATAGCATCAAAAAAACCTACTTCTCAAGTCATGCACCCTACCATGACACTTGAGGAAGTGGAAATGAATGAGGAAATACAGATTACTTGAAACAATAAATAAAAGGATATACCAGAGAAAGATTATGCTAATGATAAATAAAATTTTTCATCTAACCTTCTCTTTCCATAGCATTTCAGAAATGAAAAGCTTTATCAATCTCTTCCGAAAGGTGGACATTCCTTTCTTTGAAGCTTTATCTTTGATTCCCTGTTAATGTGAATTTCATGAAGAATATCATGAGTAGCAAGAGGTTGTCAGAGACATAGAATTGTGAATATGATCGAAAAGTATAACACGGATATTCAAGATAAACTTCTAAGAAATCTAAAAGATCAAGAGAATTTTATGATTATGTGCATTATTGGAAAGCAGTTTTTCTGGAAGACACTATGAGACTTTGAATCAAGTATTAAATTAATATCATTGTTTATAGTACATAAGTTGAACATTGGTGAGATTACTCTAACATCTTTCTTTCTTTAGATGGTTGTTCGATCAATTAAGTTTTTGTAGGGCATTTGTGAAGATGTGTTGCTCAAGGTTTTCAAATGTATATTTTTGGCTGATTTGTTGTGCTGAAAATATAAAGAAAGATTATTATGCTTCATTGATTTTGAAATGGCCATTTATAGAGATTTAACATATACTTTTAGATGTTAAGATGAAAAAAATCATATTTTATGTGGGTGAAGAGTAAGTAAACTTTGGCATCTACAAAAAGGCAACAAATTTTAGATGATGATAAAAAAAAATTGTTATGAAATATATTTCTTCCTATACACTGCCATGAGACAAAATGTAGATTACATCTAAAAAGACTTCATGAAAGATTGTTGGCTTGAAGAAGATGGAGAATTTGATAATCTAGAAGAATTTTGGAGTGAAAAAAATAGTACAAATGACTATTGTTGTGACTTTGTTAAACTACCTAATTTTATTAGTCAAGTGATGTCCCAAAAGTTCATCAACTATGATACATCATAATAAGATTTATAAGTATTTGGGTCATACAAATAGTAAAAAGTACTTATATATATATATATATTAATCATATAGAGATTATATTGATAGTTTTGTTATTCAATAGTGAGATAACTCATTTTCAAGTAAAATAAATATTTTAATTGAGGCAATCTCAGATCTATAGGTTTATTTATTTTAGTTATGTGATGTATACTTAAATTAGCTCAACTTATATTATGTATGGTAATAGAATGAAGGTAGGGGTGTTATTTAATAACTTCTTGCACTAATAGTATATAAGATAGTTATCAGCATTAGGCTCATCCCAATGGTTGTTCTCTCATAGTTGTCCCCTAAGTAAGTCACCACTAAGACAATAAATTATCTTTATGTAAGAGTCATTCACGATCTCATACCTTTTAAGAAACTTCATCAACCATACTTAATGGTCATTTAATATTTATATTATTATTCTTTGGCCTTAGATATCATATAAACAAATGACTAGCATGATTTATAAGTATTTGTACTTTTGGTTTCTTAAGCATCATACTTCCATAATAAACATATATTTTTCTCAAGTTTTACCAGTATGAACCATTTGATGTAAAGCAACTCATAAGGATTATCATCACCTTGTAAGTTTCAATATACTCATGATTGTCCTAAAGATTATTTATCATTATCTTCCTTTGTAATGATATGACTCTCATACTAAAGATGGAACAATTGGGAAACATCCTACATAATATTCATCTAAATCGAGAATCAATTATTTTAAGATGTGTATAATTGAATTTGTATGTAAAAGCATTCATAATTTTGGCTTTGTAAGCACCATATTCTTAATGACTAACACATCCAAAATTTAGGTCAACATATAGGTTTATCTCTTGCATAGTAGTCAAAAGTCTTGTCGATTCCTTTCTATCATATGCATGAATGAACCTCATGCTTTTCATATCAGCATTCACCATAGTGATTTCATACAAACCCACCAATAGTAAAAACAATAGTTCAAGTTCTATTTAATTATACATCCATAAATATTCATAACATAATAAAATCAAACATATTTATTAATAAAATAATTATCATTACCACACATAAATCAAACCCTAGACTGTATGTTATTTTAGTAACATTTTTTGAATCTATCCTAGAGAGAAGGGTTTGAGAGACATGCCTCCAACTTTATGGATTACATCAATTCTTGCATTCATGATTATTTGTAGAGCCCCTAGAAAGTATAAAATTAACCCATAAAGTTTTGTAGCTTCACTATTCCTTTTCTTATTGTGTGTAGAGAAAAAGAAAAGAATTAAAGATCTACATAAAGTTATATCTTTTACTTTTATATTTGAGTGATTGTGCATTACTCTAAACAAGAAGTCATGACTTTTAGGAGAAAGTCATTACTTTGGTCTTCATTTCTTGAGCTTGAGATCATGATTCTAAAAAATGGTCGACCCTGGAATGTATTCAAATTTTGTTGTGATACAAAGTCACAACATTAGGTAATGACCATAACTTTATCCTAATATCTTTATAATATAAAGTCATGGTGTAGTGAAGTTACAACTTTATGCACATGTCTTCTTGTTCTTCATAAGGAGCTATGATACAAGAAAAGATTAGGACATGGTGAAGCTCCTCTCATGTTGTTATATGGCCTTGATGTTGTAAAATAGCTATAATATTGGCATTGGAATTTCTTGATCATTATATGGCTCCAACACATGGAAATAGCTACATGTCATGGGCCTACTCATTCACACAACAATGCAGCCCATGCACCACCCTAACAATTTTGCCCTACCCTAGGCTCATCAGAAAAGTGGTTCCAATTCCCAAATAATTTTTATAGGATATCCCAACACCCTTTTTCATAGTGAAGTCTTAGAATAGCAACAAGCTTCCTAAACATAATAGGGTCAGCATGCCTGAACTCCAAAGAAGTATCAACTTTAATACATTTTCACTCCCATATTGGAGCACTCATAACACATTTCTTTTCAAACTTGTCAGAATACTTAATATTCAAAAAGTCTTTATCTATGGTCATAGATGCTGATAATAAGTACAAGACATAGTATAGACAATGTCTCTTTTTGTGTATCTTGTGGTTGTGAGGTTGGGAAATGACCATCACACAAAATTTATACTTCATGTGTCATAAGTGTCTATGACACTATGAGTGACTATAGTAATGACTTTTATTTCTCTCATATATTATATTGTCGCGATGCTGCAAGGATACCAGATTATTGGCAATTAGCCCATATATAAAAGTTATGACTTTATCTTTTTTTCTGGACAAGTATCACAGCATTGGAGAAATGTTTATACTTGGGTACTCACTTATATAATATATAGTGTACCAAAATTGTGGTTTTGAATAATTATCATGACTTTGGCCTGAGTAATATTGACTCTTGTATTTTTTATAGCTCAAAATTCATAGTTTTATAAAAAAATTATGACTCTGACTTAAAAATACTAAGTTATATTAAACATAAAGTGATAGTGCGACTTGGTCGTGACATTTAGCACCAGTTAGTTTCTTGATTGTTGTAACATATAATTAATGTCTTAGTAATTAAAATTTTATGAAATAAGTACAGCTACAACTCAATTATAAAATGCAATCACAATGAATATGTCACATAGTGAAAGAATTATACTAATGAATTAGCAGTGTCTTTGTGTACAAAGATTATTATTACTAATTAGGTAGTATTAGCCAATAATGATATCGAAACTAGGCAATACTTCATATTCTACCCACTCGAAACTAGACAATTAATTTTTTTCATGATTATTCATCAAAAATTTTTAAACTTTAATGTCATGAAATTTATCCATAATTTCATAATTTCAATACATATATATCATCATAAATTATCAAAATACATATGAATTTATAGCATTTTGAACACTAAATAAACTATAACACTAAAATAATTGCTCATCCATGAGCAATAACTTCCTCTCCATATTGAAAATTCTATAATATCTATAAAAATTGTATGACTAGGTTTGAGTATCGTAAGGTCTAATAATAGTAGAGTCATTTTTAGTAGACATATTGATAGTTATAACATTGTTTGAGTAGCATGACTATGCTCATGGGTCATTGAATGTATACATTCATTTACATGGTGGATATATAGGTGTGTATTACATCACATGTATAGAAAAATAATCTTTGCGTTACCTCCCAGCAAGTAGGACTATATCTAATATCCATAACTATACAATCTATACCTCTTTTCTTTCGCATAGGATCTTTGATGTTCATGTTAGCTTCTTAGTATACTGGTTTAATTATTTCTTGTTTGTTTCTTCCTTCGATATTGCTTCAGCTACACTTATTCCTTTGGCTTTTTCTTTTTTGATGGCATATCTTTTTCCTTTTTGGATTCCCAAAGTCATAGAACTAAGTATAACCATAGCTTTTCCATTTAGCTTTTATTTTTCCTTTTCTTTCTAGATCCCCAAAATTATGGTGATGAGTAAAGTCATGGCTTTTGCTTGAAGCTTTTTCTTGCTCTTTTTATTCCATAACTCTAAAGTTATAGTACTTTGTATAGCTAGGGCTTTGTTCTAACAAACTAATTCATTTTGTATCTCCAAGGTCCCGGCACTAGCTAGGTATAACCATAGCTTTATCTTCAAGTTTTTCTTAGCCATTTTTACTATGTAACACCTAAGACATAGTAGTGTATAGAGCAATAATTTTGGTTTTGATAGGCTCCTCCATGATTTCTATCTCAACATTGTCGTCCTTCATTGTTCCCTTGGTTTCATTGTAGTTTTCAACATGAATTTTATCTAAGATCGAAACTTTAAAGAATCCTGCAACCTCATTGTAGTCATCTTATTCTAATTCCTCATGTTTGCAACTCCAAAATAGTATTTTTTTTTTCATATTTCTTATATTAATCCCTATCACATTTATAAAGTTGTTCATTTGTTTCATCTCTTTCATCTTTATCTTGCTAGTAGTCTTCTACAAAATCTTTCTAATAAAAATCTACCTTTTGCTATATTGTAGTACGGAATACATTATCTATTCTCTAATACCTCATGATTTCATCAACATATAAACTATGCAAGCCATTGTAAATATTAAAATTTATTTATTTCTCAATGACACGGAGAGTGAACTCCTATTTCTTGACATCTATAAGGGTTGTCCCATGACTAAAAATAATCATCCCATTATTAACAGTGCATAGTTATCCTTCATTTCCAACTCAATGAAATCTACTAAAAAAATAAATATACCCACCTTAATAAATATCTATTCAATAAACTCACTCAGGAACTTGATAGTCCAATCTAGCATTTGGAGTGAGGGACATGAAGGAGTAATTTTGTTCGGATTCAATCTTTGTGTAATTGATATGAGCATTAAATTGATATGTCATCCCAAGGCACATAACACTTTTTGAAAGGTATAATATCCAAAAATACAAAGTAAAGTAAAACATCTAGGTTCCTTCAACTTTCTTAGAAGTTTTATTTGAATGATTGCATTATACTTATCAATCATATTTATAATTATGTATGTCTCCAACTTCTTTTTTATTACTCATTATATCTTTCATAAACTTTACATAGTTTGATATTTGGGCTAGAGATTCAACAAATATTATATTCACTTCTAACTTGTGGGATATATTGAGAACTTCTCAAAAAATTCTTATAATTTCCCCTTTCTAAATTATTATATGAATGAAAGAATTATTGAAAACTTATCATTAGCTTCATTCTAATCCTTCTTTCTATCTCCATAGCTTTAAGTAACATACATTCCTTCCTATGTTTCTTCATTTATGATTTCCTTTTTTTGTATCTTTGAATGAAATTTGGGCTTGAACTTGTTCTACAGTTACATCATTGTTATGTGCCACAGCCTCATATCTTTCATCCTTTCAATTATCTTTTGTAGGGGCCATGGCTTCTTGGAAACTTTTAGTTAGAGCCACAACTTTTGAGAAAGTCATAGTGCTAACACCTTCAAAATTTTTAGATTCCTCTTATTCAAAATACCTCTGTAGTGATGAAGTCATAACTTTTAGAAAAGATGTAGTTTTATCATCCCCAAAAGTTCAAGAATCATTTTATTCAAAATGCCTTAGTACCTCTTTCCTACTCCTAAATAATATATAGTAAAAATTCTTTTGATTTGCTTAAGTATCACTTAGTAGTTCATTTACTCCTTTTCCTTCCTTAGTAATGCCAATTGTCTGAGTTGAGTCTCTATATTTTTCATCATCGAACTCATTTGATCTATTATTTCTTCAAGAACTCTCAACCTATTATTTTGGGTATTTTCTCTTCATCAATTATGTTAAGATAGCACGCATGCCTTCTTATGAATTTGACTTCTCATATATTAATGATGATTGATAATTAAAACTTGAGCTTCCTTGATTATTATAGCACTATATTATTCCTAATATTTTTATAAGATTGATCAAAATTAGGTAAAACATTGATCTCTCACAATAATCTTTTCCTTTCCTCTTGGATGTCAATTTTCCTTAAAATTGCTCACATCTTCACTTCAATTGTGGTGAATCAGTCTAACTCTAACATTTCATCTTATCTTCTTTCAAATGAGAAATCAATTAGAGTTTATTATTTATTTTTTGCTAACTCGTAAAACAAATAAATAGCCTTTTATAGTAATTTATTTATAATGGACCTTCAAGTGGGCATATCAATCATGTAGCTCATTATATAGTTCTGCTCATTGTACAAGGTTGAGCTTGAAAATACTACTCAAATCTATATTGAGGATATCTCCCTAATAATTCCTTAAAATTATCTCAAGCATTATAAAAAGTCTCATGCTCATCATGAAAGAATTAACTTATATCACTTCCTAATTGAGATATATTATGAGGCAACAACAAATTAGTGAGAAATATCATCACTAATCCATTCATACCCTCAATGAAGCCCCAAGACAAATATTGGAACCAAATATATGCTTTATCACTTAAATTAATTGGAAATAAACATAACTTTATTAGGTTGGGGCTAACTCCATTTATTTTCAGTTTTTTGCATAACTCCAAACACATTGCGATATGTCCATTAGGATTCTTCAATGCCTTTCCATTATACTAATAGTATTGAACCATAGCTATAAGACTTAGCTTTAAAGTAGTTGCATTCCACTAGTTACAATCGAATAACCAAATAATAGTCTAACATCATGGGCCTCCAATAGTCTCCCAAGGTATTATGGTTGATGAGTTGTTGGAGAGCTTTTTCATTACCACTTGAGGATGTCTATTATTACCAATGCCCTCCAAGACTCTTTATTAACTCAATGTTTGACAACAACTTTTATATTTCTTTTGATTTTGAGGTCTACAAGGGTTAGCTCAGTCATAAAGCATTGGCTCATAAAAAGGATACAAAAAAAAACTAAAATAAAACTATTCACTTTCCAAACAAGTTAATAAGACTTAGCATGTAAATTCAAAAAAATATATCAAATTCTGTGCTATCTAAATTACTAAAAAAGAATTATCTTGATACTAGAAAAATTACAATAATTTATGTTGACTAACCGAACTAAATAATTTTTGGGAAATGTGTCAACAATTTGTTACAACTTTCTTATACTACATAATTTCATTGATTATATGATATCATATAATCTCATTAACTAGAGTATTTCATAAATAGATATTTTCAAGTACATGGGTCATACAAATAGTAAAGAATAATTTCATCTATATATCGATCATTTAGAGATTGTTTCAATAGTTTGGTTATTTAATATAGAGAACTCATTTCTAGTAAAATAGATATTCTGAATATGAGACAATCTTAGGTCCATAGTATATTCATTTAATCTATGTGATATATTTAAATTAGATTGATTATTTTATGTTTGGACACAAAATAAATATTGGAATATTATGCAATGATTCATTACCCTAATGGCATACAAGGTGGTTGTCATAATCTAATAACAAGAACAAATTATCTCTATGTAAGAGTTATTCATAATAATAACTTTTAGGTAACTTCATTAATTTCCCTTAGTAGTTTTTTCATATACATATTTTTATTTTATAGCTACAAGTATCATATAGACTATATATTAATATATTTATAATTATTTTTACTTACAACTTTATAAGATAGATTGGTAGATAGATTAATAGAAAATTTATTAGATAGATTGGTAGAAAGATTCATATATAGATTGATAGATAGATTAATAGAGAGATTCATAAATTGATAGATTGATTGATTGATAGAAAAATTGAAAGACAAATAGATAGATAGATTGATAGACAAATATATAGATAAATAGATTGATAGATAAATAAAAATATAGATAGATAGATAGATAAAACATATAGATAAATAGATAGATAGATAAATAAATAAACATATACATAGATAGATAGATAGACACATACATAGACAGATATATATACATAAATTATTAGAAAAATAGATAGATAAATAGATAGATTGATAGACAAATAGATAGAAAGATAACTAGATAGAAAGATAGATATAAAGATAGATAAATATATAAACAAATAGATAGAAAGATAACTAGATAAAAAGATAGATATAAAGATAGATAAATATATAGACAAATAAATGAACATATAGATTGGTTGATATATAGAGAGAATGATAGACAAATAGATAAATAGATAGATAGACAGATAGTTAGATATGCATACACACAAACAAAGACATATAGATAGAGAGATACAATAATGCATTATAATATTTAACTCTTACATGGTCAGATTTATCATACAGTGTTAACTTTCTATATGTCAATATATACAAGCTTCCACTGTTGATCATTTTAGAGCCTTGAAGCATATTTTACGCTATGTCAAAGGAACCTACAATTATGGCCCGCAACTCTTACGAGATTCCTCTCATATTTTACTAGACTATTCTGATGCTAATTGGGCTGGTTGTCCAGTAACTCAGCGTTCAACAACTGGATTTCTTGTTTAGCTTGGCCGCAACTTAATTTCATGGTGCTTTAAAAAGCAAACCACTATTGCATGCTCTAGTGTTGAGGCCGAGTACTGTGCTCTTGCCTTAGTTGTTGTAGGACTTTCATGGACACTTCAACTTCTTAGAGAACTCCAGATCACCCTTCCCTCTCCTCCAAGACTCTTATGCGACAACAATAGTACCATATTCATTGCTTACAACCCGGTCATCAAATCATGCTCAAAACATATTGATATTATCATTTTGTTCAGGAACTTGTTACTCGAAAGGTTATTAGTCTCAGCTATGTCCCCTCACACATACAGCTGATTGATGTTTTCACATAAGCAGTGGCTAAATTACAGTTTTTATTGGATCATGGCAAGTTGTTCTTTTTTCCTTTATCTAACATGCCAACTTTGAGGGGGGGATATTAGAGGACAGCTTGACTCAAATGATTATGACCAAAATATCAGTGATTCTCAACAATTGTAGCAATTTGTTTCCATGTATATTTGTTTTGCTATTTGTAATTGTACAGCTACCAAGTATCTTCTGTCTATAAATGAATATCTTTTCATAACATATGCACATAGAGGCATTTCCTTTACAATATTCAATATTTTGTAACACCAAACAACCATGAAGAAAGACTACCATGAAGTGGTGATATTTTTCCAAGTCACAACTTCTAGAGAATAAAAGTCAAACTATAATAATGATGTGAATGAAGAAGATAAAATAATGGACTTCCCAATTCAATAATATGAAAAAATTATTGAGAAATTTTTCATGATTACAAAAAGTACAAGTGATGAAAAGATTGTATGTAAGCATTGATTTACTAGAAAAGAAAGATAAGTGAGAGACAATAATCATTGAACAACTGAACCAAGATAAAAAGATAGTTGTAGTAAAGAAAAAAGTCATGACTTATAAAAAAGTCATGACTTGTAAAGAAGTCATGGTAGGAGATAAAGTGATGATATTGGATAAATAGAAATATAAAGAAAGAGCCATGCAATTTTTCAAAAACACATTAAAAAAAGAGATCTCGAGAGTAATTTCTAATTGTGTAATTTTACAACAAGTTGCAAATTTGTCAAAGATGATCATTGGTAAAGAAGTTGTCACCTTTCTCAATGTCATGGAAAACACCAAGACGTATCCAAAAAAAAAGACTTCGAATGATGACTCAATGATAATGATAATGATAATTAGGGAGATTGGGCACAAGAGAGATTATTCTGAGAATCTTACTTGGATCACTAAAATAACCATCTAAAATAGAGATCTGATGATGATTTAGCAATAGATATTAAACATATAACTACTTGGAAGGTAATCAAATTATTTATTTTTTGTGTTGTGTGTTGTAGTTATTTTTTATGTATATATATATACTAAGACAATTGTACATTATAGAAACCTAAAAAGAGGTCATGACACTCAAACTCAGCCATGACTTTCTTATAAGTCAAACAAAGTCATAATATTCAAACCCAACCATGACTATCTAATTAAAAGAAAAGTTGTAGCCATGCACAGAATCACAACAAGTTTTTCATTAGATGCAACCTAACTCTAACCACATATAAAACTCTAATCCTAATTTTTTTTGCAAATTCTTTTTTTATTCTCTCCACATCGATAAAATTCATTGATTTAAAATTTTTAAGATCTAAGCTATCATGTAGGCGGATATATAACTTTCAAAAGCTAAGAAAAAGAAGAGAAGAGATTAGGGTGAGTTGCAAAGTCAAAAAAAAAGTGACATAATCAATCTACCACAGAGACTTCTTCTAACATTGTGGTGCTCAAAACAATTTTTATTTTAAAAAGGAGGAAGAGATGGATGACTTATATTCTATCCATAAAAAGTTTTGTGGTTAAGCAGAGGTTAAGAGAATTCATTCCAATTTTTCAAGCAATGATAGAGAGGAGAAAATGAGACCAATTATGTGCCTGCATGGAATGGGGGAATGTAATTATCATATGGAAGTTTTATTCCAACCTAGAAAATATGCAAGACAAGAGTTGGTATGCATAATGAGTTTTGGTTTGCTTTGATAGGGAGTTTATACATTAAATGTTTGAATTGCAAGGGATCATGAATGATATAACCTTCAAATCTCTAAAGATACAACTGAACTACAAGGCCATCAACAATATATTGACGGATGGAAAAAGGATTGGAGAATTTCATCAAAAACTATGTATGGATAATTTTTGAAGGGAGAAATCAAAGAAAAGTATAATATTTGGTTATACTTTTTGTGCTATAATTGGCAAATGATTCAATATCTCTACCATCATGCAAAATAAGATCTTATTTTTCACACTAGTGAAAGAATCTAAAATTCATGTGGGGAGACCTTGGAGATGTACATTCTTAATTTTTAAAAGGAAAAATTCTTAGGCCAAATAATTTACCACTTTTTGATTATGATGTTATGCCAAGCAAAAATAATCTCAAAAAATAAAGTGTAGGACAAGTGGTACTCATAGATATCTCCCATAACATTGGAAGGTAGGAAGATAGTACTTGAAGAAGATAAGAAGAAGATGATCATTCTTGAAAAGGAAGATCATCTAACACTAGGAAAAAAGCTCCCTCCTTTGAAGCCGACATAAAATCAATGAAAAGAAGTATAAGCACATTTGATGAAGAATCAACACTTTGATTTGAATTTTCATTGAATATACAAGAAGGAGACTTCAGAGAGGTATTCAACCTTTTAAAAAATAGGATGTCATAGTATGATTATAAGGAGATGCACTTGAAGGCAGAGGTAATGCATAGTTCATAAGCAATAGAATTAGAGAGAAGAGGTACAAGCAGGAAGAGTACACGAGGAGAAAAAAAAGAGGAAGACAAAGTTAATGTGAAGCATTGAGATCCATTATGAAAGATGCATCTCAACAAGAAGGAATATCAATTTGTGTCTATAGTCCACTCAAGAAAAAATTAAAGATCATGTTATTAATATTTGTGAAAGAGGTGTTAGAACAAGTGGAGTTCAAATAGATGAGAAGTGCATAAGAATTTGGAATGCTTTATAATTTCATAACAAGTGATGGAGATCAAAGTGTTGTTGAAACAAGTTGAGATCAAGAAATTGAGTCTAAGGTTCATTATAGAGAGAAACATTAGATTTGAAGATTTGGAAAAATGTAATGATAACTAGAAACACATATACTTTGTATTATGCTTTTTGAATATTCACTAAATTACATTGGAAGATGACATGATGCATTATGTAGTATAATTATGAAGATGATGGAATGATGAATGAGCAATATGTGAGATTCAGAGAAACATTCCACATCAATACCTTCATTTGAGCCCTCTAGAGTAAAGTTATAATTGAAATATTTTGATCATCATGGCAGATCATACCATCCAAAAATTTCTCCACATTGATATATTGCACATAGTTTTTAATTTTGTGATATTATATTATATTCTTGTTGTTGTTGTTGATAATGATTTTTAAAAAATAAAGGCTAATTTATTGCTCGAAGATGAGCAACACTTTTAGTGCAGAGTTTGTTTGGCACTCCACATAACAAATATTTGGGTTCTCTGGCATAAAATTGTTAATGTATTTATACTTATTTAAGATTAAAATGGATACATTTTACTAAATTACTATTTTTGATAAAATTTGATAAATAATATTGAAATTGGAGGCATTTTGTGTGAAATTTATAAACTTGATGGAGCAATAACTTGTTTAAAAAAAGTAAAGAGAAATAATGAAATTTTATATGTTATGGCTTGGTTATACTTTTGCACAAGCCTATTGAGTAGTTGTAGTATTCTTTATTTTTCATGACTCTACAAAATAAGTCATGACAATCTTTATATATTATGACCATACCATCGAGTTATCATAATATTTTTACTATACGACACTATCTTTATGGCTATAATAATTTCTTGGAGTCATGTCCATATTACCTCTAAAATATAATGATGGAGAAGACCTTATTTTTACATCATGATGGTCAAGTATCCTACTAGTACAAGAAGTTGTGGCATTTTCCAATGTCATGACTTAATCAATATAGAACCACAAAACCAATTAATTTTTTAGTCCGACAATATTATTTCTTGCCTTTATGCTTTAGAGAACATTTAATCCATTCATGGTATGTCCAATACCATGAATTTGTTCTCCAGATAGAGAAAAAAAGCCACAACAATTCTTATCTTTATGATTTTGCATTCTAGTGAGTTAATATATTAGTCATTACCATTTCCAATACAACTTTGCATTATAGAGAGAAGTTGTGCTAGTCATGATATTCCTACCACTATAACTTTGTGCTCTAGAAAGAAGTTACCTGAGTCATGGAATTTCTACGTCTATTATTTTTATACTCTAGAAATGATTCAACGAGACAATAAATTCATGACCTCAAACTAGCAATGTGACTTTCAGCTCAAAGAATCACGCAGCACCCTAAAGTATAAAAGTAATACTAAGAGAAAAAACAATAAAAGAAGAGGGATAAATCATATTTCAAGACAAGAGTATGCAAAACCTTAAGCAGCACAACTTCTAACCCCCTAATTAGATGCAAATCTAAGGCGAATGCAAGAAAGAATTGATTAAGATTAGGTTTTGAGACTTAAATCTTTACTAGGGATTTCAATGGGAACCCTCAATTCTATGAGATGGTACTCCAAATATCTTGCACGAATTTTTCTCTTAAGTCAGACTAAATTGGGATCTATGATTAGTTTGAAATACTTGTGTTAAGATGATATGAATGAATAATACTTATATTTGTGGTAATATTTTGGTTTGAATATTGATAGATGTGAAGACTAATTATAATATAATTTAGTATTTTTATTGTATTATAGATTTATGTATATTAGTCATGACAGATGGTAATAGATAAGTTATGGGACATACTCATATGGTATAATAAAAAAAGTGGTAGCCTTTCTAATATTAATGTGTGAAATAAATCCATGTGTAAAAATCTAAGATTGAGATAAGTTTAATTATTATGAGTACGAAACTTATTAAATAAAAGCACAAACATATCTATGACCAATTATTTAGTATTCATATTTTAGAAAAATTAGTCTTTGAATGATGTGAGAGTTATGTAGAAGTATGGTGGATGGTGATAGAAGAATTGACCTTCATAGTGTGGGACTCATGTGTTGTTTGTGGTAGATAGTGATAGGAAGTCATGAAACACAAGAAATTGGAGGTATTTTATATGGTAATGACAGTCTTGCAAAATCATTTCTTCTTGTATGATTTTCATAGATAAAATTCATAGAAAATCATATGTTATTTGACATGGCTATGATGCTTATAAAGTTGAAAGTGCATTTTCATTTATAACCATATTATTTCACATCTTTATCACATGAGAAGTCGGATAATAGAAATACATACTCAAAATAGTCATCAAGAGCAATTGATATATTATCTATAAAGAGTAGATATGTGAATGGATTGTGAATGAAATGATATGTGATTCTGGTGGTCAATACCAATGGCACAACTACAAGGAAATCATCTTTGGTAGTTATAGTCAAAAGATGGTAACTACCTTATTTACCAAAAGGGCGCTAGAGAATTTTCATACTATTTTATTTTTCATCTAATAATTGAGCACCACATTGCTCAAATATAAAATAAATACCATCATGTACAAGGAAATAAGACAATCATATAGTCTAGGTATTTTTTTTTCAAAATCTTAAGTCTATCTACTCAACTCAAGCAAAATTTAATTCACTATTGGTTAGTCAAAGTACCTATCTATGGGATAGATATTTAAATATTTGTTCATCTTTACAACTTATATGATCCATATACTTGTAGAACTCTATTCAACAAAAGATAATTTTTCAATTAGCTTTTGGGACTAAGTCATGAATGATAAATTTTTTGCACCATAACAATGCTACAAGACATGTCACCATCCAAAACAACCAAAACATTACTCTCACACTAAGGTGAATCCTCTAGATTAGACATTATAGATAATCTCATAACTTCTAAAGGCTAGTTCTTGTAGAATATACGCTATGGTATAGTCATAAATTCATTTGTGTATTTGACTTCATGAGTATCATACTAACATCAATTAAACTTATATAAATTTAGAGTTTTCACATATAAGTTCATCTTATGAGATAAGAATAAAAGGAATATCATTGTCACTTCCTTCAGCTCTAATCTTGGGAGTATCTCTCATAACTTACCTATTTGTGTCTACCATGACTAACTCGCATAAATTTATATTAGTTTAGAATCTTAAATCTATGTTCTAATTAATATCCATATCCAATAATATTTAAACATAACATTTCCATATTAAAATATTATTCATCCATATTCATCATACACATCTATATAAACTAACCCAAGATTTCTATTTAGCCTGACATTGGGATTTCATGTAAAAGATTTGATATTTCATTTCATTAAATTGAGGGTTCCCAATGAGAGAAAGAATGATGATTTAGGTCCCAAATTTGAATCTCAATCAATCCTCATGTGCAATTATCTAGAAATTATTTTTAAATAGGGGTTAGAAATCTTGTCCTCCTAGGATTTTCATGTTATTAGCCTTGAAATCCAAATACCCACCTTTTTTTTAAAAAAATCTCTAAGTCCTTATTTTATAGCTCTAGGGTTTCGTCAAGTTGATATTTGGATCTTCAAGTTGAAAGTTATAACTTTAAGTTAAGGTAATAACTCTAGATGTTCTTTAAATCTTCTGTGGAGTACAAGATCACACTAACAAAGGAATACTACTATTGATGTATTTATTCTTTAGAGAACTAAGTCATTATGGCAAAAATGATGTGATCGAAGTAATTCCTTTTTGGAACATAAAGTAATGGTAGCAAGAATGACCATGACTGATGTAAATCTTCTATGGAATATAAAGTCATGATGGCAATAATTTGTGGCAACTAAAAATCACTAAGTATTTTGTGATTTTTGGCTTTGTAACTAATATGACATGATACTTGAAAATATTATAACTTCTTGTACCAGTTTGGTATTTGGTTTCCATGATGTCAAAATAATATCACAATTGAATTTGTGTTTTAGAACTAATATGGTTGTAACTCCAAAATGATATTATGACCATGAAAAATATGTTACATAGTAAAAGATTGTGACAACTATGTGGTATAGTCATGACATACAAAGATTGCCACAATTTGTTTTATAGGTAATAGTTAAGAAAGGTTGCAGTAACTTCTCAACAGGCATGTCTAGGACTCCTAGTGTAAAATAATCTAGAACAATTGAAATATCATTACTTTCCCTTATTGTTCTTCCCTTCAATTTAGCTTTCCATGAAGTTCATTAATTATACTCAATTTAGATCCATTTTATAACAATTTATCCAATCCCAAAAAAAAATCACAATTTAGTCTAAATATTTCATTTAAGGCCCAAATATAATATAACTACATCATGATAACATTCTAAAATAACCACAAAATAAATCAATACATTGAGTGCTGAACATCCATCTGATGGGATCAATATCCTATCTATTTTTTGGGATTCTAAACTCTAGTTACACATAGAAATTATAACATGTGCATGCTAATTTATAATTTTATTGTGGTTATATAATTATAGATTGTCTACCTAATTTCTATATTTTAGGGATGAAATATTTGAATTGCAAGGTTCATAGTTTCATGCATTTATATCTTTATGAATTTTTTATGTTGTCTTTTCAAATTACTTTGATTACTTACTAGTTGATAAGTAAAAAAATTTTGTGAGAAGATTTGAAGTATGAGTGGATGATGGTGTTAAACCTTCAAAATTAGTTGTGTATCTAATGGATCTATATCCTAAAAATATTTCTTTAAATTCAGAAGCATAACTCTAGTTAACCATAGAAATTGTACCTTGTAAATTCTAACTCATAATTTTTTTTTATATTTACCTAATTTTCATTTTAACTTATTGTCCAAATACCAATAGGTTTTGATATCTTAGTCATGCACACCACGAAAACTCATCCCATGTATATTCTTGTCTAAGATGATTCAAAGTTAGTTTGAGTGGATTGTGGTGTTAAACCTTCGAAATTAGTTGTTTATATTATGGATTTATATCGAGTCAATTCTTTTTGGTATTTTAAACACTAGTTACCCATGGAAATTGTATCTTATGAATTCTAGCTCATAATTTTTTTCATATTTACTTAATTTCTATATTTTTGGGATTAAATCCTTGAATTGCAAGGCTAATAATTTTAATTGATTATGCCTTATCAATTATTTATGTTTTATATTAAAAGTACTTCCATCAACTACTAGTTGATAAACAAAAATCTTGTGAGAAGATTAAAAGTGAGTTTGACTAGATTGTGATGTTAAACTTTTGAAATTAGTTTCTATCTTATGGATTTATTTACTATTTCTATTTTTGGTGATCTAAACTTCAGTCACCCATAGATATTATAACTTGTGAATTCTTACCCATAATTTTTTGTTATTTTTATCAAATTTTCAATGTTGATCAGTGTCAAAAATTCTGAATCCCAATATTATTTGATATCTCAGTCATTCACACCATAAATATGTATCCCATCTATAATCATATATCGGTATGTAATGGTAACCTTTGTCATCCTACAAAGTGATTTGAGTTGATTGTGATATTAAACTTAAAAAATTTTTCATCTATCTTATTGATCTACACTCGGTCTACTTTTTTTGTTATGTCTGCCTAATGTTATTTTTTGTTATATATTTGAATTGCAAGGTTAATAATTTCAACCGAATGTACCATATCAATTCATTATGTTTTCTTTTAAAACCACTTTCATTAACTACTACTTGACAAAAAAAATTGTTGAAAGAATATTTGTATTGAGTTTGAGTGGATTGTGGTGTTAAACCTTTAAATTAGTTGTCTATAATTTTGATCTAAATCATAAGTTTATTTTTGGAGATTTGAGATCTATTTACCCATGAAAAATGCACGTTGTGAATTCTAACTCATTTTTTTTTGTTAAGTTTACCTAATTTTCAATTTAATTTTCTGCAAATCCAAATATTATTTGTTATTTCAGTCACTGACACCATGAAAATTCATCTATGTATTATCATGTATTGGTATGTCATGGTAACAATTATTGTTCTAGTAAGGTGTCTAAAAAATTATACCCTATCAATTCTTTATGTTTTCTTTCAAATGACTTCCATTAGCTGCAATTTTTGAAATTAGTTGTTCATCATGTGGATCTATATCCTATTTTTATTTTTTGATGATATGAACTCTAGTTACCAGTATTTTTGTTGTTAACAGTTATATATATATGTCGGAGAATAAATATTTGAATTGCAAGGTTAACAATTTTCAGCTGATTATATACCTTATCAAATCTTTATGTTTTCTTTTTGAATCACCTCTATTAACTGCTAGTTGATAAAAAAAATCTGTTGTGAGAAGAGTAATAGTGAATTTGAGTGGATTGTAATGTCAAACCTTCTATATTAGCTGTCTAACTTGTGGATATATGTCCTAAGACTATTTTTTATGATGTGAACTTTAGATACCCATAAAATGTATACCTTGTGAATTCTATCAGATAATTTTTTTTATTATATTTATCAATTTTTCATATTAACTCATACTTTAATTTGTTAGTCCAAATCCCAAATTTATTTATTTTTAACTTACTCACACTATAAAAATGCATTCCTTGTATTTTTTGACATCACTTCTATTATACCATATCAATTAATTAAATAAACAAAAATCTTTTTTGAGAAAAATTGAAATTATTCAAGTTGATTGTGGTGTTAAACATTTGAAATTAGTTGTCTATCTTATGCATCTAAACTCTATTTTTTGATGATAATCCAATGTTTATAACCACCTTGCACGCATCCAATAATCAAGCATGCCATTATCATGATATTAAAGAAAAACTCATCTTATACACGGAAGTAATCCAATCCTAGAGTTTAAGTATCTATCCATGACCCAAGTTTATCTTCACAACTTGAGTAGTAGTTAATTCACTATTGGTTGGTCAAACAACTCATATAATCTCTATAGAATTTATATCCAGACATACATCCATTATATTATTTGTATGACCCATATACTTATAGATTTCTATTGGACATATATAATTATCTAATGAACTTTTAGTGTTGTACTACAAACAATTAGTTTTGTCACTATAACAAAGTAAAAATAGTTCTTGGCATTATTATAGAAGATTATTTTTAGTTTGAATGGCTAACCTTGAGTTGACCTAACAATCTTTGAAAAGAGGTAGTTCTGTTTTATAGTTAGTTGGAAATCTATTAATGTTTAGAGTTTGTTCGTGCATTTGTTTTTTTTTTTTTGGCCATTAAATTTATGCACTAAAGATTTGGGACTAAGCCAATACCTTTAGACCCAAAAATTATTTTGATTTGAAGCCTAGTCTTCTTATCATGGTGAAATAATATAAGTATGGTAGGTAATTTTCAGAAGTCTCAAAATTGTCACATCATGACTTTTTTAGAGTTTTATGATACTATGAAGATGAATTGAGTTAGTCTAAATATGATATAATTATAATCATTCGCATTTTATTTGAGGGAAAAAGAAAGTAGTTAGTTCAATTACTTATATAGAGGATCTATTGAAAGTTATAATAAATTTATGCAAGCTTTTTTAACCTAGTTCTTTACACCTTGAATTACATCACAACTAGGGGGAGAGATCGTCTAGTTTAGAAAAGAGTAACGTAAGATCTTGCATGAAGCTTGGGACTGATTCAAAAATCTATTAATTTGGTGCTCACGACATAAATTTTAGTTATAATTCCAAGCTCATACATTCTATAATAGTTGAATTATATGAAGAGGTACACAATTTATGTTGTCTTGGGTAGTTCTACCAAGAGTAATTCACATGAGGTGGCATATTATTTATTTAAAAAACTAGCCAAGAATAACTACTTAACTTCAAACAAGGGGGCAAGTAAAAGGAATAAAACTATAGTATTAGAGTTGGATAGACTAATAGTAATATATGATGTACTATGAAAAAAATATTGAAGAAAATTTTGAGATGGTGGAAAGATTAATTGGAAGAAGTTCCACTGTTGGTCGATGATGTAATAGAAAAAAATACTAAAGATAAGACCATCATTAACAAAGATTAGAAGGAAAAATAAATCGTTGCTATGTAAAAAAAATTCATGACTTTTGAAAAAGTCTTGATTATTCAAATAAGAGCTAGGACATTTTTGAAATAAAAGATACATGAATAGGTCATGATATTTTTCCTAGACATGACATAACTATTCTAGAGAGCAAAAGGCAAGGCCATGATTTTGTTAAAAATCATGACACTAGATGAAAATGTTGTGACAAATTTCAAACATGTAAAAAAAGTGTACTTGATGATGCCACTCCTTATGATACAGCCATAATACTAGAAAAAGTACCTACTAAAAAATGGATGACTCCATATGGGCTAATCTCGAAAGCACTATTAAGCCACCTTCATTATACTTTCATGAGGAAAAAAAGATAGAACCAATTATCATTTTAGTAGTGTTGGCTAAATAAATGGAGATCATTATTATGACTTTTATGAAGATGCTAAAATTTTCATTAATTGACATGATCCCAAAACCTCATCGGATGAAAGGGTGTTACATCTAATGTAAATTCACAAATATATGGATTGTATAGGTAATTTGATGTAAGTTTAAATATCATTCATACAAATATTATATAGGTAATTTGATTAACTAATAGTGAACAAATTGATACTCAATTTAAATAGTTATATTTAGTTGGTATTTGGAAAATTACTTAGACTCTATAGTTGGCTAACATCTTTGTACATGATGATTTTTCTTTAGTATTTAGTTAATATCATGTTTGGTTATTATACAAAGAGTATATTAGTATGAGAATGCTAGTATTCACTCACAGATACAAGGTTGCTATCATCCTTTGATTGTTAATACCAAAGATGATCTCTTCATTATTGCACCACTGCCATAGATATTTCAACACTAAAGCTACATGTCATTCTTTGAAAGGTTTATTCACATATCTACTCCTTCTAGGCATTGTAATAATTATCTTTGATATTTACTTTAAATACTCACTTTTATTCTTCATCCTCTAATTCTCTTAAAGATAAGAGAAAATGTGGTACTAACTACATTTCTGCTTTCGGCTTCATTAGTATCATACTCATGATAATTAATATATATCTTTTCATTAATCTCATTAATGGAAGTCATACAAGATGGAATGACTTGCAAGTCTATCACTACCATACTAATATTTCCACCAACATGTGTCCCATGACATATATGTTACCATTTACCACATCCAAGTGTCAACATATAAGTCCCACATTATAGTAAAACTCTTATATTAGACATTCTTCTAAAAAGTACACATTAATGAATTGATCTTGAATACATTCATACGTTCAACTTCATAAGTTTCATACATTCTTATCATTCCAAATGAGTGTGTTCCATGACTTACTTATCACTTTATGCCCATACCTAAGATGCATAGAGCTATGTATTCATGAAAACTCAAAGTTTCAAATCAAAATTACATCCATGCATATTTATTATGCAAATAATAATATATACACAAATATAAATTCATAAAGTAATTAATTCATCCAAACACAAGTACATTCACCAAGTCTAGATCTCAATTTTGCATGACATTTGAGAAACATCATGTAGGGTGTATTGAAAAATATCTCATGGTTTTGAGGGTTCCTAGTGAATATCCAAGTTAAAATCTAAGTATAAAATTCTAATCCTAGTTGATGATTTCTTGTGTTTGCATTGGATTTGTCTTAAATAGAAGTTAGAATTTTTATACCTAGAGTTCTTGGCTCGCATGGTTTGATTCTCTCCCCCTCCCCCTTCAATTTTTTTCATCTCATTTTTTTGTATAAGTACCAATATTATCCTTGGGGGATTTATGAAATAATTTAAGTTGGAAGTCATGGTGAAGACTAGTGGCTATGGCTTTATTATCTCTTTGGATCTTCTGTAGAGCATTGATGTCACAACACAAAGAATGATCATGAATGATGTATTCACTCTCTATTATACAAAATCATAGTGATGGAATTAGTCATAGCTTTAATCTTGACTTTCTAAGCAAAGTGTCATAGCAATAAGCATAACAATGAAGTAGTGCATGGGGAGGGTCACAACCAGCCACACTCCATTGGGGATTTTGCAATCCTCACCACACAATACCTCACATTTAGCATAGGGCAAGGTGGGCAGAGAAATTCATAAATGAAGTGGTGTAGGGCAATCACTACCCCATTGTCCCATTTATGATTTAATTTCATATTTTTTAAAATTTAAATTTTTAGTATATTTTTATATGATTTTAATTGTGTTTTATGAAAAATATAACAAAATTTTTTACATAATTAAATTTAATTTTTAATACATGATACGTCATTAAAATTTAAAATATAATTTTTTTTAATACATACATATATGATATTTAAAACTTAATAATTTTAAATTAATTTATTTTTATATTAAAAAAATGTCTACCCAAAACCAAAACGGAAAAATATTTTTACTTTGCAATATATTGCATGTATATTCTAATAACTAATAAATACTATATTACATAATTATACATTATGGCCAACAAAATTTATTAGAAAAAATAAATATCAATATACAATAAAATTGTTCATAATTAAAATAAAAAAAAATTGATAAATATGTTATTTTTTCTACTTCTTTAAAAAAATAATTTCACTATATCCAATATAGTAAAATTATCTTCACAAACAGAATATAAAGTGGCACATCATCCAAACCAAACCTAAAATCCAAAATTATAATATATTATATATCTCACAATGAAATAAAAGTTAAGACAAATGTTGGACATTATCATCATCATCCATAACCTCCACAAAATCTCTTGTATGGTAAAGTTAAAGAAGATGAATCTGAATTTGCCAACAAAATAAAAATCATTAACACAAAAAATGGATTATTGAAATTAACAAATATAATATATAAGTAAATATTTTTTTTTTATTTCGTACATTATAGTCCACAACCAAACTTAAGCAAATGTCATTACCTCCAAAGTCATTGCCCCTAAAGTCACTGCCTCTAAAATTAATAAATATCATGAATCATCATTATCAGCATCCTCCAAAAAAATTACGCATCTCTTGTTTGGTGAAGCTAAAGAAGATGAATCTGAATATGCCAACAAAATAAAAATAATTAACATAAAAAATGAATTAGAATGATTAACAATTATGATATATAAGTAAATAAATGTTTAATATCATGTATTTTAGCTTACAACCAATCTTGAGCACACATTATTTCCACCAAATTATTTGGATGAAGTCTAATTCTATGTGGACTAATAAATATACCACTATTATTTAATACAGATTCTAATACTACTATAGATATTGGAATTGCCAAAATATCTCTTGCTTTTATTTGTAAAATTGGATATTTGTTAGAATTTATAATCTGCCAAGATAATATATCAAAGTCGGTTGATCTAGGCAAAATGAGCTTTTCCAAATAAGTAATAATTTTTAATCTCTTGGTATCAATAATAGTAGTACAACAAACAAATGTTTCAAGACTTACTAAATGATCCTTAGCCTGCAATTTTTTTTCTAGCATTAGCACCACTAGTTATCTCAAATTGAAAATATGAAGTTGAATATTGGCTAACATTCCTATATGAATATTACTTTTTCTTATACTCATCAACTAACTCTTCACAATTTTGTTAACCTTTTCAAGCATTGAATCTTCATTTCCAAAAAGTTTAAGAAAATAAAACTGAACTAACTTCATCTTGAATTTTGGATCCAACACATTTCCAACAGCCAAAAGATTATGAATTTCACCCCAATATTTATTTAAGTTTTTTAATCATATTTGTGTCCATCAATCTAATCTCAACATAAGGAAACTCAATTCAACTACACATTAACAACTTTATTTCATAAATAGTTGAAAAATACAAATTGGATGTTAGATACTTAGTCCTAGATAAAATTTCAGTAGCTTCATAAAACAACTCCAACCTTTCACAAATCTCTTTGACCAAATTTCAATCTAGATTATTAAAAATATATTTGTATTGAGGTTCTCTATGACTTGGATGAGAAAAAACATTCATATAATCGATGGCAGAGTTAAGCATCAAGAATGCCAAATTTTATCTAGTTTTGCAAATAAGTACAAACTTCATATCACAACAAATATTCAATCGACAAATAATTTCAACAAACTTCTGCAATATCATATGTGTAATTGTGCAAAAAGAAATGCTTTTTCAAATTATGTCAGAACTATCATTAAATACTTTCAATCCTTCTTTTACTGTCAAAATAAAAATGTTTGCACAATAATGCATGTGAAAAAAATTTATTTTTCAATATAAGTAAGAAACTAGGTAGCTTACCTAAAAGAATATTGACCATATTATCATTAGTTGTGTAATTGTCAATATTTAAAGATAATAACTTATGATCAACATTTTAATCAAATAAACAATCCATCAAAACCTTACCGAGTTTCTTAGAAGTATGTGGGTAGGGCACATACATAAACCTGTTATTGAAATAAAATAAAATTATTATAAGAACATTAAATGATAACAAAAAATAAATTTTTATGAAATTCATTTATTTAAAATAGAACTCATTACTTGGCTATGAAGTATCCAAGAATCATCAATAAAATGTGATGTAACCACCATGAAGCCTTTCTTTTGATTAGAAGTCCATATGTCAGTGGTGATTATAATTCTGCTTCTATTATCACCCTACAAATTCATTGTTCTTGATTTTTTATAATCATAAATTTTTAATATATCATTCTTGATAGTATTTCAAGAAATCATTTAAAACAATGGTTGAAGGGTATTGGAATATTTTCTAATGCCAACATGGTTAACTATTGACAAAGGATATTCATGTAAATCATCATACTTACAAGATCCTTCCTAGTATTTTCTTGATCAAAAGAACACGTACCAAGCATCCATATCTCATCACATCAAGGCTCAAAATAATCATACTTATTTCATGGTCAAGCATATATTAAAATAATCATTTAGATATTTTGTACCATTCTTACTTTCATCACCTAATTTTTTTCCACAATAAGTACAAATTGTATTGTCAACACCATCAATCCTTTATTTCTTTTAGTGGTTTTAAACCACAAGTTAATTTTCTTTTTCCAACTCCAACTTTGTCAACACACAAATCAATAGAAGGAAGAGTTTTATTTGAATTTATCGAAGTTGGTAATTTTTTAGAATTTATACTATCTTGGGCATTCCTAACAGAAGGTAGAAGTGCATAAATACCTAAAAGTATCAACATTGTCAACCATCACAAAGAGATTATGATAATAATTATAAGAATGAGACTTAAAAGATTTAAAGACTAAAATGTAAAATCAAAATAACCTACAATTAGAGAAAAAATAATGAAAACATAAATATCTAAAATTAACAAACTAATTATCCATAAAATCACAAACATCAAATAAACTTATAATCACAAACACATAAACTAATACTAACATGTCGTTTTGATTTTTAGCCTTGATGTGATGAAGTGTGGATACTTGGAGTTGGACATGAGTAATCAATAACACTATCTCTGTCAAAAGGAAAATTGTGAATATTAACAATTAACTATATAGATAAATGAATAAAAATAATTAATAATGATTAATGAAAGTCAATATGAATGATAAATAATAATAACAATATAAGATAACAAGGAAAATAATAATATTAACAATTTAATAATAATATAGCCTTGTAGTGATATAGTGTAGTAATGTTAAATTTAATAATTTAACAATAAAATTAGTAATTGTTAAATTGTTAAATTTAATAATTTAATAATTTAACAACTTTAATAATAATAAACATTTTAGCATTCAATAACAATATGCAATAATACTCACTAGTTAGTAATAGTATTTAACAACAATAACACATCAATATTTAAATAATTTAATAACATAAATATTAATAATATTTTGACAATTTACAAATTTTAATATTTAATATCACAATATCAATATTCAATAAAAATTTACAACAATAATAATGAGTCATGTCAAGCCCACAAACCACTTATCGATATCGCCTACTGAGTGCTGCCTACTCACTACCATCTACCATAGGTGAGTGCTGATTATGCTCATGTAGTGTGAGTCAATAGTGACTAGTGAGTAGTAACTAGTTAATGAGTGTTGTGCGATTGTGCCTATGTGAGTCTGTGAGTGCAAGATCTGAGAGTGGCTATAGGCAATGGTTGAGGCGACTAGATTTGTGAGAGCATATGAGCATAATTAATTAAATAATATTTTTAAAATAAACAATTTATTAAATAAATAATATTTAATAATTAATATTATTTAAGAGGGGGGAAGTGTAGGGTAGAAATTTGGGTAGAAGATTATCCTTCCCATACCCGCCATGATCCCAACTAGTCAGGTGGGTATAGGTGGGGTGGGTTGGGAGAAATTGCAATCTCTACATGATAATGGGATTAGTGTGAAAGACAAAATTATTCTATATACTACAATGTCGTGATTTTGAAATTGGCCTTGACTTTGTGTTTGGCTTTTTAAGCAAAGTATAATGGTATGGAAATTAATATGATTGAGATAATCATTTTCTATACAACAAAGACATGATGCTAAATAAAATTGACATTGATATTTTATCTCTAGAGTACAAAATCATAATTTTCGAAAAGCTATGACTAAAGTAAATACTCCTTGGAATGAAAAATTGTAGAAAAAAAATAATATTGTGACTTAAAATACTTAGTATTTTAGCTCTACATCAAACAAGTCGTGACTTTGGAAATTCCCATGACTATTTGTACCAATGAGGTACTTGACTATCGATATGGAAAAATAATATCATAGTCATTAAATAATTTTGAGATAGTGCAACTATGACTCCAAAAAAATATCATGGTCATGATTATTATGCTGCATAGTAAAATACTTGTGCTAACTCAGTAACAAAGTCATGACATACAAAAAAGCCACTACTATTTTTATAGAATTATGACCAAGAATGAATGTCACAACTGCTAAAAAATAAGTGTGGAAAGGGTACCCAAGTCATCACAATTATATTCTCATGAATCTCTATTGCTTCTCTTCCATCTAAGTCTTTTCTCTATGTTGTCATTTTGTTATTCAACCTAATTTAATTGGTTAGGTGATATCTCAAAAACTCATTAATGAAAGTATCTCATTAACTAAAATCCACAAGAATATGAATCATACAAGTAATATAAAGGACATTTATCTAAATATCAATCACATATGAATTATATCGGCATATTGGCTATCCAACAAGAGAAAACTTATTTTCAATATAATAGATACAAAGATTATTAAAGAATCTTAGGTCAATGGTATGTTTACCTAGTTTATGTGATGGTGTTAATTTATTTGATATATATTATGCTGGATATATAATGAAGGTTGGGATATTATGAAAATGATATCATGTTCTATCAGCATACAAGGTAGTTATCACCATTGACTTACTAATGGTGGTTCCCATGTAGTTATCTCCTAAGTACTTCACCACTAAAATAATAATTCATCACAATGCAAGGGTCATTCTCATTCACATATCTTTTAGGCAACTTTGTCAATGGCCATTGATGATTTCTTCAAATGCTTACTCTTATTTAATGGCCTAAATGTATTAAAGATCAAAGATTGGTATGATTTATAAGCATTTTCATAATTAACATATGTTTCCTTCAAGTTTCATCGGTGGGAACCATAAGTAAAATGAACTCATAATGCTTGGTATGGTTTATAAGCATTTACACAATTAATAATTAATGTATGTCACCACCTATTGAGTCCCCACACACTTGGGAGAACTCCCTATCTAATGTTCATCCCAACTCATAATCATTCACTCTAAGACAAGTGCAATCAATTGACATATAAAATTAATTGTAATTTTAGCTTCATAAGAACTATACTGATAATGATTAACATATATAAACTTTATGGTTTAATGTATAGGTACATCTAGTGTATCACAATTAGAAGGGCTATCATGAACTTCCTATCATATGCATGAGTGAGTCTCATAGCTTACCCATCACCTTCCACTAAGAAAATAACATATAAACTCATCATTTGTAGAAACATTAATTCAAGTTTTATTTAGTCATCATACATTAACAACCATAGCATAAAATATAAGAGAATCATAATATCATTAATCTTTCAAACCAATTACATCACATAATCCAAATAACATAATTTTTAGATCATGTTAATTTCATACAAATTTTCAAATGTATCCATAGAAGAGAGGAGTTTGAAAGCTACCCTACAACTTTAGTGATTAACATATTTTGTGCATCCCTTGCTTACTTGAAGAACTCCTAGAGAGTATGAGTTTTGCTCATAGGGTTTATAGTTACCATGACTTTTGCTTATTTCATGAGAGAGAAGGAGAAGTAAGAGATCTTTTGAAAATTTTATAACTTCTACTTTTATTCTCAAGTGGCTTTGTATTATTCTAAGTAGGAAGTTACAACTTTCAAATAAAAGTCACAACTCTAGCCTTCATATCTTTAGCTTGAGGTCACCATTATAGAAAAACGATATGACTTTGTTCAATATATTGATCCTTCTATAACACAAGATCATAGTACTGGCATCAACTACAACATGGGTCTAATCTATTTGTAACACAAAGTCATAGTGCTATGAAATAGCCATGACTTTATGCTTTCTTCAATTGTAGTTCACAGATGGTCATTATATAATGAAGTGGTCACATGGTGGTGATGACATCCAACATTGTTATATAGCTATAATACTGTGTGGAGGTTATGACATGAGCTATTTATCTATCTTGATAAATATGTCATCATGGCATTGGGAATTGGCTATAGTGCTTTCATTTAGCTTGCGGGTACAAGTCATGGCTATGCCTTATTTTAATGATAAGACTTAGCCTTAGAAATATTTGTATTCGAGTAATGTCCTCTATAATATTTAGCGATACAAAGTTATATCTTTGAATAATTATCATGACTTTGACATGATTGCTTGTGGCTCTTTAATTTTTTATAGTTCAAAAGTCATAACTTTATAAAAGAGTCTCATTTTTGACTTTAGACTATTGAGCCATATAAAAATAAATGTGCATCTTTATGAAATTATTCATGACTTTGAGCACTAATAGGATACTTGATTATTGTGATAGAGAATTAATATTTTAGCAATTACAATTTTATGAGCTATGTATGGTTGTGATTCCATAATAATATCACAACCATTAATAACGTGTCGTACAATGGAAAGATTGTACTAATGAGAGGGTAGAGTTGTAACATACAAGATTTTTCTAATGACCATTTAGATAGGGTTTATGCCAATAATGGATATCAAAACTATATATGACTTATAATCTTATCTTATCTACTAAATACCTCTAAAAACTCATTGATTTCACAAGTATTTATTAAAGTTTTTCAAAATACCAAATTTTTTATAAAATATTTTTGCTATCGATTACATTATTAATGTTGATTTAACAACATCAACATCCCAAGAAACAGTATACTGCAACATCATCAAGGATAACAAATATATACATCTCAATATTGTGAAGAATGAGGATGATATAATTGACAACTATAATCAAAATCCCAAAATTATAATTTCATCATATATTGCTAATATTTGGGCATGGATGTAGAAGATTTCTCTGAATCACCTTTTTTGGCTATCCATTTCATTGTTTGCACAATCATTATGCATAGTGCATCTAGTCATTCTCCAATAAAGTTCATAGCATCTTTAAATGAACCAAGAGTAATGTATATTTACTTCTAGTTCTTGCAAAAAAGTTTGCATATCTTCTATCCGTTACTTCTCCATATAATGCATGTTGTTCACTTTTTGAATATTGGTCCCTGAACATTATTTGTCACTTACTTGCAATGGACTCATAATATTTATCAAATAAATTGGTACATCCAATCACTATGACCTCAAATTGTTTCACAGTCACATCCTAGCACAGTAACTTTATCTTTCATATGGTTCAGTAATATCAAGTCATAGCTATGACCTTTTAAAAATGTTATAACTTTTGATCTAGAAAGATTATAGAGCCAAAACTACTTAGTACAAAATCATGATAATTATTTGGCATAATAATATTTGGGATACAAAATATTACAGAGGGCATTACTATGTGCTAATCATTTTAATGCTTAGTGGTTATATACAGTTCTTTCTTTATTTTAGTTTAAATCCAATCATTCCATTTTCATAAGACAAAGCTGTCATATTTTCTTAAATGACCAATGCAATATAATACATACATAATGATATATTTTCATTAAATCAATTACACTTCATTGGTTATCTCAAACTATGCATTTTTATGCACAATAAATTATTCAAATTATAATTCATGTACTTTTAGCCCTTAACAAATTTAACCAATGCTTTTGGTGCATAGGATAATGAATCACCAGCACGATCCCACTAGGCTCTTGGCCAGTGTAAAAAATATAGTTTCAAAAAAATATGTACTCGGTTGGTGTACACTACCGATAATGTCTCTTTAAGTAATGAATTGGTATGACACTATAATTAATTTGTTCAATTCTTATTGGTATACCAACTTATCTTTAACTTGAATTTAAAGGCTAACATTCTATTAAGGGTAATCAAATCATTTATAGGTAAATACAATATAGTATATATTTTTTTATAAAACAAATCATTTCAATACTCATGAAATTTTCAAGTCATTCATTTCGTAATTGATCAATTTCTCAAATTTTTTTAACTTAAAACAACTTGCAATTTATTTCACAATTTATTTACATCAAATAAATTTGAAGCAATTAAAAATGCAATTCAAATATTTTGAAAATAGAGATTCGAAATAATGAGAGAAAAGTAAAGAACAAACCCAAAATGTTTGGTACTTTGACTCCAATCCTTTGAAATCTCAATTTTAATTCGGCCTTTCCGCTTTGTTATTCCCTATTCCAACATAATTTAAGAACAATATCATTCATGTATGATTTTGATTTTGGTTAGGGTTAATTTTCAAAGCTTAATATCCTAAAACTCAAGTTATGACATTTTAATGCCAAATCAATTAGATCACTATATCACCTTCTGTTATTCTTGATTTTTGAGGTCCTTTGGGTTTACAATTTCACAAAATTACTTGATCTACATTATTCTCCTAAAAGTCTAGTTTACCCATAATTTTGAATCACTCAAATTGGATGAGTGAAATTTAATTTATGATCAAAACACTACAACTACGCCCAAATTACTACAACTACCTTAAACTCACCTTTAAGCCCATTTTTGGGAGCCTTATTGTTACTAATTTGCTCCTGATTTATTTTACACATTTGTAATGGTTCTTACCAATTAGAATCACTTAATTTGGAGGGTTATAAAGAAATATATAGCCTAAACAAAAACAATGAATTTTTTTCCAAAACCAAACACAAGAAAAGAGAGGTTAGAGTTTGATTTCTTACCTCAAATCTTTTTCAAACTTCAATACTAAGGTTCCTCATTTTCTTCATCATTTTAGCCTTCGATTTTTATAGAGAAATTCATAATTCTCCCCATTCAAAAACCATATCTCTCAACCTTCTTTTCTAAAATGA
Organism: Sapria himalayana; assembly: GCA_029783825.1. Taxonomy (NCBI): domain Eukaryota; kingdom Viridiplantae; phylum Streptophyta; class Magnoliopsida; order Malpighiales; family Rafflesiaceae; genus Sapria; species Sapria himalayana. The sequence goes on along the minus strand of JAREIK010003765.1, from coordinate 1,494,646 downwards.
AAATTATTTAATGAGAGAATGGTCACTCCAAGGCCAAAATAAGATCTCTTTTTTTTTTCTCTAATTCCCAAAGCCTTGTTTGGCTACACATTAATTCTTATTTATTATTTTTGGCACTTTAATACCTCATTTCCACTTTCATTAAATTTCATTTTAATTATACTTTGACACTTCTACTTCTCATTAATGATTCATGGGTCCTGATTTCATATTTTTACAAATTTTATTTTATATTCTAAACATAAACTTAAACATTATTAAAATAATATGGTATCAAAATACTATGGTCCTCATAGTTACATTTATACTTCTCATTTATGAATCATGGGTCCTCATTTCATTTTTTTACAAATTTTATTTTATATTCTAAACACAAACTAAAAATAATATTAAAATACTATGGTATTAAAATACAATGGTATTTTGGGATGATACAAGTATCAACCCTATTATCAGTTGAAATAAAGTTATAGAGATTGGGGGATATTGAATTTAGAAGGAGATAACATTTTTTGAATCTCAACTATCTTCAGGATCTTAATGGTTAGCTAAGGTTGAAAAAATGCTAAGAAATTTGAGAAATGATAAATCTAATGATGAATAGAACTTTAAAAAAATGAATGAGAAATAAAAAGTCACGACTTGGAGCAAGTCCGAAGAAGGTGATATATTCAAAATCTCTATAGCTAATAAGAAGATACTTGTGATATAAAATATTGAAAAAGAAATTAAAGATACAGTCTAAACTATTTAAGAAGAAGAAGAAAAACTAATGAAATCATTGAAGTTAATATAGAGATAACTATGGTAAAAAATATTAAAGTGAAAATCAAAGATATAGCTTCAACTATTCAATAATAAAAAAATAAAACAAATGATGAAATCTATATGACTAGTATGGAGATAATTATGGTAGAAAATCTTGAAGAGGAAATTGAAGATACTGCCTTAACTATTCGAGAAAAAAGAAAAAGAAGCAAATGATAAAATCTTTGTGGCTAGTACAAAGATAATTGTGGTAGAAAATTTTGAAGGAGAAATCAAAGATATACCTCGATGAAACAAGAAGAAGATGATGATGTGAACCTTAAGGTTTTGGGGATTATATAAAAAAAACTTGATGAGGTGCATGAGCAAAAAATTGAAAAAACTAAGACATTTCACAATGTTAAGGCTAAAGAGAAAATAAAGAAGAAGAGCCACATTCAAACTATTTTTATGGATGAGAGAATCGAGATAATCAGTCAGTATCAGTAATGGATGATATCCAATGGAGAAGGTACAACAATTTACTAATATAGATACTGAAAGTATCAGTAAGGAGTGAATAAAAGAAGTTAAAACAATTTACTAAGGCATTAGCATAGACAACTAAGATAACCAATGGAAAGAAAGATATTTTGAAGGTCCAGTAATGACCATTAAACATAGTATTGCTTGGGAGGCAACCCAAGATTTGTTTTGTGTACTATTTTTGATGAAATGTGTTTGTCATGAGAATAAACTTTACATGTATAGATTTACACTTTAACCTATGACACAAAAGAATCATAAATTCAAACTAGTTGTAATTCCATTTTTTTTATTTTGCCCAAAGCTATGATAGTTTTTCAAGGACATGACTTTGGTGCTATAAAAAGGAATAGCCCACTATAACCATATGAAAAAGCAAGGTAGTTTTCCAAAGCTGAAACTTTTTTTTTTAGAAGAAAATGTGACATAAGCTAAATGAAAAACCATGATAATTTTTTAAAGCCAAAACTTTGGTGTTGTAGAAGAAAAATCATTATAAAAACTCTGGAAAATTTCAACTTTGATCAAATTCCAAGAGTTTAAAGCAACTCGTTGTTATAACTCAACGACTTTTCATTTATAGAATAAAAATAAACTCATAGAGTCATATTCTTTAATTACTAGGTAATGACTATTAATACTTAACCCTTGAATCTCTACCACAAAAATCCATAATTTTTTACTGACGCATCAACCATCCACCCTAACATTCTTTTAGTTTATTAATTTGAAAATGGAAGGAAAATGATCATCTAAGAAAAAAATCATGGAAAGTGCTAGAAAGAGAAAGGAAAGAGACAAATTTATAGTGGCATATAAATGCCACCAAAAGTTGTGGTGCCTATGATGACTTTTTTTGATGAGATTGGGTGGTGGATGGATGTACTCCATGCTGTACAAAAAGGAGTTTTTTATAGAAAGAAGATTCAGTAAATTCTTTCATCCATTTTGTAATATTATCACAAAGATAAATTGGATATTATTTTGCACACTTAGAGAATGCCTCAATTGTGAAGAAGTTCTATGTAAAATTGGAGGATAGGCAAGAGAAGACATACTATGTGAAAAAGATTTTGGTTCATTTTTATTTAAGGAATTATTAAATAGTTGATTGGATTCTTGGGCACAAAATATAGTGTTAAATTCAAATCATTCCATAAGCAAATAAAATTTCTAGCTATTACTAAATTGTTGACAAAAAGAAAGGATGAAAAAAGGGTGACATCTAAAAATCCATATGCATATTTGATGAAGGGAAAAATCATAGAGCTGAATAAAGTTTGGTTATATTTTGTATGCTCACCTATATTACCTAATCTCTGAGATTTTATGATTATTATGAAAAGAATGATTCTATTATATGTCATCCTCACTAGGTAATATTTTGATGTGAAGATTTTTGAGAAATTAATTCTTGGATTCCTCTAGGGTCAATTTTTTGACTAATTAATTTACCATTCCCTTATTACTTTGCTATGTTTAGCTGGGAGAGTTTCCATGGATGAACAAGTTAAAATATTATGTCTAATATTATCTCCCTTTATATTACCAGGCATAAAGAAGAAAATAAAAGGAGATACATAAGGGAAGAAGCCAATGCTAGAATTGAAATAATTGGCTGAAATTTGGGAAGAAGGTTCATCTATCACCTGACTGACACACAAGAGATAGAAAGAAGAGGAGAAATACGTGAAGATGAGCTAACCCACATTGAGAATTCCATAGCTATGCATGGTGATATACTTATTGGTATTTGTCTGCTGTGAAAAATATGTAGCATAGTATAGCGCAAATTAAGGAAGAGCTATAAAGGGAAATTTATATTTTTTTACATGAGTAGAGAAAAGATGTTGGAAAGTATAATATGATCTCTGAAAAAAATATATTTTTAAAAAATATGGCTTTTATCACAATTTAAAAAAAAATATAAAGATTGGATCTATAAACTTCTGGAGGAAAGAATGAGACAAATAGAATTTGGATTGATGGAAAGTGCCGAATAATTTAGAATGTTGTATCACATGGTCTGGAAGATTGGGATAGAGCAATGGAGCTTGGCGATAACTTGAATGGGGTTGAAACTACATTTTGGGTGTGTCAAATGAAAGAGAAACTAAGAAACTATAGTGCAAATCAAAAAGAATTATATTTTACGATGGGATGCTTGGAAATACATTAAATTCAATTAAGCAAAGACAAGAGACACTATATGATAGTTTGACAATGATGTTAGATGGATTAGCAACATATAAAAGAGATTCAAAAAATCCATTCGCTTCTCTACCACTTTTTGAGCACTCAATGACTAAGTTTACTTTCCTATAGGAAAATCATACCAGTTACCTTTATCACTACCTTGATTAATATGTTTGTTGTTTATTCATATATTGTGATGATGTACCTTTGCCTCAAATTGAATCGAGAAGTTGAAATATTGTTTTTTTCTTTGTCATGTTGGACGAAGTTATTACTAGGGGACAAGAAATTATTTTGGGGTGCTAATTTGTTGGGTGTTGAAACAACTAAATATTTTTATATTTTTTTGTGGTTTATGATGACACACACACACATGGAAATGGAGATATTATAGGTTTATTTAATGACTTTGAGATTTTGGCAAGTTTATATGAATAGTCATGAAATTAATAAGCTTTGGAGATATTTAGTAAAAGGAGTATAACATTAAATCTTGCATAGTTTTAGTATCCATTATTGGTCAAAACTCTACCTAATTGCTCAGAGAAATAATCATACATATATGATATTAAATTTACCAAACATTCTACTATATTTTTGTGGTTTAGAATGAGGTGTATATGTAGAAATGGGAAAAATATATGTTGATTTCAAAATTTTTGTTGTTTTAGAGAACTTTGATGAATATATATGAAATTAATGAGTTTTGGAGATTTTTAGAAGAGGATGTATATCTATAAGTTTTTGATAGTTTTAATACCTATTCTTGGTTGAAATTCTATCTAAATAGTCATTAGAAAAATCTTTTATGCCATGACTTTCTCATTAGCACAAGCTTTGCATTTTGTAATACATTCTCAATAGTTGTGAAATTATCATTGAGTCAACCATACCTTGCTCATAATAATTTAATAGCTAAGATATTAATTCTCTATTACAACAACAACTATCTCATTGGTGCTCAAGGTCATGATTAATTTCATAGAGCCACAATTTTTTTAAGATGGCTCAATAGTCTAAAGTCAAACTCATAATTATTTTATAAAGCCATAACTTTTGAGCTATAGAAAAGTAAAGAACAATAATTTCTCAGGCCATTGGCCAAGATAAAAAGTGCCAAGACATTATTTAAAGCCGTGACTTTTAGGTCACTAACTATTATATAGGACATTTGTTAAGTAAGGCCATTTCAAAGGTATTGATTATTATCGTCAAAAGAAGGCACAGCCATGACTTGAATAAGGAAAGTTAATTGGAAGTGTCATAGCCAATTACTATTGCCATAGCCACATACATATCAAGAAAGATGAATGCCCAATGTTGTGGCTATATAATAATGTTTGAAGCTGTCACCACCCCTCAACCACATAACATGGCCATAGCCATTTATGGACTTCAAATGATGAAGGTATGAAGCTGGACCACTTCATAGTGTCATGATTTTGTGTTAAAAAGAGATTATGTCCAAGTCATGGTCATTGCTAGTGTCAGACCTAGTATTATTTAAGATTAAGATATCAAATAAATTTGTGACCATTTTCTAAAGTCGGGACCTTAAGACCAAGAGATGATTTCTTACTTAAAGAATTTCTAGAGTCTTAACTTTTAGTTGAAAGACATGATTTCCTACTTAAAGAATTTTTCAAAGATTTCTTACTTATTCTCAACCTCCCTCACAAAATAAACATAAGTCTGTAAATTATAAACTCCATTAAAAAATTTTATACTCCCTAGGGATTCCTATAGCAAACATGGGACACATGAATGATTCAAATCCTTAAAGTTAAAGGCTGCAACTCTTGATATTTGCATGAAATTAGCATGCTCTAAAATTTCTATTATTTAAATTATGTGATATAATTAGTTTGGATGATTGATGAAATTATGATTTTATTTAATTTTATGTTATGTATATTGATAAATGATGAGTAAATAGGACTCAAATTAGGGTTATGATTAATAGTGGTTTTGTGTGATGTTATCATGGTTGATGGAGATAAATAATCTATGAGACATTCATGCATACAATAGAAAGGTTATGATACCCCTACTAATTATGATGCATAAGATGAGCATATATGTTGAACCTTAAAATTTGAGTATATTAATCATCATGATTATGACACTTACGAAGCTAAAAGTGAGAATGCTTTTACATGCTAATCTATTGTATACTTCTTAGAGGGATTGGTTCTTAATTAGGATATATGTTATATAGAATATTCTCTCAAAGGATTTACCTTTTGTGTGAGAGTTTCATTATTACCGAGAAGGATGGACACCTGTAATCCCCAATATATGCATGAGTGTGTGGTGACTCACAAGGTGGTAATAGCCCTTGTGAGTTTTTTTTTAACTTGTATCATTCACACTAGTGAAACTTAGAAGAAGAATATATTAATTGGACTTAAGATAATGAAAGCTAGTGAATAAAAGCGTTCATATGAAGTAACTTTAAAGGGTAGTTGATGAAATTATCTAAAATGTATAAGATTGTGAATGACCATCGTATAGTGATTAATTATTGTCTAGGTGGTGGTGTACTTAGGAGACAACTACTAGTGGGCAACCATTAGGAAAGACTCAATAGTGATAACTACAGTGTATATCAATTAGGAAAGAAATCATTGAAACACCATAAATTTCATTCTATATCTAATACAATATATTTCGAATAAATTAATGACATCACATAAATTAGGTAAATGAATATTTGACCTAAAATTATTTAACAATCTCAATATCTATTATACTAAAAATACTTCGCCTCTTATTGAATAGCCAAACTATCAATATAATTTTTGTGGAATCACTATCTATGAAAGTCTATCATATTATTTATATGACCCATACACTTACGAATCTCACTTGGCGAGATACTCTCATTGATGAGCTTTCGGGATGTTTCTTTACTAATAAATTAGGCTAAGTAATAATGTCAAAAAAGTATGTCATGATCCTACCAACTCATTTACACTATCTTTCTAATGTGTGACATATTCTTACTGTTCAAGGTTGTGGTCCAATTACTTTATCTTTTATATGACTCAGTAGTCTCAAGTCAGATCCATAATTTTTTACAAATCCAATGCTTTTGATCGACATAAAATTTAAAGAGCTATAATTACTCAGGTCAAAGCTTTGGTACTTATTCATAGCCATGACTTTTGGGAAAGAAAAAGTTACCATGAGAATTACTTTAGTATACCATTTCTACGACCACAACACTTATTCTTAGAGAAATAAATAATACTAACTTGTATGCTGAAGCAAATTACTAGTGCCAGAACATCCTTATAGTGCCACGATAACATGATATATGAAAGGAAAGAGAGAAAATATCATCACCATTCATAGTATATTGGACACTTTAAGAATATAATGTAAAAATTGTGTGCCATAGTCATTTCTAAATATTATGGTCATGACCATCATATGGGAGACATTCTTAGCATCACAACTATTTCTTAGTACCACAACCATATTAGACTGAAGAAAGGCCCTAGCAAATTCCATGACTTCTATACAACATTACAGCTATATAATAAAATGAAAAACCATTCACCACATGATGGCCATGTCCCAATACCTTAGCCTTTTATGAATGACAAGAGGACAAATTCATGAAGTCAAGACCACTTCATAATACCAAAACGTTTTATTAAAGGGACATTACACACAAGTCTTGATCATTTCCAGCACTTTGATTTTGTGACCTTTTAAAAGACATGACTTCTTACTTACATTAATGCAAAATCTTTTGAGTATTAATGTGGAACATAGATAAATTATAGATATCTATCATTTTCTTATTCTCCTCCCTCACATAAAAAGTAAAACTATGGTAACTACCAAATCATAGGAGTGAATTTTGCACTCCCTAAGGGTTTAATAAGCAAGATAAAGATGCAAGATTAATAGTTAAACTTAGAGTTGGTGAGCATAGTTGCAAACCCCCCTTCTCTTGGTTGAATTAAAAAATTTGCACCAAAATAGTATTGGTCTAGGGTTTGTGTAAATTGAGATATGTGATGTGACTTTTATTTTAATTAATAAATATACTTTATTTGTTTATGTTATGAATATTGATAGATGTTGATCAAATAAAACTTGAACTAGGGTTTCAATTATTAGTAGGTCTATACAAGATTATCATTGTGGATAGTGATTTTTAAACCACGAGCTTCACTTATGCATATACTAGGAAGGAAGTGATAGTCCTTCCAACTATGATGCATGAGATAAACCTATGTGTTGAAACCCAAAATTTACATATATTAATCATCATGAATATGGTGTTTTCAAAGCCAAAAGTGCAAAAACTTTTACACACCAATCTATTATATATATATATATATATCTTAAAAGAACTAGTTCTCAATTAAGATGGATGCTATATAGAATATTCTTCTATGGGATTCATATTTAGTATGAGAGTTACATTATCACTGATGAAGAAGATGATAGATGGCCCACAAAAGATGTGTGAGTATGCTGTGAGTCATAAGATGATAACAACTCTTGAGAGTTGATTTTACTTGTATGGTTTCTAGTGATGAAACTTGAGAAAAGATATATTAATTATGTGAGTATGGCACTTATGAAGCCAAAAGTGTAAATACAAAGGAACTATCAAGGGTAGTTTATAAAATTACCTAAAAGGTATGATATTGTGAATGACACTCAAGTAAATATAAATTATTGTCTCAATGGTGATATATCAAAAGGACAAATATGATGAGACCACAATTGGGATGAACTTCAAGGTGACATTGACAACCATCTTGTATATCATTAGGGTAATGATTCATTGCACAATGCACAAATTTTTATTCTATATCTAACATAATATAAGTTGAGCAACTTAAACATCATTACTTTGATTAAAAGAATAAATCATAGACCTAAGATTGTCTAATAATTTGAATATTCACTTTACTAAAAATGAGTTGTCTTAGTTTTAAATAACTAAACTATTGATGTAATCCATGTAGGATCGACATCTATATAAGAGTCTTCTTTACTACTTGTATAACTCATATACTTGTAGATCTATATTGAAGAGATATTCTCATTAATGAGTTTTTGAGACTTCATATAAATAATAAAATTAGACATCATAATAAAGTTACAATAAGGATCTCTTATTAATTAAGATCTGCATATAATAAAGATTACTTTCATCTGAATATCAATCTCATAGTATTTATATCACTACACGAAAATCCCATATAGACAGGGACAATTCCCTAACTAAATGGGTATTTTTCGTTGCTGAACAGAATATAGCAATGGATTACCGACGGATAGATTCTCTATCTAAAGTGTTTCTTGCTAATATTAAGCGATGAAAAGTGTACCTAGCTAAAAAGTTAGTAATGGAAAAATCCCTTGCTAAAAATGACAAATTCCTTAGCTAAATTAGCAAGCTAAATGAGATTTTCCGTCGCTAAATAAAAATAATGACGTAAGATTACCAAGTTAAAGTGTTGGTCAAAACATTTTAGCAACGGAAATAGTCTCTAGCTAAATAAATTTAGTGACGGAAAAATTTTATGATTTTTCTAGCTAAATTAGTTAGGGAAAATTCCCTAGCTAAATTAGCAAGGGAATTTTCCCTTGCTAATTTAGAAAGGGATTTTTTGCTTGCTAATTTCAAAAGGGATATTTCCCTAGCTATTTTAATTTCAAAAATAATTTTAGAATTTAAATTATTTTAAACTTTTTTAATTAAATAATTTAATATTTTTATATCAAATTGAATAAAAATTGAAACTATAAATAATTTATAAAAAATAAAAAATAAAATCATTTAATATCTTATTCTATTTCAATATTTTACATAATTGAAACAAAAAAAAACAAAATTTTATTACATTTTATTCATCAATGTATCTACCGATAGTGCATAAAGTATAATATATCAATTAATTGATGTTGCTTTCTCTCCCTCTGCTCCTCCGATCATCATTTTTCTACTGTGACAAAGTTTTCCAAGTCACGACACATAATGTCTAGTGAAAAATCCCATCACTTATAAAAGCTTTGTATGAGGAACAATACGATATCATATCTGTAAGAAATTTAAATCACTCAGTCAAATTAAAAAAAAGTTATGTTTTGATACATATATATTCTTGTAGTATATATGCAAATATATACTAACATTTCACTCGTACATATATTACTACAGTATATGTACATAAAAATAGCAGTATTATATATACATATAAATTGAGTATAAATATACGCAATATATATATGTACATAAAATACTATAGTATTATATGTACGTATATACTGACTTTATTCGTACGTATATGCTTCATTTGGTGCTGTTGCACCTGCTCCCACTACCGCTCCTACCGCTGCCGCCACTAGCCGCTGTAGCGGCTACCATCACTGCCCCCACTTCCAGTGCTGTCGCTACATGCCACAGCTACCATTGCTGCCGCGGCTACCGCTGACGCCACTACTGCCGCTACTTTCGGTGCAGCCACTACTACTGTCGCTGCTTCTTGTGCAGCCACTGCTTCTACCACTGTCGAGCCTTAGATGCCCCGCTTTTTCCATTGCTGCCGCCGCTACTGCCGCAGCCACAACCTCCGCTGCTACCGCCACCACTGCTACCGCAACTTCCACCACCACCATTGCCATCGCCGCCGCCGCTATCACTGCTATTGATAATAGACTTTTACATACCTTTAATAGGCTAAAACTCTACCTATAAAATTCGGAGAAACACAAACATTTTCACATATATATAAAAATAGTTATTATAGACATGAACAAACACAAATTAAAGTTGATTGTTATACAGCTTAAACAAAAATTTAATTAAATAATTTAATATTTTTATATTAAATTTAATAAAAATAGAAACTATAAATGAAAATTTTAAATTAAACAAAAAAATTCATTTAATAACTTATTCTAATACAATATTTTAAATAACTAAAACAAAAAAATAACAAAAAATATATTACACCTTGTTAATCAATGTATCTACCGACTATGCATAAAGTATAATCTATCAATGCATTGACATTATTTTCTCTCCCTTTACTCCTCCGATCACCAACTTTCCGCTATGAAAATGTTGTCCGAGTCATGGTGCATCATGTTTGTTGAAATATGTCTTCACTTATACAAGCTTCATGTGAGAAATAATACGGTACCATATCTATTTGAAATTTAAAGAACCAAATCAAATCAAAATAAATAAAAAAACTATGTTTTGATAAATATATATTACTGCAGTAAATATGTACATATATACTAGCATTTCACTCGTACATATATTGCTGTAGTATATATACATATAAACTACAGTATTATGCATACATATATAATGAATATATATATATACTTAGTATATATGTACATAAAATATTGTAGTATTATATGTACATATATACTGACTATATACGTACGTATATACCACATTTGTTACCATTGATGCTACTCCTATTGCCGCTACCGCTGCTACTACCATTGCCGGTGTTGTCGATGCTGCTAGTGCTACCAGAGCTGCCGCCACTACTGCTCCCACTATCACTACTGGTGCAGGCGATGCCGGTGCTGTCAATGCTGCCACTACTGTGGCCAATACCGGTGCTGCCATGCCACTATCGGTGCTGTCGCTGCCAGTGCTGTCGCTGCCACTACTGGTGCTGTCGCTACCGGTGCTGCCAATGCCAGTGCTACCGCTTCTACCACTACTACCACCACCGCTGTTGCTGCCATAGCTGCAGGTGATGCCGATGCCACCCTGGCTACCGCCGCTACTACAACCGCCACTACTGCCACTGCCACAACTATCGCTACTATCGTTGATGTCGCCTCTGCAGTTGCTGCAGCTGCTTCCAATGCTGCCACCATTGCTGCCACTACCACCGCTACCGCTACTACTGCTTCCGCTACTGAAAATAGACTTTTACATACCTATATTAGGCTAAAACTCTACCCAAAAAATTCAAAGACATAAAAACATATTCACATATATATAAAAACAAATATTATAGACATGAACAAAAACAAATTAAAGTTGATTGTCATACAGCTTCAACAAAAATCCAAAAGATGTCTAGCAGTTATGTTTAGAGATACATAGAGTGTAAAAATAATTTTTTTTTTTGAATAATAAAGATAAGATAAGCTAGCCATTTTTTTTGATAAAGTTGAAATCAGTAAATATGGGACCCATGCATTGGAAGGACCATGGTAATGTTTGAATATTTTGAATCAGAATTTTTTCTTTTGTCTCACATATTGTGTCCTACAATGATTCATAATTAGGTTAATCAGAAAAGAAAAGAACAAAACTAGAATAAAAAAAATTAAAACCTGCAAAAAAATATCATACTTATTTGCTACACACAGACAAAAATAAATACAGTTCAGAAATAATTCTCATACTTATTTGCTACAATATGGGAATGCTAGCCTCTCCTGCGAGGATTTACAGCTAGATCTCGGAATTCTATTTGTTGTGCCAATGCTAGTAACTATGACTTCATATAAGACATCTACTGTTGCATTACATTTTTAATTTCTTTTATCTCATGGTTCATTTCTTTAATTTCTTGTATTTTTTCCATCAAATTAGTATACTGCTCTTCATTCTGTTCTTTAATTTCATATATTTCTTACTTCAAATTAGATATCTGATTATCCATCTTTTTCATTTCAGTCTCCATAACTACAATACGTTCATTTGTTTCCAGTGCTCGTTGTTCGACCGCCTCATCCACCATTACTGATATAGGTGAATTAGAAGCACGACTGCTACAAAAAAATGCCACTCCCTTAGAGCCGATTCCGTACACTCGCTACTTCTTTCGACCTCCTATTGTCTCCAAATAAATATGATCATAGTCAATTGGTTGAAGATCCATAGAATCCTCAACTTGTTGATGAGCAGCTGTCACATGTTCCTCCATTAGGACCTGAGATAAAATAGAGAAAAAAACTATTCTAGATATACAAAAAATAAAATAAACATTTTGCTTTCAAAATAATTTTCATAATGTACTATAATTTTATAAAATCTAATTAAAATAACAATTTCTTATAGTAATCATCTGAGACTTATTGTTGACATACTGACCATCCACTTTCTTCACACACATCTTCCTGAAAATCTCATAAAAATTTGGATCTCGACCCAATTCTCCAGCCTATAATATATTTTTATTAAATCATAAAAAAACAAATGATAAAAAAATTTAACAAAATTAATAAAACCATGCAGAGATTTTATTTATTGGATTATTAGGACAACCACTAAATATAGAAATGTTTATAATTTTAAATTTGTACCAATTCTCAAGCATACTCAATGCTCGACTTTGACCATCCAGTGTGTTGGTAGATTCCTATACCTAGTCCAACTACCTCACTTAGTCAATTTTTGCTGGCAATATCTAATTTTTTCTTCACATATGGCTCCTAATAATTAAGCCACTAGGGCCAGTCTTGCTCGAAAATAAAATCAGGCTTTTCTTTCATTTTCTTTAATTTATGGACAAAATTAAAATATTGTTGAGCAGCTTTATCTCCCATAATGATTTTATCTTTCCATCAAATTTGGGTGTCCATGTGCACTAATTCTATAAATAGAAATTTAAGAAAATAATATATATTAATAATAACATAATTATTTATTGCTTGAATAAAAACTAACATAAATGTTAAGTAATTAAATAATTATTTTTCAATACTTTTGTTTTGTTATTTTTACTTGAAAGTCATTAAAATATGACTTTTGTCGATTCAAAAACTTTCTTCCAGGAGAAAGCTTTAGAATCAGTCATTTAAGAATCAGCCATTTTATTGAAAGACTTTGTAATTATAGTTGAATACTTGTGAGATGGAATAAAACTGTACAAATAAATAAATAACATTGAAAATAAGCAAATCATAATAATATTAAAAAAACCACTGATAGTAACATTAAAATTATTTTTTCATGTCATTTTTACATATTTCTTTTGTCTCTCAGCCACAATCTCAATTTCTAACTTTGCACTGACTGCAAAGGAAGACACAATATTTGATGATGTTGTTGGTATTATAAATGGGAGAACAATCGATATAAAATATGGTGTAAAAGATAGAGATAGATCAAAATTGTGTGCATGAAGCATAATGGGTGGTGGGCTTATATTTGATAAAGGTGATAGTAGAGGTCTCAATGATGGTGATGGTGACAAAAATGGAGATGGTGATTGTGATGTTGAAGTCTGGATATGGTGGCTATGAGATGGTACTGATTCTACAACATCATGTAACATACTAGATGAATTTGGTTCATTTATGTATCCACATCCACCTCTACCACGGCCACATCCTTTAGGCACCATCTATTGTAAAAAATAAAACATAGAACAAAAAATAAAGATATGATGAACAAGCATGCATTTTCGAATAAAACACACCGATAGATTTTAACAAAATATAAAAAGTCTTTGACAGTTTAAATTTATAATAAAATTATAACAATTTAATTATCGGCATCACTGTCATCCTCTAATGGATCTTCGGATATTTTGTCTGATAGAAGTTCAAACTCATCTTCAGATAGATATTGATCATCTTCAATTTCTATTGTGCCACCATTTGAGTCACATAAATTTTCTATATCTTCATCTACATTCATAGGCTCAATATTATTTATATCATCTTTCTGGAATGCCAATACAATTTCTAAGTCTGCACTTCTTTGTTGCGATGTTGGTACTTCAAATATTGATCGAGTTTTGATTTTGCAAATCGCCCACTAATCTCTCTTATTACGAGATAAATTCGGATATGTACAATAATATACCTAAGCAGCTTGAACTGCCATAATAAATGGCTCATAGCGATTATATCTATGTTTATGGTTAACATTCATTAGCTTAGAATCCGAATGAATCTTTGTGCCCATATTTTGTGTAGGATCAAACCAATCGCACTTAAATAATACAATCCTATTATTTTTGAGTCTAAGATACTCCAACTCAATAACTTTTTTTTGAGTTGACCACAATAATCAATCTCATCTATATTATAACCTAAGCCTTTAATGCATACACCACTATTCATTGTTGTTTTAAAAGAATCATGCCCGATTGTGTGAAATTTATATCCATTAACAAATTACCTAGGATAGGTTGTCACATATCTAAACGGGCCTTTACTTAAATTCTGAATGAAAATATTTGAATCTCCATTTGAATGATCAATTGCATGTGACATAAATTAAAAAAAATGATATTAACAAATAAATGTTACTAATAAATTAAATAATTCAAAAATATAAAACTTAATAATTCTCACATAATTTTTTAATCAATTCACAAATTTAGTTTCTAGCATATAATCGACATCATTGCTAGAAATTGTTGGATGCCTATATTTTACCTTTTCAACATAAATACTGCACAAATATAAAAAGAGAGAAAAAATATAAATTAATTTTTAATAATTTATATTAAGGATAAAATTAAACTATGATTAAACGTGCAACCATTTTGGGTATACATACTCAATATATGGTGAAACCTTTTCATAATTAAGTAAAACATAGCTCCGAGTTGCTTTGTACTCTTCATCTATCATACATCTTTTTATTGCTCTTCTAAGATGCTTGAAGATAGATAGTTTGTCCACAGTATCATCTTCCACAATCACATGACCTTCATAATTCCGCGGCACATTTTTATTCTTTATATTGACATGATCCTCAAAATAATAAGAACAAAATGATGATACTTCTTCTACTAAATTTGTATTGCAAATTGAACCTTCAACCTTTTCCTTGTTTCTAACATTCAATTTCAACTTACGAAGAAACCTACAACCATAATGTTAGGCTTCAATTAGATTAAATTACAATATTACTTAAAGTATGAAATAATAAAACACAACAAATTATATGTATTTACCTCTCAAAAAGATACATCCACTTGAATTGTACTGGCCCTATAATCCTTGCTTCATATGCCAAATGGACCGGCAAATGCTCCATTTAGTCAAAAAAACTTGGTGGGAATATCCGTTCAAGCTTACAAATAATAAGTGGAATGTCATTCTCCAACCTCACAGTGTATTCTATTTTGATTGTGGTTGCAGTTAGCTATTTGAAAAACAAACTAAGTTCTGTAAGGACCTTCCAAACACTTTGTGGAAGTAATTCATGGAATGCAATAGGTATTAATATCTGCATAAATACATAAAAATCATGACTTTTCATTCCAAATAACTTAAGATTCTTCATATCCACGCATCTACCCATATTTGACACATATCCATCAGAAAATTTCATATTTTAACCCATTCACATAATATTTGTCTTGCATTCTTATCAAGTGTGCAGTAAGCTTAAGGAAATTTTCGAATATCCACATTCGGTTCTAATTCAAGACGCCGATAGTAATCATTCAGCTCTTGTCTTGATTTTAAAGTGCCTTTTATTTTTTCGTCTACATTAAGGACAGTGTTGAAAATATTGTCAAAAATATTTTTTTCAATATGCATTACATCTAAGTTATGACGAATTAAATTGGACTTCCAATAGGGTAACTCCCAAAATATAATATGTTTCCTCCAGCCAAATAATTTTCCTATTGGTCCATTACTTCTAGTAGCTTTCTTTTTAGTTACCTTCTTCAAACCCAAACTTTGATTCTATGTCATAATATCATCTCTTGAACAAACTACTGGTTAACTATCATCATAGTTTTATTTTTTTGAAATGCAGTTTTATTTCTTCGAAATGGATGATTTGTAGATAAAAACTTACGATGGTTATCAAACCATGACTATTTACCACTATATTTGAGGCCAAATGCATCAAAATTTGTCATGCAATACGAGCATGCAAATCATCCTGTAGTACTCCAGCCAGACAACATTGAATATGTAAGAAAGTCACTTACCGTCCACATATGGGCCGCCTGCATAATGAAATTTTGTTTCTTTAATATATCATATATATTCACGTCAACGTCCCATAAATGATTTAACTCTGCAATAAGAGGCTGTAAGAAAACATCCAGCATGTATTTTAAATTTTTTGGCCCTAGAACCAATATTGACAAAAACATATATTGCTCCTTCATACACAAGCACAGAGGCAAGTTATAAGGTGTCACAATCACTGGTCATGTTGAATACTATTGTAAAGATTGCCCAAATGGCTACAATCTATTAGTGTAGAGACCCAATCTCACATTTCGACTTTCTGCTACAAAACCTTGATGTATATAATTAAAATGCTTCCAAGCAGATGAATCTGATGGATGACGTATTACACATTCTTCAAGCTCATGCTCAGAATGCCACCTCATATTATTTGTTGTATCATTTGATGCATATAGTCTCTGTAATTGAGGAATTAATGGAAAAAAATACATTTTCTTAAAGACAACCTTCAATCTTTGTCACGTATTTGTAACACGAGGTGCCTTCCTAAATCGAGGATGATCACAAAATTACAGAAAATTAAATCACTATCACCGCCCCAATATAACATGCATCCATTTAAACAACAATCAATTTTTTCCATTGATAGACCCATTCCTCGTAGTAACTTTTTAGTGTTGTAAAAGTTATTAGTGATCAAATTATTATCCGGAACAATCTCCTTCATCAGTTCTGTCACCTAATCAAATAATTTCTCAGACATATGGTTTTCCAACTTAATGCTCATTAGTCGAGCCACAAGTGATAATTGCGAATGTGTTTTACAACTAGGCCACAAATATATATCTGTAGCTTTAAGCATTTCATAAAATTTCTGAGCTTCAGGATTAAGTGGTTCATTCATGTAATCCATATTGAAGTCAGCACCAGCAGCTTCTGTGATCATTCTATGGTATGTGTTTGATGATTCTTCACCACGAGCAAACGATTCAATACTTTCATTTTGGTCAATATTCAGAGCCATTATACTTTCTCCATGATAAATCTAAACAAAGTATTTTGGCACAAAGCCATATTTAGCCAAATAATATCTTATAGTGTTTGCATCACGAAAATGGATATCTTGACACTTGTGATGATTACATGGATACTTAATTTTTTTCTCAATCCATCAATCTCGATTGGCTACATGCAAAATTGATGAAAGTTTCAAGCCCAGTCAAAAAATTTTTATTCAAAAATCCATTAATAACCCTTCTGTACAACCACTGACGACCTGAGCTCATTTTGCCCTGTTTTATTTACAAAAAATAATACCCAATCATTATTTTGAATAAAATATTCTATTACTTCAAAATATACAAATAATTAAATAAAATTACTTATAGATGAATATTTAAAAATTAAATATCATTAATAACAAGGCAATGCGTTTATAGAATCGGCATTAATAGATAAAGCAATTTTTAGCATGATACATATTAATAGATATCACAGTTATACTAGATAAAGGGTACAAAATACGATAATGCACAAGAAAGGAAAGTAAAAAAAAAATATTTAATGTTTGAAGGAGGGAAATTAAAAAAAAGATAATACACAAGAAAGGGAGAGGGGGAGAGAGAGAGAGAGAGAGAGAGAGAGAGAAGGTGGGGAGAGAGAGGGGCAAAGAAATGGGGAGACATGGGAAAGAGAGGTGGAGAGAAAGGTGGATAGAGAGGGGGAGAGAGAGAAGGAGGGAGAGAGAGAGAAGGAGGGAGAGAGAGTGGGAGAGAAATTGTGAAAGGGAAAGAGAGGGAGAGAGGTGGGGAGAGAGGGGGGATGGAGAGAGAGAGAGAGAGAGAGAACAATCAAGAAAGAAGAGCAAGAAAAAAATTAACAAGAGAGTGTGTGACACAAAGAAAAAGAGTAAGAGAATGACGGAAAGAATTATAGAGGGAGAGAGAGACAAATAGAGAGTGCAGTGTTAGAATGAAGAATTATATGAAAGAAAATATAAGTTTTTTAGTACAAACCTATCAAATATTACATTTTTTTTATACATAAGTTCATATTTGAGCCTGAGGCCCAATGGCTGGGATTAGGCAAGAGTATGACCCTTATTTGTATTATACCATATATGAGCCTGATAAATGGACACTCTCATGCTATGTGCTTACATATTGTTGATATTATATATTTAGCCATTTTATTTCAAGTTAGTGCAACAAAATAGTATTATCTCATATATAATTATATGTTAGGATGCATATAGTAAATGTAGTTATAAATAGTTTCATTTAGTTTAACATATAGTTATATATAGATATATGCAGACAAGTAGTTATAAGTAAATATAAATAAATGTATACAAAGTTATAAACAATTATATAGATTTACATATATGTATACATATATGTATACATAATTAAAAATAAAGTTATATTTATTTATATAGAGTTTTTTATAGTTATACAAATATTTATATATAGTTATACACATTTAGTTAAACATTATGTTGTATGTTTTTATACATATAATTATAAATATAGTTACATGTGGTTATACATATAATTACACATATAGCTAAACTTATATTTATACATGTATCTATATATATTTTTTCATATATATTTCATATATTTATACATATAGTTATGTATAGGTATGGATATACTAAAATACAATTTTCATACTAATATATAAAAATGTATATTAAATACATGTTGTTAATTATATATATATATATATATATATATATATATATATATATATATATAGTTATGCATACAGTTTTTATAGTTATACATATTGTAAGATAGAATTATTTATAGTTATATGTTATTATACATATAATATATATAGTTATAAAAATTTATATATCGTTAAACATTTAGTTATATATATATATATATATATATATATATATATATATTCATACGAGTAGTTTTATTTAGTTATACATAAATATATACAATGATATAAACAAATATATAGATTTACATATATATGCATACATATATGTATAAATAGTTAAAAATATAGTTATATTTAATTATATAAAATTTTATTTAGTTTTATAAATATTTATATATAGTTATACACATATAATTAAACATGATGTTTTATGTTTCAATAAATGTAATTATAAATATAGTTACATGATGGTTGGTGATATCATAAAATGGGTGTAAGCCATGAGTTTGAACCTATCATTGTTCTTTGAAGAAGTATATTTTGGTAAACCCTATGAGAATCAAAATTTGATTTTTCATTTCTAAAACTATTATTTTAGATTTAAATTTTTTAAAAACTTTTGTGAGATAAACAAAGATAATGCATTTCTGTGCATCAAAAGTAGATAAAAGTTTTAATGTTATAGGAAAAAAATGTTAAGGGGACCCAAAATGAAAATAATTATGTTTTATTACAATTTTTAATTTTAATATAACATTTGGGGACCCATATCCAAAATATTTATGATTTGGGTCTTCTAAATTCCTATACTGATAATTACCTTCCTTTATTCATACGATATGCATATGCTCAAGTATGATATGAGTTTATGCAGAAACTCATTTTTTCATAAACAAAAACATATGGAAATGGAGTTCATAAATACTCTATATGCATAAACATATACATAAACTCATTTTTGCATACTGAGTAAGCTGAAACGAGTTTATGCATAATGTTTTTTTTAATTATATTGGGATAATTATGAGTATCCGAATTTAGGTACTAAAATATAACCCAAATCAAATATATATATATTTGGATTCCATAACATAATTATCCATTATGTGTGTGTGTGTGTGTGTGTGTGTAGATTAAAGATGAAAATATTAAGTATTATTATTATTAGTGTTGTGGAGGAATTCCATTTTTTTTTTGCAAAGTTAAATAAAAGTTAGTGCTGTTTTTGGAAGCAACAAAATATAAAGAATAATACTTTCATTGTTAAGAAAATCTATTTAATATAATTCTGAAATTGAACTAATTTAAGAAAATACTTCACAGAGCAATATTCCTACCTTTTAGTGGTATCAATGCATAATATTAAATTATTTTTATTATTTTGTTTTGTAATTAAAGAGATGCAAGCCTAATCTTTTTTCTATTTTGAAGATTAGAATGATTTGGATTTCTTGTTATGCATGTAATTTCTACTTAAGAGCTTTAATGCTAGTCTATTTTCATTTTCTTCTTTATCTCAATAATTTAGATTTTTTTGGCTTCTTTGCAAGACTAATAATTATTCTTGATCACTAATTTATTTTTGATATTTTCTTAATTTCCATGTGATCAAGAAAACTTACAAAATACCTTTATGCGACATCATATGCAAGGTCTCTTTGTTCAAGCTTCTCTGTTGTGGCATCCAAAATTATAATAAAACCTTGATTTATCATTTTCATTATACATGATGAATAGTTCTATACTTAGTCCTTACAAGAGATTTGAACATAATGCAGGTTGATGTGTAGGATTTAGCTTGTGTTTAGGTTGGCTCTTAACCTGTCAACTTGCATTCTACAAACAATTTAAAAATATTAAAAATTTAAGATATAATATATAAAAAAATGATAATATGGCATACAAATCATGTAAGTGACTAAATCTATTTTTCAAATTAAATTTATAATCTCTTTTCTTTGGTTCAAATTTGAAACGTAATCAAATTATGGTGCTAGAATGAATATAATCAACCCTCATATGACTTATGAAATGTCATCCCTCCGGTGACTATTAAGCTAGCATGAAATGAATATAAATCATTCTAGCTGTAGGAATCATAATAAATCTTTCTTTTATGGTGTAATATAAATGGATGGACGAACTTACTTCTCAATTATTGATCATACAATAAATACAAGTGGCTCGGACAACATTGAAAAGTAATTATTTGTATGAGCACATAATGAGTTTATAATTACTCAGAATAATTTAAGGATAACATTGCATGAGGTTTTATTATCACGATTCTATGGCACTCTCATTCAAGGGCTGTGATGTGCTTAGCTTGATTAGTTATATTTCATAGGATTTAAAATACTTAAAATTCCAATATTAGATGTTTTTGCATTTTTAATCATAAGTTTTTACAATTTGTATAAATTACTTATAAAGTATAGTAAAAGTTTATGTTTACTATTTCTATAGTTATATAAATATAGTTATGTTTAAAGAGTTTATGTATAATGTATTTATAGTTATATATATATATATATAGTTATGTTTAAACGCACTTATATAAAGCACACTTATATTTATGTTACTATTTTTGTATACAATATGTAGTTATGTATATTGAAGAAGTTTTTAATTATGCATACCTAATGTGCACCATCAAAATCCACACAATGACAATGCATTATACACAAATGCATGAAGTATGTATACGATTAAGTATATATATGGAATCCAAGAACACCACGGTGAATAAAGAAGAAGAATTTCAGAAACAATAAATAACAGAATCATACGCATAAGCTTAAGCAAGATAATCGATAAAAAATAAATGTATAAAAGATACCTCAAATCAAATAAAAATTAAAACTTAAACCTCGATTATATGTTGATGCGTCAGTGTCGAGGGATTGATGGCCGAATGTAGAGGTTCGCTTCACTTGTTGTTGAAGAATATCGCGTCTCGACGTGAATATAAATATTAGCAAATTTTTTATATTTGTAATTATTAAAAAATTAAATAAACAATATATATATATATATATATATAATCAAAAAGACTCATTAATTTTATTTACTATCAACATTTTTTTAACAAAATTAATGTGCATGTAGCAAGGTACAAATGAAAAACAAATACCTTACACTTTTTTATTATATTATTAATTAAACAAAAAATATATAAACAATTAAAAAAATATGTTTAGCATTATAAAAAAATATTAAATAGGTAAAAAATTAACAAACTCTATATAATAGGACATAAATGATAGGATGATTTATCTTCTAATCACTCGCCTAAAAGTTATAAAATACTATTAATGTTAAAAAATAAATAAAAATGTATATTTTATGGTTATAAATTTTTAAGATTTCATATTAATTTTTACGAAGATAATATGAAATAATTTTAAAGGCATAAAATTTCATTTTATTTAATATCATTAATAATTTTTAAAATTCAAAAAATTACTTTAAGTGAGAAGATAATTAAAATAAGTTATATTTATTATTTTAATAAAAACTTAATATTAAAAGCTAATAATAAAAATATTACTCAATTATTTAATTCGTATAAATTTTTGTAAGAGCAAACATCTATGTATTTATTTATGAATATTAATTTATTTTCTTTTAGCTTTATTAAAAAAAATTATATTTTTATTATATTTCAAGATTTTCAAAATTTGTATTATTTATATATCTAAAAAATTTCTATAGTAATACAATTTTTTTTACTTATAATAATATTAATTTTTACTAGTTTATTCATCAATTCAGATAAGTTTGAAAATATTTTTCTATTTTATTATACAATGAATTAATTTACATTTATATTAGTAGAAATTTTAATATATGTTAATTTAATTTTTAAAATATAAAAAAAATTATTATACTTATTGAATTTATTAGTTAATGTTACTTTATTACAAATTTTTAAGTTTCTTATTTTAAAATTTTAGCAAAATTTTTTGTATGATTTTATAAAAAATTAAAATATCATAAAAATAGTTAATTTAGTCCTTATTAATATATATATTTGTTTTTTGTTTTTTTTTATATTTTTTAAATTATTTATTTATAATATAATTTTTTTATGATTTTACGAGGAGAATGTATCCCCTAATGATTCCTCATCTATAGACCATTAACATACATTTAATAAACAAAATTAAATAAAATATTAAAACAAATAATAAATAAAAAAATTAAATAATTAAATATTGGCTAGGGAATTATCGTTACTAAATTCGTAGATAAATTATAGATTTTATAAGCTAGGGAAAGTTTGTCACTATATTACATATTTTATTAGCTAGAGAAAATCTGTTACTAATTCCGTCGCTAAATTATAAATTTTATTAGCTAGAGGAATTTTCGCTAGATCCATCACAAAATTAAGGATTTTATTTCATAGAGAAATTCTGTCGTTAAATCCACCATAAATTTATGGATTTTATTAGCTAGGGAAAATCTGTCACTAAATCCAGAGCTAAAATATGGATTTTATTAGCTAGGAAAAATCCGTTACTAAATTCGTAGCTAAAATACGGATTTTATCAGCTAGGAAAAATCCATCGCTAAATCCGAAGCTAAATTACGAATTTTATTAGCTTGGTAAAATCCGCCGCTAAATCTGTAATTAAATTACGGATTTTATTAGCTTGAAAAAATCTGCCGCTAAATCTGTCTCTAAATTCCCCATTTTTCTTGAGTGGAATTTACGAAAATTATCTGCCGCTAAATCCCCTGCTTTTCTTGAGCAGAATTTATGAAAAATTTTTCATCGCTAATCCGTTGCTATTTTTTTTTCAAAGAAAAATCATAAATCCCTTGTTATTCCCTAGCTAATCCATTGCAATTTAGCTTGAGATTGATCCCTAGTAAAAATTCCCTAGCTAAATCAATATTTTCTTATAATATATTGGCAATTCAGCCAACTAATAGCTAGATAATATTATTCTAGTATATTAAATAATTCAAGATCTTTGTAAAAATCTTAGATCCCTGTGTTTGCCTATTTTTATTCATGTGATATATATTTTAATAGTTTGGTTCCTATTGATTTTGGTTGTAAAACAAATATTGAAGTATTGTTTGAATGTATGTTTGCTCTAGCAACATACAAGGTAGTTATCACTATTGAGCCTGTCCCAATCAAAGTTCTCTCATAATTATCCCCTCAATATTTTTCCACTAAGACAATAAATCATATTTGTACAAGGATCATTCACAAGTCCATACTTATTAGGTAACTCATCAACTTTCTTGGCTGATTGTTTCATATGTATTTTTTTATTCTCCAACCTTGGATGTCTTTTAGACTTAGAAGTTTGAACTGATATGATCTTAAAAGTGTTTGTATTTTACTTCATAAGTATCATACTCATATAATTAAGATATGTCTTCTCTTGAATCTCACATATGAGAACCATACGAGCAAAAGCAACTCAGATTTCTATCACTTTCTTATGAGTCACATTCACTTTTGCATGTTTTGTGGATTATTAGTCACTATCCTCCACACTCAATATGAAAACTTTAAAAGTAAGTTCTATAAAACACTCACATCAATAAAAAATCAATTCTTCTAAGATATGTGCAATAGATTAGCATGTAAAATATTTTGTGCTTTTGGCTGCATGAGTATTATATAATGACTAACCTACTTCAAATTTGAATTTTGACATATAGGTTCATCTCACATATTGTGGTCAAAAGGACTATCATTTTATTCATATCATATACACGAGTAAGTATCATAGTTTATATATTACCATCCACTATGAAAACACATACAAACCAACCAATAGTCAACCCTAATTTTAGTTCTATATAATCACTAATTCCATTAACATTTATTCTACAACATAAATCAAGCATCATATTCTTAAACAAAATATCCATAAATCTTATAAATACTAAGAAACAAAACCTAGGCCTTAATCAATAATGTAAAATTCAAAACCAAATTTGCCAGCCAACTCTATGATTTAGCTTTAATCTTTTGTTCCTTTCTTGCTCATGGATTACCTAGGGAGTGCAAAAATTGCTCATAGATTTGTTGTTGTGCCTAGTTAAATATGAAAGAGAAGAGAGGAGATCGACTAGTTTCTCTCAAATGATTGATCTCTTTTTTTTCATATCTTTTATACTTAGGTATTTTCCAAGTATAAAGTCATGTCTTTAGAATAATATAATGACTTTGGCCTTTTGTCTCTTGAGCTTGAGATCATTGCATTAAAAAGTGGTCATAGCATTATAATGCTATCTAAACTTTCTATACCCCAAAAGTTATGGCATTGAAAAGTAGCCACAACATTTTTCTTTTTTTTATATCATAGTCCCATGACACTAGAAAATGACCTCGACTTATGTATTTTGTCTCTGTAACACAAAAGTTGTTGTACTAGGAAGTGACCATGGTATTTCCTTTAGCTTGAATATCAAAGAAGTAGTACCAAAATATGGTCATGACTTTTCTTTATCTTGAGGTTAAAAAGTCATGAATCTGGAAATGGTCATGGCTTGAGTGTTGCCCTTTGCATATATTTGTATCCAAATGACATGGATCTAAAAAATGGTTATGAGTCTAGACTTAAGAATATTAAGCTTTAATTAAAAAAATGGCACTAAAAAATGGTTGACTTTTAACACAAGTGGGATACTTGATTATTACAACATGAAAATAATGATACAACTATTTAAATGTTATGAGATAAGTGTGACTATAACTTCAACATAATGTCATATCCAAAAAAAATATGTTTCATGGTAAAAATATTGTGCTAAAAAGGTGTTAGATTTATGACATACAAAGATTATCATGATTAATTATGTAGAGTTTTGGAAAAGAATAAATATCAAAACGACTTAACAAGACAAATCATACACTAATTACCTCCAAAATATAATGATTTCACTATTATTCATCATAATATATCAAAACTATAACTTCATGAAATCATTCTAATTATCATCCATTTTCATACTTACATATAAGCAAAAATTATTCAAATAAAATACAATATTAGGTATTTTTCATACCAAACATCTCTATATAATATTACCTTTATTGCTTGCCTTTCACCTTTCACTCGACTCAGTCTCATTTCTTTTTTCTCATAGCTTTAAAATTAATGTTTCATCTTCCATAGTAGCTCGAATCTTTAATTATTAGCATTCCAAACATTTTTGTTAGAGTAAAGAAGAAGAAAAATTAGAAGTATCATAAAAAATTATGCTTAGAGGCTTTATAAGGTATTAGGTTTTAGTCATGGACCTTTGAAAAATATTAAAATATTTTGCATAGCCATTATTTCTCTTTTAAAAAGAAATTCATGACTAGGTTTGAATGCCATAACTTCAACTTCATTTTTCTTACAAGAAAGAGATGACTAGTTTGAGTGTCAAGACTTCAATTTACTTATAAAAAAGTTGAAGCTATGTTTGAATGCCCTAACTTCATTTAAATCATGTCTTAGTATTACATAGGTGAAATACATAGCCATTATCATTTCCAATGTCATGACATTGTGTTATAGAGATATAATATATAACTCTATCATTGATAGCACTATGACAGCCTGAATCAAAAAATGGACCAAAGTCATGACTCATTCTTAGTGCTGCGACTTTATGTTACAGAGACAGCATTTAAGTAAAAAAGTACAAAACTAGAAAATCTTCAAGAGATTTTTGATGGCATGAGAAAAGGACCAAAAGCTAGGGTCTTGTGAGAATAAATTTGACCAAATCGAATTTTATTATAAGGTGCAAGAGTGAGAATTAAAAGAGTGAGAATTTATGAGAAAAGGACCTAAAGTACAAAGTCATTACTCAGTGGGATATCCATGAGAAATAAAAATATTCAAGGATCAATCATAAACCTTAGGGGGGATGAATTTCAACTCTTCCTAGGGGTAAATCTAAGGTGCAAGAGTGAGAATTGTGGAATTAGTATTTATTTCAACACCTCTTGAAGGCTATAATTGGAAACTAGATTTTTTATGAGTTATATTTTAGTTTATCTCATGTAAATTCCTTCCAAATGTTAGGCTAAATTTAGGTCTAGGGTTGATATATTTTATTTCATTTGATGGATGATTAATCGATGATTTTTATATTTGGATTATGTTGTAATTTTGTTATTGATGGATATGATATTTATGTAGAACTAAAATTAAAATTTTACTATTTATGGATTTGTGTATGCTATCATAGTGGATAGTAATAGATAAACCATGAAGCGCACTCACATGTAATGTTAGTATAAAAGTTACAATCCATTCAATCATGATGCAAGAGATAATATTATATTTCAAAACCTAATATTGAGGTAAGTTAATAGTATATGAAGCTAATATCAGAAATACTTTTATAAGTCAAGCCATTATATATATCTTAGATGAACTGACCCTCAATTGATGAATTATATAATAATATCTTAAAATTTTATCTTTTAGTGTGAGAGTTACATGTCATTATGGTAGATAGTTATTCAATATATAAAATATTGAATATTCTTGTATTTTTAGGTTGATATTAAATGAATTTTGTAGTTTTAATAAATTTTGATGAATTGTCATAAAATTGGCATATTTTTGGAGATAATTAGTGACTTGGTGATTTATAGGTCATTGAGTAGTTTTGATGTTTAATCTTGGTTGAAACTCTACTTATTTAATAATGGAAATCTTTGTACGCTACTACTCAACAACCTTGATAGCATTATTCTTTTGGTTATGCACTACTCTTTTTGGCTATGATATTATTATTAAAGTTACAATCATATTTATCTCATAATAATTAAATGGCTGATATTAAATCATGTAGTAGTGACCAAGTTCCTTACTAGTACTAAAAGTCATAGCTACTTCTTAGTGATGTGACTTTATCTTTGCCAAAGCATTGTATTCTCAAATCAGAACTAAGACAATTTCTCAAAGAAGTGATTTTTAGGCTATAGAAAGTTATAGAGCCAAAACTATTTAGGTCAAAGTCATGGTAATTATTCAGCACCATGAATTTTGGGCAAATAAGGTTATAGAAGACATTACTTGAGCTTGATCACTTCAAATGTCGCAACTCGTGCCCTCATGAGAATGCAAAGCTTTGACTTAGATATATATCTAATTACCAAAGCAGCAGTCATTTCTAGTGGCATGACCATTTGATGGAGAAAAAAAACCAAGGCTAATGCCATGGGGATTTGCACCATAGCCATTAGATGCATAAGAAGGAAAAATGGCTAATCCATAACCAATTTCATCATCAAGACCGTTTGATGTGTAAGAAAGATCCATATCAAAGTTGTGGCAATTTCCAGTACCACATTTTTGTTTTAGAGAGACAAAATACACAAGTCATGAACACTTCCTAATGGCATGAATTTGTGTTACATAAATCTTATGAGTCATTCCCAAGCCTAAGGTATGACCTCAAGCTCAAGAAACAAAGGACAAAGCCATGACCACTTGCTGAAGCCATGTATTCCAACTTAGACAAACACCAAATTTATAGAATATAAAGAGATACAAATGGGAAAAAGAAAAAGAATTAATTTAAATTATTTTTTTCCTTCATGCACAAAGAGGATGATCAAAGCACCACATCAATCCTAAGAAGAATTTTCACATTCTTTAGGGTATCCAAGAGCAATTAAGTGGGGTAATACATATGTTAAACCCAAAAGTTGAGGGGCACGATTCTTAAACTCCCCTCTATATGAAGGATTTGAGAAATCAATCAAAATAGTATAAGATTAGGTTTTGATGCAATATTTTCATGAGTTTGTCATTGGGAACCAGAGATCCATGAGTCTTCTCTTTTATCTCATGAATCTTTCCCAAATATTGACTAAATTGAGATTTATAGTTTTTTGTAATTATGGCTTATGTGATGATTGAATGGTTTTATGAGTATTTTATATATTTGTATTATGTTGTATAATGAAAATTGATAAATATAGTGATTAAATATAATTTAATTAGGGATCTAACTAATTCTAAATTTATGCATGTTTTTATGGTAGATAATGACAAGTAAATTATGAGGCTCACTTATACATATAGTAGGAAATAACAAATAGTCCTTCTGACTTTGATGCATTAAATAAACCTATACATTAAAACCTAAAGTTGAGATATGTTAATCATTATGAGTATGATGCTCATGAAATTAAAAAGTACAAATAATTTTATATGTCATTCCAATATACATGTCTTTGAAGAATTAATTTTCAATTAATATTAATATTTAATAAAATGTTCTCATAAGAGTTTTACCTTTAGTGTGAGATTCTCATCATCATTATGGAGGATAGTGATAGGTAATATATAGAACATGCATATTTAGTTGTTATTAACTCTCAAGTAGAAGTAATTTGTTATTTTAGTATTTAAGAATTAAGGGGATAGCAATGAAAGGACAATCATTAGGATGAACTCAATAGTAAAAACCAAATTATAAATCATTAGGGAAAAGGGGTATTCTTTAACAATACAATATTCATTCTATGTCCAACTCCAATATAACCTGACTTATTTGAATATGTATCACATGAATCAAATAGACAAAGCATAGGATTTAAGAATCATAACAAAATCATAAAATTTCTTCTCTATTAGAATTGTATTATCTCATTGTTGGTTGACCAAATTACTAATACAATTAGTAGGATCAAAGTTTGTACAACTCATATACTTGGAAATATTTTCTCTACCATAATAGATGTGACCAAATTATTATTTGTATAACTCATATACTTGTAGATCTTTATTGATGATATAACATTTTCAATATGCTTTTAGGATATTATCTAACCAATATAATTAGGCAACATAATAAAATCACAATAAGGTTTTAGCATTATTGCCGAGGGTTATTTAATTTGATTAGTTAATATTAGTTAATGTAATTATCTATGAAAAATGATAATTATTTTTCAGTAATTTGCATAATATTATTTTGATACTTTTCTTAAATCCAATAGTTTTTCTTGTTATCTTGTTTGGAATATGGATATAAAGTAATTTGCATTTAGCTTGTGTTTTTCTTTTCTTTTTCACCCCACAATTATGAGAAAAATTTTTGAGACTAAACTGACCCCTTTAGATCCATAAAATGATTGAACTAGGAGAGAAATTTGAAAACAAAGAGATATCAAAGAGCCTATGCAGGAAATTAGCTTAAAGAGAGAGCCCTAAGATAGTGATGGACAATTATTTGAGTATTCAAATTCAATTAGTGGAAGTGAATTATTTTGAGTTGAAGTGAGTCTCATAGCAATGGTACGACAATTCTAGTACAATTAAAGGATATCTAATGATCCCATTGGACATGTTACACTTTTTGTTAGAGTTGTGAAATATGGTGAACATTATTGGAATTAGCCCCAATGTAATTAGGTCATATCTATTTTTATTCTTATTAAAAGATAAGACATGAAATTAGTTCTCATGCTTATCTCTCAGCTACATATAATGTTGGAATGACCTTTTGAGAGCCTTTATTTCCAACTTTTACCATCTTAAATCACTTCTTAGTTATGAAGCGAGATAAACCAATTCTACTAGGATGTGAAAGAGACTCTATATAATGTTTGGGTCCATTTAAGAATTTGTTGATGTGATACTCTTAACATGGGTTTGAGTTATGGTTCATAATCCAAACTTTCTACAATGGGCTAACAGCTGACTTATATGATGAGGTGCATGATTGATATAAACATTAATGGTTCCATTGTGAACAATTTTCCAAAGGAGGTAGATTACATATTTGAGAAGCTAGCAAAGAATAATCATTAAACTTTAATCAATCATTCCTTTGAGAGAAGACAAGTTATAGTATTGGAGTTAGATTCTTTTATCATAATTGAAGTGAAAATGAAGATTTTCCTAAGGAAGCTTGAAACCCAAGTGAAGAGGAGAAGATTAATGGGACAAGATGCCATTTTTTAACCACATGAAATGGAAAATTCAAATCTCCTTTATTAAATAAAAGAATCTAATAAATTACAAAGTAAAAGATATGTATTTTGACACAATTATAATTACCTAATGCATTATCATTTGAATGTGATAAATTATGAAAACATTTCATATGGAGGATATGGGAGTAAGATAAAAAATATTGGAGATGCTCAGAGAAACTTTGAGAATAATTGGGTGACTGTAATAATAAATGAGGATCAAGCTCTAATCATCAAACTTCAACAAGGGAAAAAAGTCGACAATAAAAGAAACTATGAAATGTATATTATAATAATTTAAAAAAAGAAATCATTACTAAGATACATGGATGGAGAGGCTTGAAGTGAGATTGGATCACATGAGTTTAACAATGAGAAATATAAAGAAGTAAATTAGACAATTGGAATTATCGATAAAAGGAAAAGGAAGTGAATGAATGGCCAAGTGATACTAAGGTAAACCAGAAGAAGTACTTATCAATATTGATTTGAAGTAAGAAAGAGCTAGAGTAGAAGTAAATGAAGGATAATGGTTATTAAAATTTGAGAATTAATAGTACCATGAATTTTGAAAAAATTGTGACACCTAATGTGAATTTCTCAAAAGTTATGGCTTCCATTACAAATCTTTTCACATATGAAAATTCTAGCACCATGGTACCTTATAAAGCCATTATTTCATTGGTAGTACAAGAACATCTCTTACTTGCATCTATTTATGAAGGATGCAAAAAAATATCAAAGTAAATAAAGGTTACATAAGGCTTTGGAGAGAAAGAAATGAATCGGAATGAAACTAAAGGTAAATTTCCAATAAATCATCAATTTCTACAATGTTTTAGGAAGGTATGATTTATGGGTAATCAAGTAATTTCAGCATCTATTCTTGATTGGAACTCTATTTATTTAGTCATCATAAGCTTTCTATGTCACAACTCTATCACATTATTCTCATAATTCTTTAACTATACAATACATTCTTTTTTATTGTGATTTTATCATCAAAGTTGCAACCACATTTATATTGTAGTAATTCAATGACTACGATATTAATTTTATATCACAGTAACTAAGTACCCCACTAGTGGTAAAAGTCATGACCACATCCCAACATTATGATTTTATATTTACAAAGACTTCATAATCTCAAGTAGAGTTGGGGCATTTTCTCAATATTGCACACTTTGGGCTATCAAAAGTTACACAGCCAAAACTATTCAAGCCAAATCTACAACAATTATCCAGCATCATGACTTTCAGATATACATAAGGATATAGACAACATTACTCAAACATAATTACTTGTTGTGACTTTGTTACACTATCTAATTTAATTAGTTAGGCATCATTCTAATAACTCATTAATGGGGATATAGACCACATCATGACTTTCAGATATACAATTATCCAGCATTATGATTCAATGACTTTGTTACTCAAACATATCAATTGAAATTTGCAAGTGTATGTGTCATACAAGTAGTATAATAGATTTTCGTCCATATATCAATTTGACAAGGATAGTATCAGTAGTTCAGCTATCCAACAAAAGAAAACCTATTTTTAGCATAATAGATACTCATATTGTTAAATAATCTTAGGTACATAGTTTATTTACCTAATTTATGTGATTTTATTAATTTATTCTATATATATTATATTGAACATAGAATAAAGGTTGGGCTTGTGCAAATGATCCTTTACCTTATCAACATATACAAGGTGATTATCACTATTGAACCCTTCCCAATGGTGGTTCATTCATTATTATACCTTTGGTATATTACCACCAAGATAATAATTCATTTCTATTCAAAAGTCATTCATAATTCCTTGACTTTTAACCAACTTCTTGAAATACTCTTGAAGGTTTCTTCATATGCACACTCTTATTCAATAGCCTCCATTAACTTAAAGCCTAATGATTGGCATGGTTTGTCAGCATTTGTACTTTTAGCTTCGTAAGTATCATACTCACACAATTAACATATACTTTCTGATTGTTTCACCTGTGGAAACCATATTAGTAAAAGAAACTCACAAGAAATATTACCACTTTGTAAGTCATCATATACTCATGCATGTCTGGATGATAGCCTATCACCATCCTTTTTAATAATGATGTGAATATCATACTAAATATGATCTCATTGGAAGAATTTTTTATAGAATATTCATCCTAATTGAGAACTAGTCTTTCTAATATAAGTATAATTGATTGGCATCTCAAAGTGTTAGCACTTTTGGCTTAATAAACACCATACTCATAATGATTATTACACCCTAACTTCAAATTTTGATATATAGGTTTATCTCATGTATCACAATTGGATGAGTTTTCACCACCTTTCTATAATATTCATGAGTTAGTCTCATGGCTTACATGTTACCATCCACCATGAAAATATTCCATAAACTCAATATGAATCAAAACTCTAATTAGAGTTCTATTTAGTCACTATCCATCAATATCCATAATATAAAATATAATCAAACCATAATTTTATCAATCATCTAAACTATTTATATCACATACTCCAAATAACAAAAATACTAAACCACACTAATTGCATATAAATTATCAGATATAACCTTAGAAGAGATAAGGTGACATGTAATAATTTGTGTGTCACTTGCATGTAGACTCTAATTTCTAAGCAAGAAGTTTAGGAGTCATTCTCAGTAATGTGGCTATTTGATACACAAGAGATACCAATGCTAAATCCATGGATTTTCCCAGCATTATGACTTTTTGTTATAGTGACAAAATACACAAGTCGTGGATACTTTCTAGTGTTGTGACTTTGTTGTATAGAAAGTTTAAGAGGCATTACCAAGCCACGACCACTTTCCAAAGTCACGAGCTCAAACTCAAGAGACCAACGAAAAATTCACAATCACTTGTCAAAGTCATAACTTTCTACTTAGAAAAATACTTAATTTATAGAGTATAAAATAGAAAAAAATTAGAAAAAAATGAAAAGATTGAATTTATTTCTTCTTTTTCTTCATGCACAAAAGGGATTATCAAAGTGCAATATCAATCCAATGAAGTATTTTTGTACTCCCTAGGTGATCCATGAGTAAGTAAGAGAAATGAGACATGCTAAACCATAGAGTTAGAAGGCACAACTCTAAAATCTCCTTTCTCTAGGGTGGATTCAGGAAATCAATCAAAATAGTAGTTAATTAGGTTTTGATCATAGATTTCATGAGAACTATCATTAAAAATTCATTAATCAACATACTTCTTTTCTTTTATCTCATGAATCTCTTTCCAATATTAAAATAAATTAAGATCTAGGTTTTCTATAATTATGGTATATGTGATGTATGAATGGTTTAACAATTAATTGAAATGTTTGTTTTATATAGTGGAATAGAATTAATAGATATGATAATTAAATATAACTTGAATTAAGGTTTTAACTATTATTAGATTTATACATATTATCATGATGGACTATGATATTTAAATAATGAGGCTCACTCATGCATATGGTACGAAGGAAGTGATAGCCCTTCCTATTGTGATGTATGAGATAAAACTTATATATTAATAAATCCAAAATTGAGGTATGTTAATTGTTACAAATATGATACTTCTAAAGATGCAAGCATGAATAATTTTACATGATACTCCATTACACATATATTTAAAAGAATTAGTTTTTAATTGATGTGGATGTTCAATTGAATAATCTCCTAAGAGTTTCCCTCTAGTATGTGCATCTCATCACAACCATGGAGGATTGTTATTGGTAATCTATAGAACATGCATAAATGATTATAACTCACAAGGTATTGATAATCCTTTAAGTTTCTTTCAATCATATGGTTCCCACCAATGACATTGAAGAGAAATGTATGTTGATTTTGTGAGTATGATGCTTATTAAGTTGAAAGTATAAATACTTATAAATCACATTAGTTATTGGTCTTTATGACAACTAAGACCTAAAAATAAGAATAGACATATAAAGTAATCATCAAAGGTAATTGATGAGTTTTTTAAAAGATATGAACTTATAATTAAGTCTCAAGTAGAGATGATTTGCTATATTGAAGATAAAATACCAATGTATAGCTAAGAGGGGGCCATCATTAGGATGAGCTTAATTGTGATCACCACCTTGTATGAATTTATGACAAAGGGGCATTCTATAATAATTTAACATTAATTTTGTATCCAAGGATATAAAATTCATACTAAAATCTCAATTTTTTTTATAGTAGAATTATTTTATTTCATTCTTAGTTGACCAAAAAAAATGATATAATCTTTGTGAGATTGATATCTAGATGAAAGTCATTTTTATTATATGTATGATCTATATAATTTTAGATCTTTATTGATAATATACCCTCACCAAAATATTTTGAGATACTATTTAACTAATAAAATTTGAAAATGTAACAAAGTTATAATACTATTGAAAAATAATTCATGATAAACATGTGAGTGGAGGTGATTTGTAAGGTGGTGATAATTCTAGGAGTTACTATCTATCATATGATTACCATTGTAAGATTTTAAAAAATATATTAATTTTGTGTATAATTTCTTACAAAGACAAAAATAAAAATGCTTTTAATACCTTATCAATTCATGTCTTTATGACATATTAGGTCAAATAATAAATAATATATATATATATATATATAAGAAGTAACTATCAAGGGTAGTTGAATGATACTCAAGTTTAAATGATTTATTGTTTTGATAGTAAATTACATAGGGGACAACTATGTGGTGATGAAAACTGAGAAAAATAACAACCAAGTTATCTAGACAACCCAGCAAGCATAATAAAATAGACTAACTCTAGAATCATAGAATCTTATCAAAAACTCAATTTTATTCTTTTAACTAGCGCAGTAGTTAACTCATCATTTGTTGACCAAACTTAGAGGTGTCAAATTGATCATGTATTGTTGAAACATTCTCCTTTTTTAGGCTCAACACTTGTTCTAAAAGGGCGTAGCCAAGCATGGCCCTTTGGCAACCTTTTGGCTAGGGCATGTCGGGACATGTAAAGTTGATTCATGCTTGGCCAGTCTAACATGGCTCATTCCAAGCTAGCCTTGGTTAGTTTAGTCTAGCCTAGGTCATGCCATGCTAGCTTGGGTTAGTCCAAGCCATACTTGGTCAAGCCAGACTAACTTGGTTCATTCCAAGCTAGCCTAGTTTCTTTTGGGATAGCCTGGTTCATTCTAGGCTAACCAGGCCATGACAAGGCTAGCCTATTTGTCCAGTTAGGTCAAAATTGGCCCACAAGGGCCATCATACAGGTTGTGCCATGTTGCACCTCCTATGTTAGAATCTATTGCACAACACGGCCCAAGCCATGTTGCATGTCAACTCATAGCATGATAGGCATTGCTTTAAATTGGGTTGGTCATGCCTAGCATAGTTAAGTTGTGTCTTGTCTCATGTCATGCACATGCCACCCAACCCAATTAGAATTTTAATCATACTAGTTGCACAATCTCTATGTGATCGAAATCTAGACAAAAATCCATTTTATAAATTATATGACTCTTATATTTGTATAACTGGTTAGTTAAGAGATTCTCCCCTAGTGTACTTTTAAGATATTTCTTAATTCTCAAAATTATGCAATATAACAAAAGCACAAATAATTTTTTATGCTATTACTAGGGATTAGTTAGTTTGGTTAGTCAATTTTAGTTTCCTTAACTATGTTTGAAAAGAATAGTTTTATTTTTAGTAATTTGGATAAAATTACCCTAATTTTGCATGGCTGGTCTTGTGATACCTATTTGTATCATTGGTTTGGTATTTGTTTGTAGTCACTATATATTTTATAAGCAGAAACACTTTACTTGATCTAACACCTTTTGACCAAGAGATTGAGAGAACTAGAATAATATTTTTAAGATGGAGAGATGAGAGACCTCAAAATCACCATAATAGAGATGCCCAAGTAGATGATTGGAAAGTTGTGGAACAACTTGACTATTACCATATCTTGAAAGACTATTAGTGATCTACTATGATAGACAACTACTCTAGGATTTGAATAAAACTAGTATAAGCTATTTATTTTAATTTAAAGTTGTGTTTCATAGATATCATTCAATGATATCTATATAGTTAAATAATATCATAAAATTTAAATGGTCATGTCATAAGGCTTCTAGAGTTAAAAAACAAAATTAAACTAAATGAAGTTAGTATGGATACCATCAGGTTATGTTTATTGTTTTCTATGATAGACAAGACAAGAAGTTCGTTCTAGTACTTATATTGAGGCTTGATTGAAAGTTAAGATGACATGTGCAAGTTTTCCTCATAAAGTTCTTTCCACATCAAATCACTTCAGAATTATGGTGTGATAAAAGCTAGTTCTGACAGGAGAAGTTAGAACCTATGCATGATGCTTACGACTATTTTAAAAAGTTATTGATGAGATACCCTCAATACATATTTGAGTTGTGGTTCCAAGTCAAACCTTATACAATAAGTTGATTTATATGATGAGTTGGATCATTGATATGTAGTTAGATGAGTTGATTATGAACAAGTCACTTGGATAAGTACATTATTTATTTGAGGAGTTTGTGAAGAACAACTACCAAACTTTGAATGATTATATCTTTGAGAGAAAATAAGCTAAAATGTTGGACTTAGATAGATTGAACATGATATAGGAAAATATGAAAGTATTTTCTTATAAAATTGGAAGCCCAAAAGAATAAGTAAAAAATAATGAAAGAAATCATTATTTTGTAACCTTATGAAACATCAAATTACAACCACATTTATCAAGTGGAGAAAGACAACTATTTGCATATTAAGTCTATTTGTTTTGACCTATCACTAACATCTTGATACACTATGATTCAAACATGAGAAATCATGAAAATGTGTCATGTCAAGGGTATGAAAATGACTAGAAAAATGTGGGATAAGTCCTAATGATAGTGAAATGGAGCTGGAACTAATGATGCCACAACTTTTTCAAAAATCATAGCTCCCACTACTATATTTTCAAAAGTTATGGCCCTCACTAAAAAAAGTCCCGACTCATCTCCTAATGAAGATAGAAGAAGAAGAAGAAGAATTAATAGATAATTTAATAGAGATTACTCAAGGTACTAAAAAGAAAAATGTGCTAGAGAACAATGTTAAAAGTAATTTTCCTCTAAAATTTCTTATTCAAAAATATTTTAGATTGGAGAAATTAGATGAAAATTTTGAGAGGTTTTATCATTATTTTCTATAAGTCAAAATCAAATATCTAGTTTATTGAACTATTATCTCAAATACCAAACTATATGAAATTAATAAAGGATGTCATGAGTAGTAAAAAAAAATTGTAGATGTATAGAATGATAAATATGAAATATTATGTAGAAATATAATGTGATTATTGAAAAGAAATTCTAGAGAAAGTTGAGGGATCAGAAAAGTTTTATGATATCATTTGTTCAATATTCAATTTATCCAAATATTATGGTGTATATGTATGAAAATATGGTGAACTTGTATCGATTTCATAATTTTTGGTTTTTTAAAAAACATTGATGGATAGTTTTGAAATGAATAAGTTTTGGAAGTGTTTAGCAGATGAGATAAAATATAAGCACAATCTAAATGATTTTTTGAAGTTTTATAATATCATGTTTTCTGCATCTATTCTTGGCCAAAACTCTATCTCAAAAGTTATTACCAAAATCTTGTATTTCATGACCCGACCCTTTCATTAACACAATTTTTTTACAATGCAATATATTCTCATAGTCTACAATATTATCATGGATGCATAACCATATACAGCTCATAAATTATTAATGGCTACAATATTAATTATCCATCATAGTAACTATGTATCCCACTCATAGTCAAAGTACTGACTAATTTTATAGAGATATGACATTATCTTTATTTGGGTCATTAATCTCAAGTTAGAGTCGCTACTCTTTCATAAAGTGGTAATGTTCGAACTTCAAAAAAATAGAGGCACAAGTATTCAAGCTGAAGCCTTGACATTTATTTAAAGCCATGAGTTTTGGATCACTAAATATTAAATAGGACATTAATTGATTGAGAACATTTCCAAGGCTATGACTTTTCTCCTCAAATAAAAGCATAACCATGACTTATATGCACAAGCTCTATACAAGTGTCATATCTAGTTCCCAATACTATGACCACATACATATCAAAAAAGATAAATGGTCAATGTCATAGCCTCTAGATAATATCATGCTATTTATGGACTACAAATGATGAAAGCATAAAGTCATGACCATTTCACAATAGAGACTTTATATTACATAGAGATTAAACTCATTTCATGGTCATTGTCAGTGTCATGACTTTATATTATAAAAAGATTAAGATATCAAACATAGTCATGACTATACCATAGAGTCAAAGCCTCATGTTGAAGAGTTGAAAGCTAGAATTGCAACTTTAATTTCAAAATTGTAGCTTCCAACTTTGAGCAATGCAAAGTTGCTCAAGTATAAAAGTGGAAGTTTAAAACAAGTTCTCACTTATTCTCCATCTCCCTCATGAAACAAGCAAAACTGATGGAAACTATAAATCTTAGGGACAAATTTTACACTTCCTAAGGGTCCACAAACAAGCAAAAAATTAGTTATTTATACTAATCCTAGATTTGGGGGGCACGACTCTCAAATTCCTCTTCTTTAATAGATATATCTAAAAATTTATATAAATTTAGTATGGTTTAAAGTTTATATTATTTAGATTATATAATGTAATTGGTTTGGATAATTAATATAATTATAGTTTGATTATATTTTATGCTATTGATATTGATAAATGGTCACTAAATTTTAATCAAGTTAGAGTTTCGACTAATGATGGGTTTATGCAAGGTTGTCATGCTAGATAGAGACATATAAGCCATGATACTCACTCTAGAATACAATAAAAAGGTTGTGACATCCCTTTCAATTGTAATACAAGAGATGAACTTATATGTCAAATCTTGAAGTTTCAGTATAATCATTATGAGTATGATGCTTACAAAGTTAAAAGTATAATTATTTATATATAACAATCCATTGTACATGTTATTGGCTAGTATTTGATTGGGAAAATTATTATATAAAATATTTTTATAAGAGATTCACCTTTCGTATGTGAGTCACATCATTACTAAGAAGGACAGTGATAAGAATCCTTAGGATATATGCAAGTGTTTGGTAACTCATGATGTGGTGTGATCCCTAATGAGTTTTTTTACTCATATAGTTCTCACTAGTGAAACTCAAAGAAAATATATTATGTTAATTGTGCTAGTATGTTGCTTATGTAGCTGAAAATACATATACTTACAAAACATGTCAATCATTGGTATCTAAGACAATGGAGGCTAGTGAATAAAATTGTGTATACAAAATAACCATCAAGGTCACTATTATGAAGGGAGGAATTATTGTCTTAGTAGTGACTTATTAAGGAGATAGCTATGAAAAGACCACCATTGGGAAGGGCCCAATGGTGATAACCAATTTGTATGTCGATACAAAAATAGATTATTTGTACAATACCTCAACCTTCATTCTGTGTCAAACAATATATATATTGAATGAATTAACAACATTACATAAATTAAGTACATAAACCATTAACCAAAGATTGTTTAACAATCTAAGTATTCATTATTCTAAAAATGGGTTGTCTCTTGTTAGATAGACAAACTATCAATATAATTTCTATGTGATTGATATATAGATAAAAGTCTTTTGTACTACTTATATGAATCATGCACTTAAGATCTCAGTTGATAGGATACCCCTATTAATTAGTTTTTGAGACATCACTTAACTAATTAAATTAGGTAGAATAACAAAGTAACAATAAGTTTTTGGAGTCATTTATAGGAACTGTTTTGTTTGGTTAGTTAATGTGAGTTGATATATTTATTCTTGTAAAAAAATAATTATTTTTTTTGTAAATCAGTTAGAATTATATTTGATAAATTTTCCTAAATTATTAACTAAATTGTATTACCTCGTTCAAATGTGGATGGTTATCTTTTAGATTTATCTTGTATACCTTTTCTTTTTTTTTCAGCCATTTATATGTCGAATCTGAATGTAGAACCACATTAACCAAGAATTCCATGCAAGTTATCTTAAATAGCTATGAGAGGATGATAAAACATATGATAGGTTTTGGATAAATTTTTTCAAAGAGCGGGAATATTGCAAACTATAATTATAATGAGAATTATTATACTAAGGTAAGATACTTCTATTTCAAATCTTATGATGACCATTTCACTCATATCATCAACAGAAAAAAAATTATGAGAATTAAGCATGTCGAAACCATGTGGAGATGAGATATTATGGGTCTCAATTATTTTTAATATCTTATAGGACAATTAAATATAAGACTTTACTGGAAGACTTAAGGAAAGTCATGCAATGTTCATATAGAGGATGTGTGGTGTTTGTTTGGTGGTCTTGTGGTTGCTCATGGGGTGCTCATGTAAAGGATGATGATGTTTGTGTTATGCTCAAGTGGATGATATGTGGTTTTCATGATGTGTTCAAGCAAAGAATGTGTGATGTTCATGCAAAGAATGCGTGATGTTCGTGTGATGTTCATGCAAAGAATGCGTGATGTTCGTGTGATGTTCATGTTGTTGTTCATGCAATATTCATGATGTGCTAATGCAATGGTCATGAGAAGAATATGTAGTGGAAACTACTCATGAGTGCTTGATAATTCAATGTATTAAAGGAAAAGCACTAGATCAAGAAAAATAAATTAGGTGTTTTAATATAATTTGCAGTTTATTTTTGAAATATGTGGATGTTTTTAGATATTGGACTTTGATTTTAAATTTCTGTTTAATTTTTTTTTAAGTAATCTTTTATTTTGAGGTATAATATTTGTTTGTAGTTGTGGTTGTGAAAATAATAGGTTTAAAATATATATATATATGATAGAATATGTATGTGCGTGTGTGTTTGGAAAATTTTAAAATATATATATATATATATATATATATTTACAAAACTCCATATACATATTCGAATGAAATATATTTGTGAAACCCCATAAAAAATTCATTGGTATCCAATGCTTTTGGTAATATTTTAAACTAGGTAAAAGAAATATTTAAATCACAAGGAAATTAATCATTATTTGCTAGACTTATAAATATTTTCAAAACTATTATTTTTGAACTCCAACAAATAGTATCATAGCATAATTAATTTTGATAATTTTTATTTTTCAATGTTTGCATTATTTTCTTAAGGATAAGAGAAGAAAATAATTTACTCATAATGATTAAGTTAGAACCATGCAACTATTCTATTTGGAAAATAATCATGATTAGTCTTTTAATGATGAAACATCTACTTAAACTAGTTATTGGTGAACTAAAACTAGAAAGTATGGAGGACAAACATTGCTAGAAATTACATCAAGGTCACTGCCATGATGTGGCAATAAGTTTTAAATACTAGTTTCCATTACATCTACACAATAAAAAATGCAAATAATATGTAAAAAAAAGATAGAATAGAATTTTGAGAAAACTACATTGAGGAATAAGACCCTTTTAACCTAACACTTGGATAAAATACAACATCTAGATGGATTTGATATGATTGCTCACTAAAGTAGTTTCCATGTATTTGTTAACCATTTGACATCTATGAAAATGATATTAGATGATGAGTTGTAGTGTTCTGCTTCTTAGCTTGCTTGCCAATTGTTGGGAGGTGCTCATAATCTCACTAAATACCTCATCTATGAACAACATTCTGAGGCATCATTTTTTTTCAAATATAATTAGAAAAAAAAAATAAGACAAGTACTAAACTCACACATGGAAAGATAAATGAGTGTTCTTCCAAAAAGAAATCCATAGACAAACTAATGGGGAAATGTTACTACCATGACAAAGCTTGATACTTTAAAAGAGATAGTTCCAAATAGAAGAAACTCTAAAAACATATGAGAAGAAATGATGCAATGAAAGAGACTAACACTTCTTATATGGAGAGTAACGTCACTATTATGAATAGTATTCCATTATATAAAAAAGATAGATAGAAGAATGGCTAAGTAGTAGATTTGGTGGTTACTTTACATGTTACTATGAATCCTGACTGGTTTGTGACATACATGTCCAAGGACTATGAATTAGTCAGAAATCAGAATAGGTAATGGTGGGACATCAAGAGTACTGGGCATCAAGGATGTTTGTCTGAAAATAAACATATAATGCTGACAAGTTCTCACAGATGCCCAATATATCTTGGATATTCAGATTAACC
Organism: Sapria himalayana; assembly: GCA_029783825.1. NCBI lineage: Eukaryota > Viridiplantae > Streptophyta > Magnoliopsida > Malpighiales > Rafflesiaceae > Sapria > Sapria himalayana. The sequence goes on along the minus strand of JAREIK010003765.1, from coordinate 1,451,304 downwards.
TACTATCCTTATGAATGTTAGGCAATATGAGTCATATTGTGAGATTTGAAGGCCAATGAAATTTGGTCAATGGTAATTGACTATATCCAAATTTAAGATGGTAAGTTACCTTTATGTTATCCATGCTAGGGTTACCTCACATCAAGTAAATGCCTAGTAGGACATTACAATCATTTATTCCAAGCTACATACACTCATATATATTTGTGTGAATTAATTTCTTTTCACGTGAAACTAGTCTATGATTACTAATCTTAGAGTGACCTAGTAATAGATGAATATATAATGCGGCTAGGAATAATTGTATGACTATGTTGCTTTAACCCCCTCCTCTAAGAAGGTTAGGGACAATCAATTTGAATCTCTTGGATAGTGATTCCGAGACAAGCATGATTCTTTTATGAATCTATTTGGATATCAATTTTATTCCAATCACTCTCGAGGATTAGACATATCAAATGAAATCTTTTGAGTTGAAAGTAAATGTTGTCATTTTTACTCCAACCACTTTTGTGGGTCAATTGAATCAAAAGGGAGTTAATGACTCAATAAAAAAGTTAAGGTTTTGTAGTTTATAAAAGAAGATAAATTCCATGTGTTGAGAACTTTTAAAATTTAAACCAATGGTCAATCTCAACATGTCCAAATAGTAAAAAAAGGAGAGATTGATGGGTTTGTTTGGCTTTTGAGTTCATTGGTTTTCTTTTTGTTTAATTTAGGTTTGATATATATTTAATATGCATGACTTTTAAAATTTAAAATATTTTTTTTAAAAAAATTATTTTATTATTTAAAAAAAATATAATGGCAGTATGGGGGGGGGGGGGGGGGGGGGGGGCGAACACATGTGAAAAGAAATTTTGGAAAATGAAAGATGACCTTTTCTTTTCATGTGAGTGCTGTGTTGTTCAAAAACAAAAAAAAAAGGGAAAAGCTCTCATTTTGGCTCGCTCAATGTTTGTGAGGCTTACAAAAAGGTTTCTACTACCTTATGAAACAAATTGTGGGGGAGAGATAGGATTTTCCTAATCTTCTTCTGTACACAAAGGGCTTGAAGAGTTCATTTGACTATTCTCATGGTTGCTCACTTAGTGTTTGTGTGATGCTATTATGAAGGATGATAATTATTTGTGTGGTGCTCATGCGAATGATGTGCAGTGTTCATATCGTGCTCATGCAAGGATGTTCGGTGTTCATGTGGTTGTTCACGTAGTGTTCATAAAGTGCTTATGTAGTGATCATGAGGATGACATGTGGTAGAGACTATCCATAAGTGCTTGGTAATTTATTGAATTCAAGGAGCATTAGATCTAGAAAAATTAATCATTTTTTTTAACTCAAACTAGTGTTTTAATTTATATTTTGTAGTTCTTTTTTAAATTTGTGCTCCAAAATAGTAGAATACTTAATGAAAAATTAACACAAATTTAAAATCAAAGTCTAATGACTAAAACACTAGATTGAATTATATATATTTGGACTGTATATATATATACACACACATAATATATATTTAATAGAATTTTTATATATTTAGATAGGATATAAAGTGTATATAAGTATATACATATATAATGTATACGTATACAATATATATGTATATAATCTATATGTACCTATATACAATATACAATATATATTATATAGGTAAATATGATATACAATATATATGTGTGTGTGTGTGTGTGCGCGCGCGCGTATTATAGGTACATATAGTAGATATGTATGTATGTATATACTATACTTATGTATTTATATATACTTATATAATTTATACAATATACGTATATACCTATCTATGTGTTTACAATATATACATTCCTATATGTATTGTATATCTCATATATATGGCATACACACATATATATAATATATATTGTACATGTTTAAATAGTATAGATAGTACATACATATATTTTATATACATGTATATTGCATATGTATCTCTTTTTAATTTTATTTTATTTTAATATTGGATTTTTAGTTTTTGTGGGTAATATAAATATATAAATAAATAAATAAACAAACAAATATATGTGTGTGTGTGTGTGTAGTCATTATGGACACACACACACATATGTTAATTTTTATTTATTTATATTTTGTTTTTCTTTTCTTAATATTTATATTTTAAAGTATCATATATTTATATCTAATTTGAAATATTATTTTGAAATCATTATGGGATAGGCGAAGTCGAGTTTGCAAATCCTGTTGAAATGTTTTTATTTTATAATATTTGAGTACCAAAAATCTGGAATATTTATGCATTGGTACAATTTTTTTATGAACTAGTAGACCAAGTCTAAAAATTTCTATATTTTTTTCACTAAAATATATTAACGCCATATGATCTCATTCGTTGTCAAGCAATATTTAAAAAAAGCACACGGATTAAAAATCACATGGATTATACAGATAAATAATACACACGCAAACACGCATAGACAAGCACACACAATATTATATATATATTTATATAGTGCATGTCATATACATAGACAAAATATATAATATATACACTATATATATAACATACATATATATTGTATATTTATACTATATATATATATATATATATATATATATATATATATATATATATATATTATACATATACATATACAATATATATACTATGTGTTTGTATGTTTTTTTTAGTTTTTATATATATACATATTTACACACTCATACATGCTATAGATACATTATATGTGTGTAATTAAATAAATTATTTATGTGTGTGTGTGGGTGTGTGTATTATATACATTTATATTGTATATAATTATTATATACATTCTATACATACATATATACTATAATATAATATGCATATATTGTATAGATATGTAGATATGCATGTGTGCTATATATCATATATATATCACACATTCATAGACATATGTATAAATATATATATATGTATATACATACATATACATACATACATACATATATATATATATATATATCTGTATCTATATCTATCTATCTATATATGTACATATAATAGACATATATAGTATATATGTGTCTATATACATATACAATATATTCATATAGATAGCACACATATATTGTATAAGTATGTATCTGTATACTTTTTTATTTTATTTTTTACATTTTTTTTAATGTGAGTAAGAATATTTCTGAATTTTTATTTTGTAGGATATCAAAAAATATGTATAGTTTTATGGTAATTTATTTAATAAAAAATTTGGAACTTTTTTTTTAATATTTTCATTTTGGATTTTGCTTGCATAATTTTTTTTTTAATATAACAATGCAGTCCCATATCCATATAAGTGCATGAACATCTATTTTTAAAAAATTCAAAATATTTCTAAAATATAGGATATTTGGAATATATGTGTGTGTGTGTGTGAATATGTATGTATGTATTTGTTTTTTTTAAATTTTTTTATGTGTAATATTGATATTTTAAATTATTATATCTATTTCTAATTTGAAATACTAATTGAGAAACATTAAGTACCAAATCATGTTTGTTAACCATGTAGATATTTTAAAATATAAAATAATATTTGGGTAGATAAGATCAATAATATTTATGTTCTGATACATGATTTTTTACGGACTAGCCAAAAAATAATTATATTTTTTTTACTAAAATATATAAATCCCATATTATATTTCACCACCATGTTAGAGCAACTCCAATGGGAGTTGCCAAATATCATTTTGGCACCTTGAATAGTGTTTTGGCATCTCAAAATTTTTTTTTTGCTCCAATGATAGGTGCCATAATGAGATGCCATTTTAATAATTTAATATATTTTTTTAAATTAATCTTTTAAATTTCAATTCAAAACATAATAAATAACGACTAAAAAATAAAACCTCATTTTTTCATAACTTCAATCTTCTAGTTATTCCAATATGTTGCAGAAATTTGGTCCATGCTGGTAGTATCGGTTTCCATAATTTTCATCTCATTTTGCATTTGAATTTCTTGCAAGTGTTTTTCTTCAATTTCTAACTGTTTGCGATGTTGCTCCAGTGCTATCTCCTGTTGCGCATAAATCTTTCATGTCGCTCAATTTTTTGTCGTTCTATTTCCATTCTTTCATTCCAGTGATGATAATCTAGTGACCTTTCATCATCAATTTGTTTATCTTTGCTTTTAAGTTTTTTATTCGAAGCTTTTTGGCCCAATGGCCTTTTGAGGTTGGGAGAGAACGATGGTTCAGTATTGTCCCCTAAATATGGAGTTGAATAACTGGATTCAACATGAATTGATTCAGCAGGACTACTAGTTGAATGAGTTTTTGCTCTCTTATTGTTGGTCAAATTATCATTCCATTTCCGCTCCATTTTCAATATATTCCAACAATGCTCGTATTGAAATGGTTTTCCAATTATTTTAGCAAACATTTCTTTCGCTTCATCAACCTAAATCTATTTGAAATAATTCAATAAATTATTCAGAAATCAAATCTTGCTAGTGTTTGAACTTAAAATATAAATCTTACATTATTTTGCTCGGTATGTCAACTTTGTCGTAGTTTTTCTATTTGACAATAAAAACCGACAAATTTACTGCATTTTGCATTTATATCACTCCAACGACTTTTAATAGAAGATTGGGAATGCCTTTCGTTATTACCTCCATTAAGTTCTAAGTATTGTGATATTCTTTCCAAGAATGCACCACTTTGTTGTTGATTCCCGGTAATTGAATCTTTGCTCGTATTAAGCCACGATGACACAATTAATTTATCTTCTTCAACATAGAAATTCTTTGTCCTTTGCGACTTTCTCACATTTGGGATGACTTCATTTTGTATTTCTGCCAAATCTACTGGATTACTTTGAATAATATCATCATATAAGTCGGTCTCGTTCATTAGCAAATCAGTTAACGAACCATGATATTGCAAATTCATCTACAAAAAAATATTCTAATCAATTTATATAATGAGTAATTTATAAAACATTCAATTGAATCTATTAAAAGTTAAAATTATAAACCATTTAAAAAATTAGAAAATAATATACATTAATTATAAAAATCAAAATATAAAATAAAAGAGAATGAAATACCTTTTTTTTGGAAATATTTCTATTCTGCAGATTTTAATGGAATGAATGCAAGGTTGGAATGCAAATATAGGATACAATAAATTTTTTTAGAATTTTTTTGATTGCTGGAAGGAAGATGTGTAGAAGAGCATTCAAAAAAAAAAAAAACAAATCTAGATGGAATTGATTTGTGCAGCAGCCCATTCAAATTTATAAATTAAATTAAAATATATCCGTTGGATATATACGTTGATTTGTACAGTAAAATAACCGCTGTTTTACATATTTATCTTTCTCTCTCCTAGGTTGTCATTTATGGCACCCCGAATTCACGGATGCTATTTTGGCAACCCATATGCCATCCCCGTTGGAGCGAAGAAAAGTAGTATTGAGGTGCCATTTTGGCAGTTACGGGGATGACACCCCGTTTTGCAACTCCGATTGGAGTTGCTCTTAGATTAAAAGAAAATCACATGTTAGATTAAAAAAAATGTTTGCTAGTCTAATCCTTTCCTGATCCATCCCTTTGGTTTTTTATATAAAAAATATTTTTTTACAATCTTTTATTTTATATTACACATATAAATAATTTACACACATATATATCCATACAACGACACACGCATGCACACACACACACACACAAAACAATGTGTTTGCATATATTTTTTGCTTTTTTTGTGTGTGTATATAATATATATATATATATATTGCAAGTAAATAAATTAATATTATTAATTTACTATGTCATATGTATATATATAAATAATATAAAAATAAAAAACAAAAAAAATATTTTTTTTTCTTTTTTCTATTATGTTGTTGAGTTTTTTTTTAATACCACATGAGACATGACATGCGTCGGGTAATTTCATGGGTCTTTAAAGGGCCGGGTAGGGCAGGCAGGCCCGATCAAGTTATGCACCGGGCCCAATTTAGGTCATGCCTATAAGCACATAGACCAGTCAACAAGTCAGGCTGAAATTTAATTTTTTAAGGCCCGCGACCAGCCCACGGGCTTTTGTACGGGATGGGCCGGACATGCCCAGAATGACGGTCCCGATGGGCCCGGAGTGGTAGGCATGCCGGACCCCTCTTTCCTCCTCTTCCCTTGCCCCTCATCTTCCCCTACCCTCCAACTGTCATATGACATTGGCTGCACCCCAACCCTCCCTCTCCCTAGCAACGATCACATGAACTTTGCAAACATCTTTTTGTTTGTTTGACTTTTTTTTACTTTTTTTTACTTTTTTTTACTTTTTTTTACTTTTTTTTACTTTTTTTTACTTTTTTTTACTTTTTTTTACTTTTTTTTTTCTATAAATGCTCCACAAGTTCTCTTAATTCTTCATCAACTATCTCTTAACTTTTCATGTTCTCTCCAAATTCACTTCATTTTCATAATTTGCTCTCTATTCTTTAATACTTTATTTTCTTCAATTGTTCTTCGTATTATGTGATATTATTTGCGGTACAAATTAAACATTGGTGACTCTAATAGTTCGGATTTTAAAGAATTTTGGTTTCGATCTTCCAATTGAGTAATATTTCTCCACTCTATTTTTTTCTTATTTGTGACATTTTATTTTTATTCATTATTTTATTTTTTAGTATAATATTTTATTAATTTTAATATTAATAGTGCATGTGTATCTTCTTCTAGTCCGTGTGTATCATTAAGCAAAAAACGTAGTCCAGATATATAAATTTTTTTTTGATAGAATAGAAATAATTTTAGAAAATAAAAAAAAATAAATAAAAGCAAAATGTAAAATTTATAGCAACCTTCTTAGTAGTTGATCAAATTCGGGCATAAGTTATTTAAAAAGACTCAATGAACAATGTAAAAATAAGTATAACGTAGATATTAGAAATTATATGCAATTAGGTAAAAATGAATGTGAAGGTTTGAACACATTTTCTTATGATGAGTCTACTTGTTATAAATGAATGATTAGTTACAAAATAAGAGTTGAACAACCTTTTAATATGATGGAAATTGATAACAATTAAAAAACAATTCAAACATTAATTAATCCTCAATTCAAAGATTGGTCCAGAAATATTATTAAAGAAGATATTATAAAAAAATTTCAAACACAATGAGAAAATTTAAAACTAGAGGTGTCAAACGGGCCGGCCCAGCACGGCACGGCCCGTTTTTCACGAGCACGTTCGTGCTACCGTGCCGTGCCGGGCACGACACGGTTAGATATAGGCGGGCACGCCTTGCCAATACAGGCCAGGCGGCACGGCCGAGCAGACGGGAGCCGCAACGCGGGACCGGGTCAAGGTGGGTCCGGGAGGCCAGCTGTCACGAGTCGTGACTCACGACTCACGTCATGCCTCAGCACACGTGACACACCGCCAGTGCCACGCGTGCCTGCGTGAACCAGCACGGGAAGTTCTTAACCCGGGCACGGCACGGGCCCGGGCACGGTTTAAGAACGTGTCGGGCCGGCCCAGGCACGGCCGAACCGTGCAGTGCCTCGTGCGGGCCGGGCCGGCCCGGCACGTTTGACACCTCTATTTAAAACAATATTTTTCAAATTCTAAAGGAAAAATTTGCTTTACATTTGATATTTGGACATCTTTAATGCATAAAGGCTTTTTATGTATTACTGCTCATTATATAGACAGTGAATGAATGTTAAATAAAAGAATAATCTCATTTAAAACAATAAATACTCCACATAATGGTAAAAATATAACAACTTTAATAAATAATGAAATTATAGATTTAGGTATTGATGATACAATATTTACCATAAAATTAGACAATGCTTCAAATAATGATGTAGCAAAACAAAGATTAAAAAGATATTGGCAGATAAATGATGATCATGTAAAATTATTTCACGTACGTTGTTGTACACATGTTTTAAATTTGATTGTAAAAGATGAATTAAAAAAATTGATAGCACATTAGAAAAAATTTGAGACATTGCATATAATATTAATTGTTCCCAAGTAAAACAGGAATTATTTTTTGATTGTTGAAACAAATATGAAAAGAAAAAATATACGTTTAGATATACCAACTAGATGGAATTCTACTTATAAGCTTTTACAAAATATTACAAAATATAAAAAAGCATGACAATTATACGAAATGCAATAATCTAATAATAATATTGATGTAGATGTTGATATATTAAATGATTATGATTGACATATTGCGGACCTTCTACGAGGTCTTTTTGGAATTTTTGATACTTCAACAAATATTTTTTGTAGTGTGTATTATCCAACTTCACATCGGGTCATTATGCAAATAACTAATATTTATATGATACTTCAAAATTATTCAAGTTATGAAATTATTAATGATATAATTTTTGCAATAGAAAAAATTTAAAAATATTGGGGAAAGAAATACCTTTAATATATTATATTGGTTTAATTGTTGACTATAAATTAAAATTTGATGTTTTAAATGAATGGTTGCCAGTTATTTACAATGAAGATAAAATAAAAATTGAAGAAATTAAAAATGAAATAAATTTGTTATTCTGTATTTTATATAATATATATAAAGAAAAATATGGTAATAATATTAGTTTGATAATATCATTTTCTACGACAAGTTCCTCATCTTTTTATAAAAGCTATTGAGAAATATTCAAAAGTAGAAAAAAAGCAACAACTAGTTCTCCAAATAATACAATAGATATAGATAGATATCTTAGTGTAGAAATAATTCCATTTGAAAATAATGAAGATTTTGATATTTTAGAATGGTAAAAAAAATAACAAAGTAAATACATGATGTTATCTATTATTGCACATGAAGTGTTAATCATGCCCATGAGTACAGTCATCGGAAGGTACTTTTAGTGTAGGTGGAAGAGTGGTTAGAAAAAATAGATGTAATTCATCACCTCAAGCAATCGAAGTAATAATATGTTTTAAAGAATGGAGTTTAATGTACAAGAGCTTGCATGATCATATTCTAGAAGCTGAACTAGTGGATGATGCATAAAATTTATAAATATCAAGACATTAATGGATCAAATATAGTTTCCCATCACCAGAAAAAAATGATTAAAATATTTTATTAGAAATGTATATTTTATTTTTATATTCTCATGATTGAAAAGTATAAATGATTGAGAAATAAGTAGGTGTCAACCTAGTTGAGACGTATTTATTTTGTAGTGATGTAAATTTTTTATATATTTCTAAATACAATTATATTTGATTAATAAAGTATTAAATAATGTATTTTTTATTTTTAATTGTTTTCAAACTTACTTTTTATTTAACTTTTGAATATAATTTAAATAAAAAACCTAAATAGAGGGGGAGGGCTTATAAGTGGGCTTTTAGATAGACATCTGGATGGGCCTATAAACGGGCTTTAGGTGGACTTCTAGGCGAGCTGGGCGGGCCTAAAAGTCCATGTTTCGGGCCAGTCCACCTGACTGGTTGGTCATGAAATAAACCCTGCAGCCCAGCCCGCATTTAACAGGCTTGGACTGGGCTTGGGCATCCCGAGCTTCGGCCAGGCTAAAGTCCATCGGGGCGAGTAGGGCCCAAAGCGGGCATTGGGCCGCAGGCCTTTTGGAGATCTCTAGGTATTTTATTGGTGAATTATTTTAGTACATTAAAATGTAAATATTTTTTAGTTAATTAACTAGCTCTTAAAAAAATGAGAAACAAATATTTTTGGTTTATAATATCAAAACATTATTTTGCCGAATCATATTCGTTAACGTCTGACCGTGCAAACTGCAAATCCTTTTTTTTGCGTCACTTCTAAGTTCTAACGAGCTAGAGTAAAAGAGTTGATTCAAATTCAAGAAACCATCAACCATGATTTAATGGGTTGGTTCATGGCCCATGATTTTTTGTTATCATGGTTCCTGGTTCTTGTAATCGTGTTTGATATTTCCCAAGCTATTCCATTCCGTCTGGTAAATGCGATTGCGAAGTAATTCACTACAGTATAGAGTGAACTCTCACCTTAACTGGTATGGCAAAGTGAGAAGTGACTGCTGACCGTTCGCGCTACATAAAATAAATCTGCCGACACCTAGCAGGGAGGTCATCTCTTTCGGCGGTCCCACTGTCGAGATCTCTACGTCCGTGGCGTTCTGGCAACTGCTCCACATTTTCCATAACGCATCATCTTGTATATTTGAATATTAATTTGCGAACGGCAGAAAATTAGCGAATCAGACTGCTGCGATGATGACGTCGTCAGGAGTTGGCGGTAGATACATGGCGTTCTCTCCTTCCCCATCCGCTCCTCCTTCTCCTCATATTCACGGTCTCCGTTACGGCTCAAGTGCTCTTGTTGAGCAAGAAAAGTAAGTACTCTCGCTTCCTTTTATAACTGTGTGCAGCGTTGTTGGATCTGAATTTTTTTTTCCATTTTTACGTTGCTATTTTTGTCTTCTTTTATTATTGATCGATCTAGTGTTTTACAAATTCATAATAGAGTAGTTTATGCTTTTGTTACTGTGTTAGGCTTTGAATGAGTTATGTCACCTTTGGTCTTTTGTGATGTTTGTTGAATTGGTTCATGGTTCGAGTCTTTGGGCAATCAATTTTTGCGATTGAGGTTTTAGGAATTGATAGATACCAATGCAAAACATGTGAAATTATAACGGTTTATATCGTTTGTATATCTCTGGAGTTAGTTTGATGTTTATGTTCTGTCAAACAAGTGAGCATGACATTCAATATAAAGGCATATTATCTTACCGTGAAAATTTACTGTGATGCTGTGAAAATTTACTCGGAAGTGAGTACATCAGCTGTTATCTTACCGTGAGATTTATCAATTACTGTGAGATGTCCCATAAAGGCCCCTTTCAATTGATGTGAGATTTCCTTTGTAAATCTTCTAACTATTTTCCAAGCAAGTTAGTAATCTCTCCTCTCCATCATTGACTGGGAGTCTAACTTGTGGTGGCGTCTATATATAGCCAACTTATCCATTTTAATCTGAATTGTAAAAATGGTCTAAACTCGTGAGTGATTTGGTTGCTTATATGTGAGATACCCTCTATAATCTGTGTTTTCCATGTTGCACGTGTATGCCTTCCAATGAAGTTTAGGCCTTAAGATCATATTGAATTGAGTCAAGTTGAAATAGGTAAGTGGTTTGTTATTAATGAGTATCCTTGCTGTATTTTGTTAATTGATATGCATAAAAAATTGTGGATGAAATCTTTTATGATAGAGCAACGTGCTTGTGTATTTGTGTAATTTGTATACCTAAAATATGATATTTAAATTCTGACACATGGTTCTTTTTTCAATAATATATGTGAATACCACAATTTATTTACTCTCTTTTTTTCTACTGCAGATACTTGTCAGAATTATTACTTGAGCGTCAGAAGCTTAGCCCATTCATGCACGTAATTTCTCATGCTTATAGGTTGTTGAACCAGGGTAAATTTCATGTACTCCTTTGTGTATGTAAATTGCATCCGTTAATATGGCACATTTGCTATTTTCAGTTTTCTTTGCACTTATTTATTAGTATTTGATTCATTTACATTGATAAAATTTTACAAAAAATATGTAATGCAAAATTTGTTATAAGATAATAATGGGAAGACATTTATAAATATTAAATCATAAAAATAAATCACTTGGAATTTCTAAAATTAAACAAGATACTCATAGCATAATATAAAATTAACCTTTATTTTTTTATATAAACTCAAGTTATCAAATATCTAAAACTCAATAAATATCAAAAAAAATGTACAAGCAGAATTCTTGATAATTGTATGTTATTTGGATTGGGGTATTCTATATGTTGATTGCTTATATCCACAATGTAAATAAAGAAAAAATAAAAAAATGAGTGTAATCCATAATATCATTTTCAAATAGAAAAAAATATTAAGTATATTAAGTTTAAAGAAAACTAGATATCTAAGGCCTATTAAGATATTCATGAAGATATTAATTGATTGATTTGTCATGTGAACATAAGTAATAATAATAATTATATTATGTATTTTTTCATCTAACTATTATATTATTTATTTGTGAGATACTATGATAATATTAGTTAATATGAATTTATATCAATAGAAATATATAATATACTATGATACTATCAGTTAAATATACCCACAAAAAGAATTTTTTTAAAACAATCATGCTTCTCATATGATTGGTCTTCTCCGTGAACATGTACATACAACTAAACAATTATTTTTGAAATTTGAGATACTAATTTTCAAGGTCAATTAGAATATGTGTAATATATTTTTTTAACTTGGTTTGATACTATTATAGATAAAATATTACTTTAAAAGGAGATATGAGTATAAAAGTACTTTTAAGAAAAGTACTAAGAAAAGTAAAACATAAGAGAAACATGAATTATGTTAATATTTATGAAATATTATGTAATATATAATTCATCCTTTTTTTTTGAAGAATGATCATATGATCAAAATTAAAAAGTTGACTATAAGATCAACAAGGAAAAATATTATGTTTGAATGTATCTTGTAGATTTTTATTTTTATTAGACTTATCAAAAGATAATCCCTCCCCAAAAAATAAAATTATTACTCACTAATATTTTACAAAATTTGATGAGTAATAATTATTTTTTTAGTATAGGAATAACTAAGAAAAATATACTTTAATATCCTAGTTGATATTTTATCCTTAGAGAAAAATTCTGCATAAAACAAGTACTTTTAAAGAATTTAAGTGACAAGTTGAATGATATTTTTTTATGATGTATAATTTGAAAGGGTATACGCTAAAAAATGATAAAAAAATATATAATTAATGTGATAATTTATAATTAACATTATATTTTCTTAAAAATACACAGTAACACCCTTACTAAAAAGGATTGTACAAATCATTTGAATTAAATATTTAGCACATAAAGCTTGATGTTTAGTAATGTGATTAGTACAATATGTAATATAATTATTCGATATGTATTCTAACATATTGTAACCAAAATAATCAATATATTTTTTATGCTTATATTTAATTGATTTTTTTAGTGAAATGATTTAAAAATAAAAAAATTTATTATCTAAAAAAAAGTTTTAATGTAAAACACTAATAATAATAAAGAAATATGATAAAATATCTAAATTCATCTTGAGTCTTATCTTTGCTAGATTTTTAAATGTATAATAAGTATAATAGATTGAATAAATAATTATATACACAAGTATAGCCTACACTGTGCAATTTTAATATATTATACTAATTTTTGTCTCATACTTTAGTATACACACATCTATAATACTAAAATTCAACATTCTAAGCTACTGATGAATGATCAAATTAAAAATGAACAAGTAGTATATCAACATCACTTAAATATTTAGTGAGATATCTTATCAAGAAGTAAGAATATATAATTAATATTGTTCATTTTTAAATGAAATTTATCTTGAAATATTTCAATCCTATAAATAATTACTGATGTAAGAGAAAACAAAATTAGATTTAAGTAGTGTTGAAAGAAAAATAGGAATACATATTGCATATGAAAGAAATAAAAGTTCAAATTGAGTATTGCCATAATCAATGAATTTTGATAATATGTTATTAATTATGACAACAATATTTAGTGGATAATAAGAATTAATAGTAAAAATAGTGATTATTGACTCTTGAGTTGAAAATTAATGAGTTTGAAATAGAAATATGAGTTACAAAGCTAATGGTATGAAAAAAAATAAGAAAGTATTTGCTATTTTACTATTGATATTTTGTATATTCATTTCTAGTAAAAGCTATAAAAGAAATATGTGATGATTCATGAATGACTCTAATAATTGATTTGCCCTCTCAATATTCTGTAATACCCTTGATACATTTTTTTTGAAAATAATTCTTAGTAATTTTTTTTTTGTTTTACATATCATTTTGTAATACATGCGTTGGATTAAAGTTCTTCTACATCATAATTCTTAGTAATTTTTTATGATAGCTTAAGTTCTCTCAATTATTACTAATAATTGTATATATTGATAAGTCAATATGAAGTGTCCTTGTAGCATATCTCAATCTACATTGTATATATTGAATTGATGATTTTTATAACATTGGTCTTGAGAGAAATTTATCAATCACTTTGGACCTGGCAGTGGAAAATTAATAAATTGTTTTGATAATGAGTATGTAAATATCATGCCAATAAATTATTATATATGTCTCACTCTTTTAGACACAATTATATCTATTGATCATAACGAATTATATAACAAGTTAAATGAATTAGGTAAAATGAGTAGTGATTTGCTTAGGTTATTTAGGCTTCTTTAGTCTCAATCATTTAAATCATAAAATGTGTTGTCCATTTGTATTGTCTGAAATAAGTATAATGATGTAAATTCTCATAAAATATTGTATGATATATACGAAAAAAAAAAACTAAAATCAAATTTAACTTGATGATTTACCATGTGATTATCAATAAATGAAAATCAATCTTCGGCCAAACATTATTTATCTCATTATTGGGAGGATAATCATTCTCGACTAAAGAATTATATTTAAACTATTGTATTATAATATGAATTATTGTGTTTGAGTTTTCATAAAGTAATTGATGAAATTATGACTTTCTTCATAAGTTAAATAAACGTGTTGCACACGAAACAATCAAACTGAGTCATTGTGCACACTATACCTACATCATAAACACTGCACTTACCCATTCCACAATACACCGCATCCATAGTGCACCTTTATTGCACCCATAGTGCACCTTCACTGCATCCACAGTGCACCATTGCACCCACAATAAACCTTCACTGCATCATAGCGAAACTTCTTTGCACCCACAATGAACCTTCACTGCATCCACAGTGCATCTTTACTGCACTTACAGTACCCCTTCACTGCACACACTGGGCACCTTCACTGCATATGTAGTGCATCTTCACTGCACTCACAGTGCACCTTCACTGTACCCACAACGCATCTTCACTGCACCAACGATGCATTTTTACTGTGCTAGCCACATAGTGCATGCTGCACAGAAGGTTTATTCTTTCTACTATGCACCATCAACATCATGCACCTTCTGCCACACACAAATGGTGCACTTGCATTATACCCATAATGCACTATGCACATTAACATAGCGTATCGTTGTTTGTCGCACACAAAGGACATGTGATAAAAATGCATGTTTGTGTGCTTGTTTATCACACACCTCCAATGTGCACACATGCACTGTTGCTCATGTGAGTATGTGTGCATTCTTTTGTTATAGTGAACACATCTCTCTTTAGGAAATCATATGATTTGTTTTCTCTGCATAGGGCTTGACTTTGATATCATGTAGAAATTAGCTATAAAATATCTAAAACTCAATGTCATCAGAAATATACATGTATATATATATATATATGTTATTTAGATTAGGGTATCTCATATGTTGAGTGCACATATTCATACTATAAATAAAAAAGGAGGAAATCATATATAGTGTACAAGACACTTACTTTAACGTGAGGTCTGAGATAAGTTAATATCTCATAGCCTTATCCAAGAAAATTAGAGAGACTATATGTTATAAGTCAAACTTAAATTTATCATCATAAAATGAAGATATATGTTATCACACTGATGCATGATCTTCAACATATGCATGTAACACATTCATTTCTTATCTGATAAATTATTCTAGTATTATTTTCAACCCAATATATTTAAATATGGAGTTTGTATGATATTTGATATGTTAGTATTTATGTAATTACTTATCATATTATAAATAAAAAAAGACATAAAAAAGTATATAATTTATAACACCTAATAGAGGTGGTTCTTATTTAGTGCCCAATTTAGGAAATACTAATGTCTCAATAATAATAATTTTAAAAATTAGAGAGATTATGTTTGATTAGTTTTGAACCTGAGATTTATTTCATTTGGATAAAATATTTACAATCATAGCAAGACATGATCTCAAATACATATAAACTTATGTTTGATAAGTTACGAATGAATTCATAAAAATTTATTTGAGCTGATCATTTGTAAGTACATATGTGATAATCATTTATTATGTAATGAGAAATAAAAATTATGTTTTTAAACAAATGAATACTTCAAAATAGGTTATATATAATTATTATTAGTAGTTTATACTTTTATTTTGTACTATATTCAAAAATATTTGTCTTTTATTCTTTAAGATATATCTATGATATTGTTCTAAAAAATTTAATAATTAATGATGTTTCTTTTGTTGGTGTTAACTATTGTTTATTTGAGTTAAAAAATTTAATAATGTTAGTCTATGTTTTCTGAGATGTTGGATTTTGATGTAATAGATATTTTTGTCTAAGTGTAATTTGTTTTGTGTTTGAGTCTCTTAAGAAGTATGTTCTTTTAATTTTGGATGTAAAATTATCAAAATATAAATGTCCTCACGACTCCATATTAAGTAAAAGTCTTGTGCATTATATGTGATTTATAAAGAGGTTGTATATTGGCATGATAATAAGTGTTTTTGTCTAAGAGTAATAAGTCTTAGGTTTGATATTTATCAGATATTATTTTTATTATTTTTTGAGAGTAAAAAATTGTCTTGCTGTTAATGTCTTTTAGACCTTGTATTGAGCATGAAGTCAATACACCGAGTATGGATTTTTTTGTGATATATACAAAAAATAATGTATATGAATTTTTGATAAGTAATATAATTGATAGTGTAGATAATATATAGTCAAATGACTATAATATGATGTGCTAGTAGCATATATAAGTAATGAATCAAGTATTGCTAAGTCTTTTGGTTACTTTCTTTTTAATAGAATAGAAAACATCTGGATCAATATGCTTAGTTCTGTGAAAAATTAGTTAAACGAGTATAACATTATTCAAGGAGAACATTAGATTGATGAGTATTTGCATAAAGTAAACCATATTACAAGTTAGGAATACATAAACCATGAGATTCACACTCAAAATTAATATTTATGTATCCACTAATTTGTATTTCTTATTAGATCATTGCTATCAATTTTAGGATAAAGTCAATTAATCACTTATTCATATTTGTGAAAGTTTTACATATATCGTATTTTTCTGTCTTAGTGATGCACACCTTGAATTCTTTTTATAAAAGAAAATTGATGATGTGTTGAACTTTTTTTTTAAAATTATTTTTTAATGTAGTATTCCATAATTTTTTAAAATTTTAATTAATTTAGCTAAAAATCAATTTTCAGGCTTATTTAAATTGATAATTCTTATTTTAAATTTTATTTTTTTAATTTATATTATTTATTAATGTAGAAATGTCATATGAATAAAAAAAATTATAAGTGAAAAAAGTCATTCATGTTTAATAATTTTTTTTTTTTGTAATTTGAAACAAACATTTTTTCCAAATATTTGTTATGATAGCATAAGGTAAATGTTAGATAAATCAATTGAAAAGAGATACTTCAAGTGAATATATATTTATTGACTTAATTCAATTGATGATATTTTTATTATATGTTTATTTTCTATTAAAACTTCTAATAAAGGAATATATCAGCATAAAAATTATTTTGTTGGAATTAATTGTCATATGCAAAGTGATTAAGATAATCAATGTTGCTTATAAAAAAAAGTAAGAGAAATCATATACATTGATTTAATATTTCAATGTATGAGATTATTATTTCTACTAATGCAATTACTTATCCAAGTTTCATTTGTGAAATACAAGCTATAAACCTTAGACAAGAATTAAATTTCACTAAAAATTAGATAAAAATTTATTATTTGAAAGAAAAAAATGGTTTTATAGTATATCAATTGTAATACTATTTATAACATGATTATATCAAAGATCTACTTTATTCTTATTTTTTTTTGATGTTAAAAGAGTTAATATGATATCTATAAAAAGGAATAACTTGAATTGAGAAAGAAAGATAGTTGAACTGTTCAAGTTAATGCTAGTGAATCTATATGTCAAAAACATTCGATAGATAGCATAATACTAATAAGTTAGAGTAAATATTTGAAACTTAGTTGATTAAATATAAAATATTTAGTCTGTCATTTTAAATTTGATTTGAAATAGAAATATAATTTAATTTAGATTGATGATTTTAAAATCTTAACATATATATTTTTTGTTATATAGGATTTATAATTAAAAGAAATATTAAAAGTTAAAAAGATTTAATTCATGTGATTAAAATTGGTTAGATAAAATAATGAATACTGCGGTAAGTTTTATGTGATAGCTGAATAATTTTTGAATAAAAAAATATTATAAAATAGGTTATAAGTGAATCATTCTTTGTGGTCTACCTTCCACAATGTTAAAATTGTTATGAGATGTAATGTTCTTAATATAATTATAGTGTAGATAAATTTTTCAAGGTAAATAATATATAAGAAAATTTACTTGGATAAAATTGAAAACAAGAGGATTAGAAAATAAAGTTCTATTACATTGAGAATAAAGTTTTTTTTATCCTTTTATATTTTTTTTCCAAATCAAACTCATTTTTTTTTTGACTCATATATGAGTTTCAAGACTTGTGGTTGGAGTAGGTAATATTTTTGTTATGATATCATGATAAATCTAACTGATAAATACATTAGGGAATTTATCTGTCATACATGGAGATTCAACATGTGATCTTAGGATAAGATTATCTATTCTCTTTGTTAATTGGACTATCATACTATTGGTCGATGAGAAGAAGGTTAAATTGTGATATTTTATGTGAATTAGACAAGTGAAGTATATTTTATATAATGTTTTAATTAAAGATTATTTATATTTGCAAGCTAGTTGATAATATAAAAAATAGATTTACCATTAAAATGTAGATAAATCTAATAAAAGAAGATATGTATGTTAGATTAATGTTTGGAATTTATGTAATATTCATATTATTTATAAAATTTAATTCATATTTCATCTTGATTATATAAAACATAAATTTTGATGATGATAATTATATCATATGAATGATGTCAAGAGAAATAATGAATTGATTAATTTTTTTATGACTTGTTTAAGAAATAAAGAAGAAATAATGGGTATAACAAATTGGATAAATAAATATAGTTTGTCATTTAGATAATTATTCAAGATAAGCTATAAAATATAAATGAGCTTTACTTTTTAAATATGTATTTATGTAATTGTAATTTGTTATTTTATGATCATTTCATCTCATGATAATTTATTTTATTCAAGTTGTTTCATATACAAGTTAAAGTCCTTAGCTTACTCTCCATGGATGTTTTAAGCAATATAATATCATTCATAAAATGTAAATTATGTCTGATTGTACTATTCTAACTTAGATAACTGCTCTATGTTCACCTATTTTTCAAAGTTATATTTAAATAAAATATTCATTATGTGTAGTTGGTATATTTTTTATTTGTAAGAAGTTAAATAAATAAAAATTTGTTTAGTGATTGAGATGTCAAGTGGGCCGGGCAGCCTAGGCCCGGTCAGAGTCACAACCTGATTGAGCCATGCCTGGCTTTGCACAGCACGGTCCAGAATTGTACCTAGACTCGTGTGGTGCCAGGCTGAGCTAGGGGGTGCTGGGCTAGGCATGACTTGGCTGCCTGGCTTGAAGGCATAGTCTAGCGACATGGTTGGGTACTGTGCCCCAGAATTCAGGTTGGGTTTTGGGTGTTGTTCGATTGAATCATGCTCGACCCACTTGTTTTTATTTAAAAAAAAATAATTTTTTTATAAAATGAACCTGCCTCATTTTTACACGTGGCAAGATTTTTTAAAATTTTTACCACTTGTTTGGTTAACGATACTTGTGTGTCTATTGGGGACCTAAAGAGGCACGATCCAATCTGTAGTTTGGACTTAATTTAATATTATATAAAATAAAACTGTTAGGTATCGATAAAGAATTGATATAATGTAAATATTATAAAAAAATTTTAATTTGTAAGAGTGTATATGAGATTGAGTATCTAAAGAGGCATGTTGCATAATGCACCAAAAATCAGTGTATTATATCCTAAGCAAACCTAACTGAGTGATATGATCATTGATATTGGATACAGTTTAGTTTTTATGTTAATCCCCTTTATATATCATAATGAGTTAGAGAGGGAAAGAGACATGACTAATTTGATTATCATGATGTCTTATGATTATATTTTTGGAGGATTTAAGGGTAGTTAATATCATATAAATCTATTTGCTACTTGCATTTCATAGGATTTCTAAATCCACTTTTAGGAAATACATACTAATACTATAAATTAAAAAAATAAATAATAATTAATGAATTTAATGAATATAGTGGCGTGATGTTTATTACGCTTGATATCTGTACTAGTTGTGATGATGTATCTTATGCATATCTCACTGTCCACTATATAGATTCTAAATGAATACTAAATAAAATGATATTAGAATTTTTAGAGATTCTTTATTCTTATGATAACCCGATCATATATGATTGCATGATAAAAATTTTTTGATCACATTTGATAATGCATCTAACAATAAAATAGTTATTAATATATTAGTTAGGATCATTAGAGATTGATAATTAAGAGAGATTTATTATGTTAGATGTATGTGTCACGTAATTTACCTGATAGTACAAGCTGAGATAAATATTATTTTTTTTGCTTTAGAAAAAAATATGTAAGTTACTAAAATAATTTAGATGCCTAGTACATAACATAAGTTTGGTAGTATCTATTTGTTTGTAGGTATCAAAAAAAAAAGAAATTTTAAATTAATATGAGATACCATTAAAATTACACATATTTAATGTTTGAGTCATATGTTGAATACAAACTCGTAATATCTACCTATGTCAATAGTAAGAGTGATAAATTTGTTATTGATAATATTATTTGGGATACAAAAATTATATCTATAAAATTCATAAAGATTTTTTATGATACAATGAATATGTGTTCGACAGTTTATATTATAATTATTTACATTGTACTTAAGTATACATTTAACATTAATAGCATGTTTAAAAAAGTTTAGAAATGACTTGATATTTAGTGACATGATTGTCTAGATGGAAATCAAGTACTTAAAGTATTGGTCTATTATTCTATCTTTTTTTTGTTTGGCTGCTTGCATAAACCTTAGGGTTAAGCTGGAAAGAGTAGATAATATTTTGACATACTTATCTTTGTGCATGAACAAGGAATACTAACCTAAAGGATTTATTCATGAAAAGTTTATTGAGTTATTTATATACTATGATACTAGGTAGATAACAGTAGTGGTTAGATTCTGAGCATAGATATGATGAGATTGATCATTGAATAGGAGCAAACTATCTCAATAATTAAATATTGATTATTACTTAATTTTATCACATTGCGATAATAAGAATCTTGATAATTTATAATACTAAAAATCATATGAGTCTACCTATCTCATGTTGTTTAAAATGACATGAGATCTACTGACTCATCCAGTGTCGAGCATAACATTAGAGTATTTTTTTATTCTAATTAATATAATTTCGGATAAGATATTGAGACTACGATCATATATCATTGATGTACTAGCATGCATGAAAGATGGATTCTAGACTGGGTATCCAGGATTAGATTGAGATCTCGCTAGAATAATAGCAGATAATGTGCAGGTAGATAATGATTCGTGAAACTTTGAAGAGGTTGAGTTCACTGCTAATGATACCATTAGATGCTTACGCAATGATGATCAGTTGTATACTTATGCTGATTGATTTTGAGATTGTTGTAGTTGAGCTTGTATTATTAATATTATTATGATTGAGATTGATTATGTTTATTTTATGTTATAATTTATAAGTTATGATTATATGTTATTTTATTTATTTTTGGATTGAATAATGAATAAATAATTAATATGTTTTTTTTTTGATATTTTTTTGTCATTTATGTGAAGTAAATAAATAATGTAATGTCGCACTTGTAACTAATATATGTTAACTTAAATATAAATTTGTAAAAAAAAATTAAAATAATTAATTCATAATTTTGAGATTGAGACTGTGAGTTGAGTGTGATTGTGTGTGAGTTAGTCTCCGAATTGAAGTCCTAGCTTTGCTAGGGCTAGGGCTAGGGCCTAGTTGTTAGGCTAAGTTGTAAAAAGAAAAATTGGGTCAAACTGGACCGACTCGACACTGTCTAGTATGGCTTGACAAGACTCGGCTTTGAATGCGGCTAGACTCTGTCTGGCAGGCCATGTTGGGCCTACCAGAAATTGAGTTGTGCCGCGCTGGCACGACACGACTTGTTTGACATATCTATTTGAATATTATCTTGTTTATCAAAGAGAACATATTCTTATAGTCCACATCAAATATATGCCTAAATTTAATCATTATAAGGCTCACCCTAAGGCGTTTTATCTTCTCATTGGACTTATCTCTATAATGAATATTAATCTGTAAATAACAATAGATTTTTTTTGTAGCTTGTAGGTCATGATATTAGTTTTCAAGTCTCATTAGAGTTAAGGTACTATCTTTTTCAACATGATTTATCATCATCTCGAATGAGAAAATCTCATAAAAAAAATTTATATATCTTAACGCTATTAAAAGAAATAGTAAAAGAAATAATAGGGAGAAGACATGAATATGATAAAATTTGTGAGATTAGATGTTGAGAATAATTCGTGAGTGATGGTTTCCATAAATTAGAATTGTTGGCTGCATAATTTTTGGCTTCTCGATATATTCATCTTTGGTTTGAGTAGGTTGTTTATGTTTGTTACTTCTAGTATATGTTATAAATCTTGGGGTGTTAGATCTTTTAGTCTCTGAGTCATAATGAGCTTGAGTTGGAGCAGATTTGTGATCTACTGTGTCGTATGGACTTGATAAACATTTCTTTTCATATGAGATTTGATCTTTTTTAAAGTCAATAAGATTTGTATTTGTTAGTATACATGATTATTTCTTATGAAAATTATCATAATATGAACTATATGTTTATGAGTAAAGGATATGTGGCTTTTTATTTTTGGTGAAGGTCCTAGTGATACTATTGCAATGTAAGGAAAAGTAACGAGCCTATATTTTTTTAAGCTCACTAATAATCTTTTTTGTTAAAAGAAAAATAACATAGACACATTAATTAAATTATATTTCTCTCTGATAAAAAATATTAATATTATTTTTGGGTATTGAAGTATCCAAGTGAATCACTTCTCAAGGCTTTGAGTGCTAATTACTTTCGTCATATAAAGTGATAATGAATAAAATAAATATTTTCAAGTATTTTGGAAGGCAAGTTTAGGATGTTGTTCTAGGAAGAAAGATTTGAAAAGGAATGCTTTGAAAAAAATATGTAAGAAAGCATTCAGCTGATGAAATAATTTATGGTTAAAACTGTATCTTTTTAGAAATATTTTTGTACTCTTCCAAAATAGGTGTGTTCTAGATGTATCAATAAGATGTTTATTCTTTTTTACAATATTCCATTCTATGGGGGTGTTCTGACATATAAAATTTGATATAAAATCTCATAATTTATATTGTAAGTATAAAATTTGGCTGATATGCATTCTAATATATTATAATTTTTTATTTAATATTTTTAAATTAATATTTTATATATTTTTTTTGTAAAATCTAAAAAATATAAAATTCATGTGATCTATTATGAAAAAGAAATATCTTTATACACTATGATCAATCATCAATACAGATAAACATGTACATGAAGTATTCAAAAAAAACAAAAAAAGTGCATAAAGTATTTTTTAGTTGCATTTTTTTCTAGATTTTTATGTATTTGAGTGCATATCGATTGAGTTTTTACTCACATCAAGTTGATGTATATGATATATAATTTTGATATATTTTTCTAACTAACATATCTCATAGTATAGTAGGTAAAAATATTTTAAAGAATAAGGTACAATGTTCTTAATTTGATTTGTGATAGATGTTTGCATTGTGAATATACAAGTAAATGATCCAATACATTCAATATCTAGAAGGAATTTCTATCATATGAGAGAAACATATAATATAATCTCAATTGAAGTTTTCTTTAGCATTTTACAATCATACAAATAAATATTACTAGATAAAAAATTAAAGTCAGACTTTAGAAATGAGCATAACATGATTAAAAAATAAAAAACTGATCTGAATATTGTCATATCCAATCATTTTAAAAAATTTATTAAGTACTCAAATTAGTATTCACTTCACGCCTGTAATCAATACTAAGTCCTGGGTGAGCCTAATGATACGATGACAAAGCATTTTAATGGAAATGTAGAAAAATATTATGGTTTATTACTTTTCTTTCTTTTTTTGTTTATATGTTATAAATGAGATCACTTAACATGTGAGTTGCTTCAATTCAAGTTGGTTATGTATTTAAGATTCCCATTATGCTTTTTTGAGGCTGTTATAGGGCTTAGTTTTATATTGTTTAGTTTTCAACATGTTATTTGAGTGGGTCAAAATCTATTTTCCTAAATTTAGAGTTTACTCGAGTTCCAACAATAGTGGTGCTTGCAATTCTATAGTGGTTGCACATGGAGGAGTTTGATGAATTGGATAAAAAAATCAGGTGCGCAAGCCCACAAAGGTGTGTGCAGTGTGTGCCATTGCAGAGCGACAATATTGGAGTTTTAGTTTGTCTTGATAAAATGACAATGTGGCAGACACAGTTATGATGGCAACTCTACAAGGGTGTGCCAAACAATGAAAGTATAACTTTGTGCAGAGTCTGCATTGTGCACAATGAAGTGCTAGTGATTGTGAAGTGCACAATGGTAGTGGGTGTAACGAACAGGGTATTGCACAATGGTTGTGGGTGTAATGAACAGTGAATTGCACAATGGTTGTGGGTGTAATGAACAGTGAATTGCATAAAGATTGTGGATGTTCCGAACAGTAAAGTGCGGTGTGTGCATTTTGTTTGCAGTGTGGGCAATGTAAATGCATAATAATTGTTGGTGATTGATGTGCTCATTTTTAAATTGTCTTTTAATTTTTTTCTTATTCGATCTGTGTGCAATGTGACTCATATTTATTTACATATGAAATTAAGATTCTAATTATTATTTTATGAAAGTTGAGTCATCATAAGTTTATGTAGCAAGCTACATGAGTTCTAATGCAATTATATTTTCAGGAAAAGGTCTGATTGTTGATTTACTTTTGTTTATTGATTTTCATGTGATAATCAATTGAGGTATCGTTTTTTTTTTAAATTTTTTATATTGTAAGACTTGTATGATCTTATAAGTCAGAAATATTAGTGTACTCATCTTAGATGACATATAAATGACACTGTTTTACCACTTATGAGATTGAGACTTGAGTGCTGAAGTAGATCATTGCTCACTTGACTTGCTTATTCAACTAGTTATTTAATTCTTGGAGGCTTTACCAACAAAGATAGATGTGTTTGAGATAATGAGACATATGTAGCTTCTTGGAATAATTTTTTGTTTTCATCACTATATATATTTTTAGTAATTTTCAGTTCGATTTTTTTTCCTCCAAATTAGAGATTTATCACTGAATTGTTCAATATGTACAGGGCATACTAAATATGAAAAAACATATTTAGTATTTTTCATTACTAAATCTGCTCTAGCAAATGGAGTTCTAGTCATTTCAGAGACAAAGATAAGAAAACCTCAATTTAGTACACATACTGTAGGAGGTTTGTTGATGTAGAACATATGATGGAAGAATTCCCAACATGGAGGGATCTCCAAAAAAAAAAAAAACAAAAGACTAGTAGGGGAAAAGATGGTGAAACCCCAGAATTTTGTAATTTAGAATAATTAAGTTATTTTTTTTTTACTTATTAGTTCAAAACTGTCCAATAAGGAATGTTTTTTATTTTTCCTTATTTTAGTTATTTCCTGAAGTTGTAGGTTTTGTCAAATTAGGGTTTGCTGCCTATATTAATGCTATATTTTTTTTGTCGTATGCAACTTTTTATTCAAGATAGATTTTTTTTTTCCTTAGATCTTTTCTCAAAGTTTGTGCAACCTAAGTGTGCTATTTTTTGTTTGTGGTTTTAAATGATTTTCTAATAAGCCTATGATGTCCTACTTTTCCTTAAGCATCCACAATGTCAGCTGGTATTAGCGATAGGTTAATCCTGTTTATTTGGCTAATGACATAATTGAATGCTAAGTCCTTAGTGGTGGTGGATGTGAGGACCACTTGGTTACATAGGCTAAATTCAAAATTTTTTAGTGGTTGATGTGGTAGGCACAATGTGAAACCCAACATGCATTCTAGGAGATTCAAGCGACTATTGTTAGGTTGATATCAAGGGTTAAATATAGGGGTGACCTACAGGTCATCAACCTCACCGAGAGAGTGTTGAAGTTTTTGTAATTTCACTTAGGTGGCTAGACTATGAGGATAACCTGAGTGAGGATGAGAAAAATTCTAGGGCCATACTCTAGGGTAATTGGAAGGATTACCAAGCAAGGCAGAATCATCAAACTTTTTGTATGAAAATGGATCTACCTAGTTTTAAGGGTCAACTTTAGGTCTAGAGATTTCTTGATTGATTGGGGTGAGTAATTCCAAACGACACAGATGCTACAAGGAAAGGTGATGATTCAAACATGAGATAAATTGAAGTGACTATTATGATTGAGATATTTACTATGAAATTGCACAGAGATTCTATTTCAATAATATTAGGATTGTAGGAAGGGAGGTATGAAAATCAAGGCTTATATAGAGAAATTCAATAATATATCCATATTCATATCCATATACGTTGGATAAAAAAAATTTAAATTCATATCATATTCATTAGATTTTAAATATTTTTCACGGATATAAGATTTATCTATGCAACACTGAGACATATTTTGCTAACCTATGATACCAATCATAATTTTATGATTTATAAATTTATGAATATAAACCAAAATTTAAAGTTAAAATATTATAAATCAAAATATATGTATCAAGCGATAAATTTAAAATATATAATATCTTAAACATAGATTCAACAAAGTTTGGTAGATTTTATTTTCATAAAATTTGATAAAAATATTGTCATCAATCACGTGTAATCTTAGATCCTATAATTATAAAAAAAAACTTAATACTTGAATACTTAAATTGTAATATGAATTAATATTTATTAGTTATAATAGTTAATATCTTCATCATATATGTGAATATCTTCTTTATAAATTGATGCATAATCATTTGAAACAAATAAATCATTTCCACTTAGAAAAAATAAATAAAAAGCAAACTAATATTAAAATTTTTATAAATATTATGAAATTCTAGGTAAATAAAAAATAAATAGTTATTGAAATAAATTTATGATCATATTTTTTTATTTCACTTCATAATTAACTTTAAGCACATATTAATGCTTTTATTATCTTCGGATGAAGTTAATTATGATGAGGGCTCACTAATCTCTTACTAGAATTGATGCATACTTTGAAGTAATATTAAAATTTAAAATCGCTAATATGTCTTTTGCAATAGTTTGCAAGATATGAAATTTTATCCCATTCAATTTTCATCATATTAAAATATTAAGCTAAGAATTATCAGATAAAACATGTTACTCCAAGTAGTGATTCAATTCAATTCTGAAATTATTAGTTTTATTAGTCTTCCTTTTTTTTCACAAATAACTGATAATCATTATCAATAATTATTGAACTTTCTTTTGAAGTTGAAGTCACCGTTTCATGTATTGCAGATTCTGTATTAGTCTTTTTATATATTCATGTATAATATTTTTCCACCAACTCATAACAAAGTTGGTGGATATTGCTAATTTGTTCACTAAAATTATTAAGATAAATTAAGGAAAATAAAGTAAAACAAAGTCATCTTATTCATAGGATTGATACTACATCAAAGTAACACATATCAAATAATGAATCATATTTCAATATGCATCAAATTTTGTAATTATATTCTTTATCATAGTACTAGTTATTACATTGGAGGAAATGAGCCATTTATTCAATGTTATTTTAATCTTGCAAATCACAAGAAAAAATATATTGGTAGTGAGTTATCTTATCTCAAAGAATAACTTAGTGACACCATAGATTAACTTCAACCTATCGCAAATATCGTTTGCAGTCTCTCATTCTGTTTTACTAGGCACAAATACTATATGTGACTCAAACAATTATAAGTCTAGGAAACATATATCTATAAACCAAATTAGTTTTAAGCATTAAATAAGTAGAGTTCCACATTGTTGGATAATCCAAACCCAATCTTATAGTACAAGAATTTTATCTATAAGAGTTTCGGATCAGATATACCTAAATTCATATTCAATCCAGTACCTATTCAAAAAAATTAGATTTTATCTATATTTGTATCCATTACTAAGTCAACAAATTTTTTTACTGTTTGACTCGATTATATTGTGTCAGAAATCCATAAATACGGACATATTTGTCATCTCTAATAATAACTTGTTGGAAATGGATGCGCAACAAGTTGCTAGACTTGTTGGAGGTTTTCGTTCGGCTACACAAGATGGAGTTGGGATGCAAATTGTCTACATCTTAGCCAAATCAATTATATTGGTTTTTAAGGTTGAAACTCAATTGGACAAATTGAAGGTGGTGATTGTTGCAAGAAATTTTTTTGATTCTAATTGTATTGTAATAATAAAAGAAAAATTATAATAATTCATCATGTTTATCTAATATTACTCATGAGAAAGTAGTAGTGGAGATCCAACAAAACCAACTAATATTGTTCTACTATAAGTGCTTCCTTGTAACACAGATGCTCGTTTTAGGTGCATAAAGTGCTATATTTGTGGATAACCAGAGCATAGTTTCAACCAATCTTCTAAAGGCATATTGTTAAGGTAGTGAAGCCTGAAAAAGATGATATATTTGAGATAGTAAGATAATGATTTTCGTTAGCACTCTCTCTAGTGGTTTGAAGATTTTTACTGTCATGGACTCTTGTGGTTCTATGACTTTTGTTAGTACCATTGTGGAAAGAATTGTGCTAATGAGATTATGTGTGATGTGATATAAATGATTGCCACATGATTTTGGAATGATCATGGAGGTTCGATGTTGATGCTACCCACAAGGATTGTGGTGTCGTATGTGTTTTCCACTTTTCATGAACTGAGCTCTTGGTATTTTTTTGGTACCAACAAAAGAAGGGCTTTCAATTATTGAAGTAAAGTCAAAAATTAAATCAATACTTTTGATCAATGGGGGCGAATCATTGAAGAAATCATGGAATACATTGTGATTTTTTAGTGTGATTATTTGGGTAGAAGTGGGAAAGGAATCTGAAAATTTTGGTACCAATAAGAAATTTTAAGAATTTATACCATCTTAGCTACAAGATGGGTTGCCACTATGTGAGACGTACAATATCAAATTATTCTCATCTAGGGAGCTATCGAATGAGTCTCAAAGAAAGCTAGATTCTACAAGAGTAGGTAGAAAAGTTTATTAAGAAGAGATTTGGGCTACTACATTATAGAATGAGTCAAAAGATGGATGACAATTAGTACATGTGTATTGACAAACAAGAAATCTTTAAAATCACTTTTAAATATAAATTCTATACTTTTTTATTGGAAGACACATTAGATATGCTAGTTAGATCCAAGGTTTTTTTGAACTTCGATTTGAAGAGTGCATATCACCATATTCTTATCAAGCATAGAGATGCATTAAAAACTACATTTAACATGAAATAAGGGTTATATGAATTGTTTATGATACTGTTTGGACTCACCAATGCGGCCAACACTTTTATGTGATATATTATATATGATCTAGCTAAATAGGTTGTATATCAGTTTGGGTGGGTGCAACTCCTTGTTCAACAATTTGTTGTTTTTGGGATTTGTTGTAAGTGATGATGAAATTAAAGTAATAGAAAAAAATTGTCATTTGAGAATGGACAACTTGATGGATGTATTACAAGGGATTGTAAGAAATTTTAGTTTAATGATTGCACCATTTAATGCAAGCATGAACAATGGAAATTTTATTGAGGAGAGGAATCAAAACAAATTCGTACTGAAATGCCGATGAAGAAGATGACTAAGGAAAAGAAGTCAAAAAAGAAAAATATAACGAAAAAGAGATGAAGAAAAATTGAAGTAGAAGAAATGATAAAGAAGTAGAAAAGATGAAAAAAAAACAACGAAAATAAAGATGATTAAGTAGAAGAAAAAAAAAAGAAGACGAAAAAGAAGAAGACAAATAAGAAGTAGAAGAAGAAGACATAAAAGAAAAAGACAGAGAAGTAAAAGATGATAGGAAAGAAGAAGAAGAAGAAAAAGAAAAAAAAGAAGATAGGGAATCAGAAGAAGAAAAAAAAGACGACAAAAATAAAGATGATAAAAAAATGACAAAAGAAGAAAAAGAATACAAAGAAGAAAATGAAAAAAAATGAAGAAGAAGACCAAAAAGAAGAAGTTCAAGAAGAAGACGAAGAAAAATAAGAATATGAAGAAAAAAAAAGACAGTATAAGAAGAAAATAAAAATCACGAAGAAGAAAAAGATAAAGAACAAGAAAAGAAGATGAAGAAGAAGATAGATGAAAAAAAAAGAAAAAAAAGAAGATGCTAAAAGTATAATACGATAAAGAAGAAATTGATGGAAAAAAGATAATAAAGAAGAAAAAAAAACAAAGAAGAAGAATAAAACAAAGAAGAAGATGATGTAATTTTATTCGGGAGAGGAAGATGAAGAATACGAAAAAGAAGAAGAAAATAAAGAAGAACACGAAGAAGAAAAAGAAGAAAAAAAAATAAAGAAGAAGAATACAGAATAAGAAGAAAATAATGATGATAAAGAAGAAATAAAAAAAAGAAGAAAAAAAGTAGAAATCATAAAAGAAAAAGAAGAAGAAAAAAAAGAAGAAAAAAAAGAATATGACAAAGATAAAATTAATGAAGAAAAAGAAAAAAATGAAGAGGAATAATATGAACAAGTTAAAAATGAAGACAAAGAAGAGGAAGAAGTAAATAAAGATGAAAAACAATAAGATTCAAAAGAAGAAAAAAATAAGATTGAAAAGAAAAAGAAGACGATAAAAAAGACGAAGAAGAAGAAGAAAAAAAAATTATAGAATAAAAAAAAGATAACGAAGAAGAAGAAAAAGATAATAAAAAAAAAGATGATAATGAGAATAAAGTAGTAGAATAAGGATGGTGATGAAGATAAAAAAGATGATGAAGATAAAGTAAAAAAAGAAGATGATGAATGTGAATAAGAAGAAGTTAAAAGCAAAAAAAAAGAATATGAAAAAAAATAAGATGATGAAGAATATAGAGAGGCTGAAGAAGACAAAAAGAAGAATATAGAGAAGCAGAAGAAGACACAAAGAAGAATATAGAAAAATGAAGACAAAAAAGAAGAAAAAGATAAATAGTATGAAGAATATGAAGAAAAAGAAGAGTATGAAGAAATAAAAGTAAGAGATGCAGATGAAGAAGATAAAGAAGAAGAATAAGATATACAAGAAGATAAAAAAGAAGAAAATGATAAATAAGAATAACATAGAGAAGAAAAATAAGATAAAGAAGAAGAACATATAGAAGAAGATGAATACGAAAAAGAATATATAGTAGACGAAGAAAAAAAAAGAATAAGATGAAAAAAATAAAAGAAGACAAAGAAGAAGAAAAAGATAAAGAAAAAAAAATGACAAAAAAGAAGAATAATATAATAAAGAAGAAGATAAAAAAATAAAAAAAGATAAAAAAAGAAAAAGAATACAAATAAGAAGAAGAAGATAAGGAAGAAGAATAAAATAAAGAAATAAAATAAGACAAAAAGAAGAAGAAGATAAAGAAAAAAAAAGGTAAATAAAATAAAGAAGACAAATTTTTTTTCTCAAGAAGGTAAGTTGATTGTTTTTTTACAGAAAGAAGCTTAGTGAAGCTTACTAGAAGTGATTTTTATGTGCTGGAATTGTATGATATTTTTTACTTCTTGAATGATTGTGATTACTATCTAGTGTAGTGGGAATTTGTCTTATTCAATGACCATTAATCTTTGAAATATATTAATAGCCAAAAAGTTATCAATTGGATGCATGTCTTTTAGATTTTTTTTATACAATACTTTACTTTCACTTTGAAGCAAAAGATGGGTCATTTAAACTAGATACTTCATACTTAAAGTAGGATTTTTTTTATCACAGTTATAATTGAAGTAATTAGTTTTTATTATTTCAAGGAGTTCTTTGCATACAATGAAGCTTTTTAGGATATTTGGGCAAAATGTTTGTTGGGACCTTTTGATGTTGGATTTCATTTTCAAGTGTATTATATGTTTACCAATTGTGCTTTTCTAGGAATTCACTATGAGAGCAGATAATTTATAAATTACATGGTTGAGGCCTGAGTGAACACTTGAGTGGTGAGAAAATGATAGTTCTTGCAGAATAAAGGTATTAATGGCCTCAACTAAAATGAGACATTAATAGTCATGATAACTAATGCCTTATTTGTCAAGTTTCCAAAGTCCAATCTCATAATATGAGTCTTTACATTCCTCTGCCCACTCTGGTAATATCTTGGGAGAATATTATCATATACTCTGTCTTCTATGAACTCAAGGAGGATTTAAATTTTTATTTGTGGTGGTTGATGTATTTCATAATAGTTCATTTTTTTGGATCTTAGATGTAGTGCACATAGTAAATTTATTTTTTCAAAGAGATTGTTCATTTTCATGAGATTTTTAAATCCATCCTTTTAGATAGTGATTCCAAATTATTGAGTCATTTTTGGTGGTCTCTGTGGATGAGGTTTGACACATTTGTAAATTTTAGTATCACTAATCATACATAGTCTTATGGTCAAATGGAAGTGGTAAATTGCACTCTGGAAATTTGATTCATTGCATTGTGGAGTGAAACCAAAACAATGGGTTCTTGTATTAGCACAATTTGAATTTGCTTATACCAATATGCTGAATGTCTATTGTAAGGATCCCATTCGGTCATTCCAAATTATTTAGTGGTGTTGTCTATAACACAATGCTTTTGGCTTAGTCATTTGCCAAAACTTTTTTAATTTGAGTATTGTAGTAGAAAATATGATATTGAATCAATGCTATTCAAGAATAGGTGCAACAAATTTGAAAGAATCTAATTCCAAATACAAGGTCACAACCAGTCATTGATTAAAAGAGGAGCTTTAGTATTTTAACATTTGGATTTAGTGATGATTTATTTGCATGATGGGTAGTTGCCAGTGGACATGTGCTATAACCTACAAAGTAAGAAATATGATATTTTCTAAATTTACAAAAAATTCATAATAATGCCTATGCCATGAACTTTTTTATAGATATGACCATCTATCATACTTTTAATGTTGTTGATTTGTTTGAGTATCATACTCATGATGTGACATCTTATTAATTAATTAACTTGAGGCTAAGTTGTTTTCACGTAGGGGAGATAGATGTAGAATAGATGGTAGAAGAATTCTTAACTTGGGTGTACCTCTAAAAATATAATAAAAAAACAAAATACTAATAGGGAGGAAATGATCAAATGTTAGAATTTTGTGACTTAAATAATTAAGTTATTTATTTTCTTTTTAGTTTAAAATTATTCAATAAGAAATATTTTTTTTTATTTAGTTATTTTTTAAAGTTATAGTTTTAGTTAAACTAGAATTTGCTTACTATATCATGACTAATTTATATTGTACATAACTTTTTATTCAAGCAAGAATTTTTTTTCTTTGATTGTGTTCTCTAAGCTTGTGGATTTTAGTGTGCTATTTTTTATTTGTTCATTTGAATGATTTTCTAAAAAGATGGTGGAGTTTTACTTCTTTTAAGCATTTGCTACGTCAATTAGTCACTTCAGAGAGAGTTAACGGAAGCTGTTTCTAGAGAGAAGTCTGAAAGCACCATAAATTATTGAAGGTGTAAGGCCTACTATCAGAGTCATCAAGGGGCTCCTATGTAGTTGTTCCTTTATTTCTTAATCTTCAAGTACTATAAAATTTGTGATTCGTCTTCATATTATAGATTCATAGGTTATTGACTTGAAAGTTAACATGTATTTTATTTGTAACCATTTTTTTTATTTATTCTTATTTTTGTTTCTTAAATATTATAATAATTAATAATAAACTATAAAAAGTTATTAGTTATAATAATAGTAAATTAAATTATTTATTTCATTCATATATTCTATTTATTCATAACTGATCAATTAATATTTTTTCTATGAATTATATTTCTAAGTAATTTAATTTTAATTATATTTTTTATTGATATTATTTTATATTATCAAAAAGTTTTGTTGGAGATTTTCTATTGGATTAAACATAAATTATGTGTTTCTATCTCTATGATAATATATCTTATTAGATATTCGAATATTATTTATTTATTTTTTATTTATTTTAGATTATTCAACTTATTATTGGTCAAATTAAGAATGTTAGATTATAATGTTAATGATGTCTTTATGCTATAATATGTGTCTTTTAAGAAAATATATAATAATTTTTATCTTTTTTGCTTGACTTATGTGAGAGTTTATTTGATCAGATACACTTAAATGTATGAGAATCTAATAATAATGAGCTTCAAGTTAAATTTTGATATTTTATCATATTTATTAATGATTATTTTTGTTTTACTTATATCTTTTATATTTTAGTTAATAAAATTTTTTATATTTTTGTTATTTTATAATAAAATACAAAATTAATTTAGTAAAAACATAAAAAATTAGTAGTGATAATATATCAAAATATATGCTTGATAGCTTCTATACTTGTTGTATTGATCAATGGATCATCAATTTTTTTGTGCTAGCATATTTTTATAATATGTGATTGTATAAAAGAATAATAAATATTTGATTGAAATAATGTGAATATATTTGATAAAAGTATTTTGAAATATTCTTTAAGAGATATAATTTTAACTATAAATTATCTTTTTAATTGAATATTTTATCATATTATATTATATTATTTTTTAAATTTTATGTTCCGTGGGAAAATTATTTAACTTATCTGTCAAAGTTTTTTGGAATATTTATTTTGTCAATGATCTCTTTATAGGAGATAAAATAATATCTATGTGTTAAATTATGTTCTTTTTGATTACTTTGATATTAAAAAGTGGTATAAGCATTATTCATCCGAGACCCATAAAGTATATCAGTCATGATGATATATATTTTTAGTAAGGCCTATTGTTTAATGAATCTATGAAGAGTATAAATTCATAAGATACATATGGATCTATTGCTTTTCTTTGTTAATTTTTAGTCTCACTTAAGTTTCTTGTTATGAGAGAGAGATTATTCATATAATTATGTTAAATTATTTTTGAAATGATAATGTTTTTGTATCATAAGATTCAATGTAATGTGTTTTTTTAATATGCTTTTATCATACAATGTAAATAGTGATAGGTGTAAGTGTTATAATGAAGAAATGTATATTTTTAAATTAAAACAAAATATGCAATGATATATATGTATATATAGCAGCAATCCCAACAGCACACAGATGAGTTAATATGTGTTTATAATGCTCAGCTTATTAATGACAATAAAGATAAATAAGTCATTCTAGGTTTTCATGAATACATTTGAAAATTGATCTTCTATATGCTTATGAGCAGCAAGAATATATTTATTTTATATATTTTTTCTAATAAAGTAACAGAAAAATCTATTTAGATTTTATCTTAACGTAAACGACATAAGAAATTATATGAATCACTGCTTAACAATCACAAAAAGTAGGTAAAGGGTTGAAATTATTCTCAATGAAGTGTCTAATTCATAACAGCTAACAATGATATTACATAACTTTTATACTCAAAATATTTGTAATCTTCGAAATAATAATTTCTTTCTTATTTTTTGAAAATGAAACTATTTTCTCGAAAGATGAGATTTTATTATAGATTTTTGTTATATCATAGATTATAGTTAACTTGAATCAAATTATTCAAAAGTTGACATTGACTATTATTTATAAAGAAAATACAAAGTTAAGATAACTGTTATGCATATATGATTATGTAGAAAATAATATTTTTTATGTATTTAATATGAATAATATGAAAAATAATTAAATAAGCTGGTAACATGTGAGAAATAACTATCTAAGCTGCTAATTTAACTCTTATACTTTCTACCTTTGCATTAATTTTGAAAATAATAGTTTTTATTTTTTATTTTTTAGGAAATAAAATTATTTTCTCGAAAAGTGCAAAATTTTATATTAGATTTTTGGTATATCATAATTGCTGGTTAAGTTAAATTTAATTATTCAAAATTTGATAATGATAATTATCTCAAAAAAAAAATGCAAGTTCTATACAATTTTTGTGCATATTTGATTATGAAAAAAATAATATTCGTATATATTTGACATTAAAAAAACTTATAAAATAACTAACTAGGCAGCTAGCATATGTGATATTTGACATGATGATGATTAGATAGTAAAGTTTTTGTATAATTCTCTTTTATCTTGTGGACATGCTGAACACGTTGAGATGCTGAACTTTATCAAAAAATAAGTAGAAATTGTAATGTTCAAATGTCTCAATTGGTAAATTAACTAGAGCATATGCATATCTTGACATGGACATTATCAAAGTTGTAAAATATTTTTGTTGGGTTATAATCATTTGTATGTAAAAATAATTATCCTCGATCACAAGAGATTATTTGAGTCTCTTTAGGTCTGTCATCTCATATTGAGTCAACAAGAAGTTTTCGAGTTGGACAATGTTATTTATCATCACAATGAATAATACCATTTGTGTGTACAAGAAGTGTAATTAGTCTGTCATCTGAACCTCTCAAATAATGTTACACATTGATCATGTCTGGGTTATGGACATTTGATGACAGACACGTTACAAATTGACCATGTGTGGTAGACATCTTTGCCCACTAATGCACTACATTGAGGTCCAAGGTGCACTGTGGGTGCATTGCATGTGGAAGAAGGTGCATCGTGTGTGTGTGTGTGTAGAGGTTTGTGACAATGTACAGTGGATGTGCATTGGTGCAGAAAAGGTGCTCTGTTTAATGAAGGTGCACTGTGGGTAGTGATTGTGCAAGTGGGTGCAATATGCGTGGTCCAAATAAGTACAATGTGTGCAATGTATTTATGTACATAGTGACTTGGTGTGACAATTTGATTTGTTTTGTAGTGTACTGCAGCTTGCACATTTATCTACATGATGAAGTCATAATTATTATAATTATTTTATTGAAGCTCAAACACATTATTCATGAATTATATGATTTTGACTGTGGTTCTTCGGTTAGTGAATGATCGATCACTTGAAAAATGGATCTCTTAGCCATGAGATGAAGGAGAAATGATTAGTTTAACACATATTTTGATTGTTATGTTATAGTTTATCGAGTTAGGGTTTATTTATTTTCTCATTGCATGACATGCAAAAATATAATGAGAGTTGACAACTTCAAAATATTAATTCTAGATGATATAGATATATGACATTGTTTCACAACTTATAAGATTAATACTAGGGGAGCCCAGGCAGCTTGGGAAGTGACTACTCCTTTTGCCTACTTCGCTTAGTTTGCGATGAAGTTATTGGATGCTATGTTGGTGGAGGCCGATATGGTCAGTTCAATATATATGAGTAGACTGAGATGTATTGGAGAGACATTATGTTCAATATGTATCGGCAGTAGAGATAGTATTATTTTTAACAAAGGCAGAGAAAGGAGAACATCAATTCAATGCACATATTGCTAGTTGATGGGCTATATCACATCGAGTTGTTTTAATAGAAGAGATTAAGAACACTATAAATTATTTAGGGCATCATGCTAAATACTAGAATCATCAGGGTGTTCTCAAGGAGTTCATCATTTGAGTTCCATACCATGAGCAATATATAAAATTTCTTGCCAATAAAATATCAACATATATTTTTTGGTCATCAGGTACTAAAAGCTTTATAATAGCTAATAGTAAGCAATCAAAATTCTTTGTTAATGATAATATTTAATTTGATTTTTTATTTTTTCATATATTTAATTTATTCTTAGTTGTGCAATTAATTTTGTTTGGTGAGAGTTAAATTTTCATAAAAATTACTTATGATTTTGTTTTTTCCTACACTAATAATTATTTTTATGATTAAAAAATTGTGTGAAAAAATTTCTGTAGGATTAAGTTGGCTGACCTGCATGTTTTTACTTCTATAGTGATATACTGCACTGGTTGTTTGGATGCTGTTAATTTACTATTTGTCCATTCATGACTTGTTGACCCATCATTAACCAAGGAAAGAATGTTGCAACCTATTCTTGAAGATATATTTATATCAAAGTGTGAGACATGTAAGTTAGAAAAACATAGCAGAATTTTTTTTTGCTGTTTGTTAGATTTGTGTGAGCACGAACTCATTCATTCTGATACACTCAGCTATTTGGAGGCATAACAAAGATGAGACTCTTGTAATTTATTTAGATATTTTTTTATATTATTAATAATATTTTTTTTACGAACATATGGTTATGAGTTACTTTTCTTAGAGAGAAGATTCATATTTTGATTATTGTTATTATTAATGTTTTTATATTAGATCAGCTAATACATATTTTTATGTCGGTTTTGAAGAGTATGTGGTTTATTTTTTTTTTCAAGTTGAATATCTTAGCCATGTACTCACCCATTGTAACTTTTAAGTGAGTGTTATAATCTGTGTTTATTTAATTTTTTTTTTATTTTTATGATTTATGGACGAGAGCATCTAACATGTGGGCTGCATACATTCAAATTTTAGTTATATATTTCCATTGTATATCCATGTGTTTTTCTATCCCCACTATACATTCATCAGTTTTTCTATTCCCATTGTATATTTATCAGTTTTATAATTTTCATTGTACATTCATCAAGTTTACTGCTTGGCTTTCTACAATGGCATTCTGTTTTTTATGTATATTGGTGTGAATTAAATATTTTTATAATTAGGCACATACAGTAATATTATTTTTTTACTAGGTTTGCATTTATTATGTAAGAATATAAAAATTAATTGCATGTAAGTAAATCTTGATAATAGAAAATCAATAATGAATCAAAATTTATTGAGTGAACTTTTTCATTGGTTTGGATGAATAATCTCACATTTATTGGCTGAAGACCATATTGTTGCTCACATAATCAAATTTATTATGTAAGCAACAATCGTCATGACAATCCCAATATTTGGCATTGCTAAACTCAAATATCAGTCTAAACTAAATCCAATCACAACACTGCGTGGATTAAATGCTATTTGCTTTAAAAGATATCTAGTGGGCATACATTTTTCTAGTTCCAATCTCTTTTTGTTGTGCAATCGTCATTCCTCTTGCTTTATCTTACCCTCCAATCATCAGTGTTTGATTTATAGAAACCTAACCGTCTTCTGTATTTTTTATTTTAGTTTTCAATTTTTCTCTGTTCACTAACACTTTTTTTTTTGGCTACATGATATTAAGTTAATATTTATAGCACATCGACTTTTTTTTGAAGGTTTTGGCATCATTTTTTTTGTTGGCATAATATGGATTAGGGAAACTGCCTTCTGACTAACAAATTATATTTTCTTTGATAAAGAAATAATTGGATTAATTTAATTGGTTAATTACTTTTAGCAATAAAGAGCCACTCCATCATAGTGGACAGTGATTATTTTATTTGCACTAACCTGTCTTTTTAGTGAACCTTAATGGATTAAAGGGACCAACAAATGGTATTATATATTGTTTCTTTATGATAAATAAGTACAGTAATTGCTTTTGGTGCCAACATTAGGTGCCATGTAATTTGTTTCCAATTAGAAAAGCATTATTTTGTGATTTGTTAAGTTAACTAGTTCACCATCGTTGTTACTATCCATTTTGTTGAGGCTGCTGACCAATCTGTTAACACTGCTAACCAGTACACCTTGTTCTTGAAAATTGATTATTTTGGAGCAGAAATATTGCGTGTAACCTCTCTGTTGGGGAATGCATCAAATTTAGGACAAAGTGGGCTTGAACATGGTAGCCCTTTGAGTTCTGGAGGAATGTTTTCAAATGGTGGAGCTAATGCAAGTGGATGGCCTTCACGATTTCATTCGGAAGTACGGATACTAACCATTAACATAACCCTTCTTTTGCCATCTAATTTCTTTACTAATTGCTTACATTTTATGCTAACTTGTAAATTATATTTGAGTTTATAGTTTCAGCGACTGACCCAATTTTGATTTGGATCATGTAGATCAAAACCATTGTTAACCTCTCCAATCAGATAGTATACTGTACAAAATGATTGAGTAGCTATCTATTTTGGAGTTTCTCTATGGTGTTAGTGGTTGGAATGCTCTTTCCTTAAAGAAGTGAAATATTGTCACTCCACTATCCCAATCCCGATCGCATTCTTGTCCATGTTTTATTCTGTCTGTTTAGCTTACTCAACCATTTCTTCTCTACAGATTCTCCAATTGTTTTTCCAAATATACACTAGTTTGTTTAATTTTCAAACCATTGATACCCATTTACTTTGAGTTGTTCTATTTGGCATTTTTTGTTGTTTTTGTTCCCTTTGGACATGAAAACCTTTTAATTTTTTAAAATTTGTTATATTTATCCTTAATTCAAAGAAAGTTGTTTTTAATAAAATAAGAAACTGTGTAAATGTGTAATATAACTTATTGTCCACTATTAAGGTAAACATGCCAGCTAATTTCGTAGTTTAAATCTGCATTTATGTTGTTAAGTATGGTTTTGGCTTTTTCTTAGATACTCATTTGGAAGAGGTTTCTATTTACTTATTCTTTGTTATTCCAGTACTGATATTTTTCTCTTCTTGATATCATTTATGATTATATGGTGCAGATATCAGGGTTGTTACCACCTTCTCCTTCCCATAATTGGATGGCCTCTCATGCCAGAACACCAACGCATATTGTTAAAAGAACCATCAGAGTGGATATTCCTGTTGAGAAGTATCCTAGTGTAGGAACCACCTCCATTTTGTGCCACCTTCTTTGTGTTGCTCTTGTAGTTGTAGAAATAGAATACTACCGACTACAAATTTGTTGTGTGCAGTTTAACTTTGTTGGCCGCCTACTTGGTCCAAGAGGCAACTCCCTTAAACGTGTTGAAGCAACCACAGAGTGTCGTATTCTAATAAGAGGTCATGGTAGCATAAAGGATCCTATCAAAGTAAGTAACTACATTATTTCAATGCTTAACAATTATGTTTTTTTTTACCATACTATGGATTATGTTTTTTTAATGAAATTGGTATAAGTTTAATTTTGAAATTATGAAATAAGTTTATTTGTAGTGGTTAGATAGTGGAATATGTTTTAGGGGGACGTATTAATTAATTAGTTAATTTAAAAATAAATAGGAATAAAGTACTAAAAATTGATATTATATTAGTCATTATATTTGAAAAAAAAATTATTATGATTGAAGAACTAAAGTAATGTATACTACCTTAATGTACTGTAGATATTATATTAATTCTCCTCTTAAGGTAGTACCTACATTACATAAATATAATATTTACAATAAATTAATGTATTACTCATCACTTTAGTTATTTAATCACAATAATTTTTTTAAATATACTGACTAATATAATATCAATTCTTAATATCTTATTCTCGTTTATTTTTAAATTAACTATTTAAAATATAGTTTATAATTACTATATTTTTATAATTTTCCAATAACTTTTTCATATGTTTTATGCACTCTAAAAATTACTAATATATTTTTATAATTTTTATGTTTGAATTTATTGTAGAAATTTTCATGATGTGGATGTAGTATTAAGAAATGCTTATGTTTGTTCGAGTAATCATTGCACATGTTGTGTGCATGTGTGTGTTATTACGATTACATATATGATAGCAGATTTATATGCTGAGTAATTTTTTATGTGGGGTCTACCCATGGTACTATGATGTAACCTGTTGATATCATTTATGGATGATATGTATCATGTATGTTTCAATTGAAATAGAATATGTTTGCTCCAACATGATATCAAATCTAGTGTTCTATAGGGTTAGAGTTTCTCTGGCAAGCTAGAGTCTCTCAGTGTATTTGTTGGCACACACATTGGTGTTAGATGATGCTATGCTTAGCGTGTTCTTGAACCTCTATGCCAAACTCTAAATAGTGTTGTGTGATATGCACAAAACAACTTGTATTACACTTTGGTGTGTATGCAATATTAGTAGTATGTTTAAAAAGTTTAGATGTGCCTCGATATTAAGTCATATGACTCTTGAAATAGAAACTAAGTATTTAGAGTACCGATCTATCATTTTATTTTTTTATTGTCTGGCCACCTGCATGTATCCTAGGGTTAATGTTGAATGAGTAAAGAATGTTTTTACATATATATCCTCATGCATGAATTCGAAATGCCAACTTGAAAGATTCATACACGAGACATTGATTGAGCTATTTATATATTATAATATTAGGAATGGTGGTAGTAGTAGTCATATTTTGAGTATAGATATTGATACTATATTCAGAGATGATTTTTCTATTCAATTAGTGATGGTGAAATAACAAGGTGAACCGTTAAATAAGAGTGAGCTATCTTGATACTTAGAAATTTTTTGCTCCTCAATCCTATTGCATATTGATAATAACAATTTTGATATTTTACAGTAATAAAAATTATATGAATTCACTTATCTCGTGCTGTCTAAGATATCATGAGATCTATTGACTCTTCTACTGTAGAGCGTAACATTAGAGTTTATTTTTTTATTACAGTGAATATGTTTTTAGATAGGTGATCGAGATTACGGTTAGATATTATTATGAAATTAGCGTGTGAATGATTAAGAGGATTCGAGCTTTAGCATCTAGAATCGTGTTGCAATTATAGTAAGAGTGGAGAAGTTAGTAGCTAATGATGATATATGAAACTTTGATGATGCTCGAAATTTAGTCATATGACTCTTGAAATAGAAATTAAGTATTTAAAAAATTAATGTATCATTTTTTTTTATTATTTGGCTACTTGTATGTAACCTATGATTAATGTTGAATGAGTAGAGAATATTTTTACATATATATCCTCGTGCATGAATCTGAAATGCCAACCTGAAGGATTCATACACGAGAAATTGATTGAACTATTTATATATTATTATACTAGGTATTATGGTAGTAGTAGTCATATTTTGAGTATAGATGTTGATACTATATTTAGAGATGATTTTTCTATTCAATTAGTGATGATGAAATGACGAGGTGAATCATTAAATAAGATCGAGCTATCTTGGTACTTAGAAATTATTCACTCCTCAATTCTATTGCATACTGATAATAAAAATCTTGATATTTTATAATAATGAAAATTATATAAATTTATCTATATTGTATTGTCTAAGATATCATGAGGTCTATTAACTCTTCTAGTGTAGAGCATAATATTAGAATTTGTTTTTTCTAGTACAGTGAATATGTTCTTAGATAGGAAATTGAGATTATGTTTAGATATTATTATGATATTAGCGTGTATGAATGATTAAGAGGATTTGAGTTTGAGTATCTAGAATCATGCTGTAACTGTAATAAGAGTGAAGAAGTTAGTAGCTAATAATGATTTATGAGACTTTGATGATGACTAAGATTAATCTACAGCCTATGGTCTATTGCTAGTGATATTATAATATGCTTATGGGATTGATTATTTTTTAATTTTTTATTAATTTTTCTCATCTGAGTTTGTTGCTTACATTGTTCTTTTGTTCTTTGTTTATTAAGACACTTATGGAATTTATGTTAGTCTTTGATATATAGATTTTTATTTTTTTACCTCGCTTTATTATTTTATAATTTATATTTCTATTATGTTATAAAAATAAAAAGATTAAAATTTATAATGTTTATATTATGTTATTTTTTGAGTTGTGAGTTATGATTCGTGATTGTAATTTTATTTTTTTGTTATATTAATTTAATTAATTAATTTAGTATTAAAATTTAAAGTATTTAGAAGTTAGGGATAACTTGATTCTGAGTGGGCTGAAATGTCACCTCCCTGCACGTCACGGCTAGAAATCCACATGGCCCAGCACAAAACCCACAAGGGCCTGCATGAACCAGCCCGAATCTGGCAACTTGGGCCGGTCGGGCCATGTTCAGGAACTTATATATATATATATATATATATATATATATATATATATATTGTCATTGAGTTGTAATAGTAATTTTTGAGATAGTTATTTTTAATTTTTTTACTTTATATTTTATTACATGATATTTGTTAGTGCCTTTGTTTATTATACACCATTTA
Source organism: Sapria himalayana (assembly GCA_029783825.1). NCBI lineage: Eukaryota > Viridiplantae > Streptophyta > Magnoliopsida > Malpighiales > Rafflesiaceae > Sapria > Sapria himalayana. The sequence goes on along the minus strand of JAREIK010003765.1, from coordinate 1,406,984 downwards.
TAGATTAATAATTCATTTTGTTGTGAAGTATCAGATATTTAGTGCATTTTTATATTTCTCATGATTGTTTTGAACATGAAATCCAAGAGCACGCGTTGTTCTTCCAGCTGCTGCTTCTGCTATTGTTTCCCCACAGTAAGATGTTGCTGCCTACTACAAATGTTACTGCTATGCCAGATCTGTTTCCATCTCCTGCACTAAACCCTTCCTCCTGTGTCCACATCTTTGCCCAATTTTGATTATGCGACGAACATTCTTGTTGTTTCATTAAGTGTTGCATATTTTTACAAATATATGTTTTTTCAGTGGCTGTTCTGACAACCATTTATGCTTCCACCTGCTACATTAAGGTGCACCTGGAAGAACAAATGCTGGTGTTGAGATCTGATGGCTGCTATATCCTTCTCATAGGGATCTATATTGCCATACTGAAGTTCTGATCTGAACTTTTTTGGCTTCTTGGTGTTCTTTTGTATTTTAGGTAACTGACATGGCTAATAAATCATTGCTGGTGTTAGAGTTATTTCTAATCATGATGAACTTTAATACTGCTATTAGGCAAAGATTTGTGAGTGATAACTGTACTCAAGCAGAGATAGAATAAAGAATGATTTAGGTGTGTATTATCATAACCACTCAGATGTTTTTGTAATATCATTTGGTGCTCTTGCTGACTAGCAGAGGACATGGAGGAGTGCCTCTGGGATAGGTCTGGTTACAGGTGTGGCTTATTCGAATTATGTGGCATGACACTACTGTTATTTTTTTTATTTCTCCGTGGGTAGACCCATCATGATTACTATCGGGGTTTGGGTTGTGCTTTTGATGGCAATGTGGTAATTTAGTAGGTTGTTAATGTTCTAGCAGCTAAGATTGTCTCCACTAGGGTATCTATGGCTAAGACTGACATATGTTCTTTTTATTGGCTAGATGAGAAGAATAATACTCTTCATGTAGATATTGGGTTAATTTATGTAGCAGTGACTGAATTTCATACATGCACAAACAGTATTTTTTTTTGGTGGATTGAAGAAAGTGTTACGATCATAAAAACTATCTCTAGCAGCTTGTTTTATTACATTTTATGTATAAGTTTTATTTTTTTAGGTTTAATTTGTATTTTTGATTTATTTTATTTATTTTATGTTAGAGTTGATAATGAGGCAAAAGAGTTTATTTATTGATCTACTTTGATGAAGTAGTGATTATTAAAAGTAATAAGTTTCTTTAGTTGTAGTTTTAGATGATATATAGTGAAGACTCATTTATTTGTTAAGATTGAGATTGTATATAATAATTTAAGTATGATTTTATCTTGACAATAATATATAATAAATAATTTTGTTGTGTTTGAATTATTGGGCAAAGTTTTAATTGTAAAATATATGTTTTTATTGATTTTTTGGATATGATAAAATCATAAAAAAAAACATAGCTACTTGATAGTGACAAGATTAATTATATTATATATGATTCATATAGTTGGTTGTTTTTTATATTCTCTTTGTTGGATTTGTATCACTTTCATGAATAATATGTTTTTTTTTTGATCGATCATTTATATTTACTTAGGTGGGTTCTAATTTTTTACAAATTAATATATTTATTATAAATTAATACTCCCTCCCAGTCAACCTGTCAAAAAAGGGAAAGTTTGTAGTCCCAATGAAACTGTGCATCATCATTTATTAGAGCTAACCTGCTATATTATTGCTCCAGAAAGAAATTCATATGCTGGACAACATCTGTCTCACATTCAAAAGAAAGTGGAAGGGTCCTGTTACGTTACATTGACTCTTTCCCTATGTGTGGCAGCGCATAACTATTGCATCCATACGCCATCATGATTAATTCCATGCAGTTTTGCAGAGTCAAGAAGCACCAATTGATCACCTCAGGCTCGGTCTCTTCTAATGCTCTAGAAGTAATTGTGATAAGCTCCTCGATGCCTCTGATGGCAGACTTCTCTTTCTTTGCTTGAATTGAATTGAATATACCTAAATCAAGCATATTCAAATCAGGGCTGTTTGGAGGCTAGCAACTCAATTAGAATGCGTTCTGCAGGCCAGATCTCTGCGATAGTTACAGTTTGCATGCTGGAAATAGGTGCAAACGATAGCTCGTGTCCAGAGTTTTTTTTATAAATATTCAAAATTGATAGTGCCCCAAAATTCAACTTTTATCCTGCCCCATATTTGATCATGGACAAGTAGACTGGGACGGAGGGAGTATATGTTTTTTGGAAAGTAATTGTCTAATTAATTAGTAACAAAAGATATTCTTTCTCATTTTAGCATGATCATTTACTTTTTTAGCATGTATTTACTAAGATTGGTTTTTTAGTTCTAGGTCCCACTACATCTTTGATATGGCAATAATATCATCAAACATATTAATTCTGATCCAATTTTTTTAAAAAGGATGAAATACATGGAGTTTCAACATTACTTGTTTGGTTAAGGTTTGGTTGATATTGAGATGATTATTTACTTTGTTTGTCATTGTTTAGAAGAACCCAACATGTGGGCTTCCTCAAATTACACACACGTGCCGTGCGCGCGCGCACACACACGCACACACGTATAGTTTATATTGTATTTTGTACTAGTTCATGTGGGCTTTTCTCAATCAGAGTTTTTAAATAAATAAATATATATATATATATATGAATCAAAAGATTTTTAAAATCTGATTAAATAAAATCTGCATGTACTACAGATTAAAAATATGTCACATATTTCGAATCGAAAATAAGAATGTTGATGTTGTGCTGCAGTTGAATTGTGGCTTGTCCAAAAAAAAATTGATGTTTATCTTTCATTGATTAAATCTAGTAATAGTTATTTCTTAATTTTGTGGCGTGTTTTTGGCTAGCAATAATTAGATGAGTCTTATAACCTAGTATTTGGTTGAAGAAGAAATGTATCATTTGAGGAATTACGTGATGGAACCATAGTACCTATGATTTCACCTAATTGTATTACTCACTAAAAAGAGAGATGATCACTAAATTAGGGTTATTGAGTTCATGTTTGTTCACTAAATTAGGGTTATTGAGTAATGCATTCTTTCTATAGCTATTGCATGATGTGAACACAAATGAATAAGTGGATGCATAAGTTAAAACTGCATTGATACTATTAAAATTTTAAGTAATTTATGTGAATCGTAAAATAATACTTGCTAATTTGGTGGTTTTCTCAAATTCAAGGTCTTACTCATAATTCAAATCACTTTATCTACTGGTGAGATTTCACATGAAGGTAAGACACCAATGAATCATGCCTAATCTTTTCCGAATTAGTCAGAGCATATCTAATAGCGGACACAAAATATACAAGCACGTGACTAGATCATCATAATTATTTATGATTAAAAAAAATAAAAAAGAGCAAAAAACAAATTTTTAAAATACAAAAAAAAAAAATATTGTGATCTTTTGGAGAGCAAATAAGTTTGAAATAATGATTCTGTTGCTCCTAGAGCAACTATCCTTCTTTTAGACAACCAAGGCTCTCATTTAGTGTGAGGTCTACGATATGTTAATATCTCAACGATCTTAATAGTGCAGTACTCCTAAGTGTTAGCTATGTGATTACATCTTTTATTTGGAGATATTGTATCTGATATGGTTTCTAATATATGTATCTAATCATAGTATTTTTCTCGTTCAAATACTTTGTATTTCTTATTTGTTCTTATATGTTATTTTTGTAATTGTACATTATTTTATATTCAATTTGACTTTCATCTTGAAAAATATATTTTTCCAAAAATAAAATTTTCAAACTAGGCATATTGGTGAACTAACCAAAGTGTGTGCGTGCATTTACACATGGAACTTCATAATGTGATCATATATTTTTATTGTGACAGGAAGAAATGATGAGGGGAAAGCCAGGGTATGAGCATCTAAATGAACCTCTCCACATCCTAATTGAGGCGGAATTACCTCTAGAAATAGCCGATACTCGCCTAATTCAAGCACGCCAGATACTTGAAGATTTGTTGAAGCCCGTGGTAACTTTTTCCATCTATGTTGTGTTAGTGATAGTGATAATGTGTCTGTGCCCATGTTTGCTGTTTCTTTTCCCTGTGTGTGTGTGTGAGTGAGTGAGTGAGTGTGTGTGTATGAGTATGTGTGTGAGTGTGTGCGTGAGTGTGTGTGTGAGTGTGAGTGTGTGTGTGTGCACGCATGTGTATTTATATTGGTAGCTATGTATAAGTGTAATTTGTTTTGCCTTTGCTGTTTAGGATGAGTCGCAGGATATCTACAAAAAGCAACAGCTGAGAGAGCTAGCAATTCTTAATGGAACACTTAGGGAAGAGGGCTCGCCAATGTCTGGTTCAGTTTCTCCCTTCAACAACATCCTAGGCATGAAGAGGGCCAAGACCCATGGCTAATGGGTCCTCTTTGATTGTATCTTAGGCTCGTGTTCTATTACAGCCTTGCCAGGTTGTTGTGCTGCTAGTATTTATCAGCTTGCTGATCCATGCTGGAACTTGTTTTCGTAATAATGCTCTCCTTTTTTTAATGTTCCATCAGTTTCTTTCTAGGAATAATCTTTGTTTTTCCAGTGATCAAGGGTCCAATTTTTTTTTTCTTCATTCTGAACTCAATAAAGTTTCCATGAGCTGTAGATGGTCATGTTTCGTTACCCAGTTCGATCTAGTGCCTGTAACTTAGCTGTTTAAATTGCCTTTTTTCTAAATTATGTTTTTATCATAAAATGTTTTCATCTTCACCCATATTATATTTAATCACAATTTATCGGGGTTGGTTATGGGGGGTATGGGTTCAATGAAGTTCTTATTTCTGAAACTCAAGGAGGATGTGTCTAATGAGTCTCAACTCAATAGATGTATGTAATTGTAATACAAGTATTTTTCAGGTGGTTAGTCATTCTAATAATATTCTTGCTTGTCTAAAATATATTTAATATTGGAGTTCTGGTATGTTTGTGTTTTTTGTAAGTGTACATTTTTATTGAAATATTTTATATTAAAAATGATAAATTTACTAAAAAACTGGTTTATGTTTTTGATCATGTTATTTAAATGTAATAATTTTTTATTTAGTGAAATAACATTTTTATTTATAAATATTACTAGATTTTTAAAAATTTATTTTTTTTGTCTAATGTTTGATATATGATAAGAAATAAGAAACTTTTAAATATAAGTGCATATTATCTATGTTCAAAATGAATAATAAAAAAATCAATTCATTTTGAACAAGCATATTATAAGTGTAGTAGGGAAATTTTTTTTTTTTTTGAGGTTCTTAGTGTATTACTCAACTGTGTGGTCGTACAATTACATAAAATTTGTCACATTGGATAATATGTATATTTTATTTAAAAATATATTTCTTAAAAAAATAAATAATTTGTTAAAACAAAAAAGGTCTTTAAGCTAGTTTTTTTTTTGTTTTGCTCTAAGTGCCTACATGTTTCTTCATGATGCCGCAGCAAGTCATAATGTTTTATGGTTGAGAATGTTTTTTGAACAATGTGCAACTTTATTAACGTTTTAATTTGAAAGTAAAATTGTGTGTGGAATTATTATTAATCATTTAATAATATATAAAACATAATATAAAAAATATACGTGTTTTTGGTTTGAGGTCAATATGTGGGCTGAGAGATAATATATGTTGTGTTTGACAGTGTAGGAGAATTAAAAAAAAAATAGCGAACAATATTATATATTATAAAAAATATGTCATTTAGTTCACAAAACTACTTGATGTAATTGTTTTAGAGTAGATAAATAATTTGATATCCGAATCTTATTTCATGACATTATAATTATGTCATCTTGTGTATTTTTGTTCTGTTTTTTGTCATTCATATTAAATTATGTCACATTTTGTATATGAATACATATATATTAATACACAAAACTCTAAGTTAAATGTGTTTCAATGGTAATATTATATTGGAAGAATGATCACCTGCGAATTTTTTTTTTCATTCTTATATTAGATGATATGATTTGGTACTTTGATAATTTTCTTCGTGCAAGTGATAAATATCAGATTTGAGACTCATCAGATATAAGTTTTCTTATTTTTGTGAGGTTAGGTGGTTGTAGAATAATTAACATTAAATTTATTATGTTATTAATCAAAAAATTACTATATGTTAATCATGACAAAAAATTGAATAAATACTTTGATAACCTATCCTTTTATGATTATGATCTTGCATTAGAATGTATTATTAATATTTGACATATTAAAAAATGTATATTTATTTTTTAAAATGTTATATTTCTCTTTACTATATTTTCTATGATTATTTAATCATGTTTTTCAAATATTTATGTGTTATGTTATATATATATATATATATATATCAAAGTACTATGTGTTGTGTTATGTGTTTTTCAAATATATATCAAAGTACTATGTGTTTTTCAAATATATATGTATGATATATATATGAATATTTATGTGTTGTGTTATGGTATAAGGGTGTTAAAAAGAATGTTATGTTATTTTAATCTATTTTATAATTTATACTAGTTTTTTTATGAAATGTATAAAATATTTATGATGTAATGCTAAACTCCCATTGTTGGAGATGAATATCATACATAGTTCACAAATCTCTTGCTTTAGCCCATGATCTATGAGAGGTTAATATCTCTCTATTCTCCCTTTCAAAAGTTAGTGAGATTGTGTATTATGAGTCTCAAACATGAGATATGTTATTCTTAGATAAAGATACTTGTCATCACATCAAGACATTATCTCCAATTTATGTGTGTAATATAAAGACTTCTCATATGATCAGTCATCTTGGTGTTATTCATTTGCAAAATATATTTAATTTCAAAAATTTTATGAGATTCGATATGTTAATAATAATTTTATTATAAAATTAAAATTATAAAATTCATGTCACACTAGGATAGGCCAAATATTGTATGAGTAAACAAGATAAGGCTTTCCCATTTTAATGCATGTGATTAGGTGGCATTAATTAGAAATATAATCTTTAGTTGTCATCGATAATCTTTTTAATGTTAAAAATTCTATGTGACCTAAGTGTCGATGGCATGGTATACTAACAACACAATGCCAATATATTGTATGAGGGAAGAAAAGGCTAGTGGCATGCCACTAATTACTCCACGAATACTTAAGATATATGAAGAGTTATTCTTGTGCCGGGGCCAGATCCCAAACCCTGGCCACATAAATATCAAGAAAGATGAATTGCCAAACATGTAGCTTACACACATTACATTGGCTATATAAAAATATGAGATGAAATCTCCATTTCATAGCCATTTCACAATGTCGTGACCCAATATGGACTATAAAGGGATGAAGATATGAAATCACTATCATTTCACAGTGCAATGAGTTTTTGTTATAGAGAGATAAAGCAAAAGTCATGGCCATTGTCAGCACCATGACTTTATGTTACAGAAAAATCAAGATCTTGAATAGAGTCACGATCATTTTGTAGAGTCATGACTCCTTACTATGGATAGATTTGGGAACTCTAGTCATGACCATTATATGAAAGTCATGACTTTCTTATGAAAGTCGCGAACTCAAGCCATAATATTGATCAATGAAAGTTTACTCGAGTATCAAAATTGAAAGATAGAGAATTTTCAAAAAACTTTCATTTCTTCTTTTTCTCTCTTACCCAACAAGAAAAATTTTTGTAACTACAAATATTATGGGTGAATTTGATACTCCTTAAAAGTTCCACAAACAAGGGACACATGACATATGCCAATTCTTATAGTTGATGGGGCACTATTCTCAAACTTTCATTCTCTATGAATAAATTTATGAATTTTTACCAAATTAGCATGATCTATGATTTATGTAATTTGAATTATGTGAAGCAATTGGTTTTGATTATGAATGTATTAATAATTCAATTTATTTTATGTTTGGATATTGATGAATGATGATTAAATATAACTTGAATTATGATTTCAATTATTGGTAGATTTGTGCAAAATTATTGTGGTAGACGACTGCATGAAAAAACAAGGCTCATTCGTGTATATGATCGGAAGAAATTGATAGCCCTTTTGATTATGATACGTAAGATAAACATATATGTTGAATTCCAAAATTTAGGTATATTAAAAAAATTAGTGTATCATTTGGATATCTATTAATCTACCTATCTACCATTATACAAATCTTTCTATCTACCTATCTACCTATCTACAAATATGTCTATCTACCGATCTACTTATATGCCTATCTACCTATTTCTAATCTATCTATCTATCGATCTATATATCCATTTATTTTCCTATCTATCAATGTGACTATCTATCTTATATTTTATCTATCTATTTGTATATCTATCTATCTATATATCTATCTTTATATTTACCTACCTTTATATCTTTATATCTCTAATCTATCTTTATATCTCTATATTTACCTACCTAAAAACTATCTGTCTATCTACCTATCTATCTATATGTCTATATATATATATATATCTATCTATCTATTTATCTATATATCTATCTATCTTTCTATTTATCTATCTATCTCTCTATCTATCTTTCTATATGTATATCATTCTATTTGCCTATTTGCCTTTATATCTATCTATTAATCTATTTGTCTAATTGTCTATATGTATTTCTGTCTATCTATCTATCTATATATCTATCTAACTAGCTATTAGTTTATATATCATTTTATTTATCTTTCTATCTGTCTATGTGTATATTTGTCTTTGTTTATATCTATCTATCTATCTTTCTGTCTATCTTTCTATCTATTTATCTATCTATCTATCTATCTATCTACCTAACTATCTATTTGTCTATATGTCTACCTGTCAATCTATCTTTCTATCTATCTTTCTATTTATCTATTTATTTGTCTATCTAACTATTAGTATATCTATAAATCTATCTTTCTCTCAATCTATCTATATATCTTTTTGTTTATCTATAGATCTATCTTTTTAAATATCTATCTATCTAACTATCTATCTATCTCTCTATTTTCCATCTATCTATATGTCTATATGTCTCTCTATCTTTCTATCTTTATGTCTATCAATTCAACTATCTATCCTACTATTTATTTATCTTTTTATTTCTTTATATATCTTTCATTCTTTATTTCTATCTATCTAACTATCTAATTGTCTATCTATCTATCTATCTATCTATCTTTTTGTCTATCTGTCTATCTATCTACTTGTCTACTTATCAATGTGTCTATTTGTCTACCTATCTACTTGTCTACATGTATATTTTTTTATCCGTCTATATACCTAACTATATATCAATCAATCTGTCTATATATTTATTTGTATAAAATGTATATATATATATATATATATATATCTATTTGTCTATCTATCTATATGTCTAACTGTCAATGTATCTATCTATATGACTTTCTATTTATCTGTCTACCTGTCTACTTGTCTATCTTTCTATCTTTCTATTTGTCTATATATCTATTTATCTTTTTATAAATCTACCTTTTTTTCTATTTGTCTATTTGTATATGTCTCAATATGTCTATTTGTCTAATTGTCTAGTTGTATATCTAACTATCTGTCTATTTGTATATTTGTCTTTCGGTCTATGTGTCTATCTGTATATCTATCTATATATATGTTAATCTATATACATGTCAATCTATCTATATGTTTGTCTTTCAATTAATTTGGTTGTCTATCTATCTATCTATATGTATATCTTTTTGTATGTCTATTTGTATGTTTGTCTATCTATCAATCAATCAATCAATCTATATATATATATATATCTCTATCAATCTAACTATCAATCATTCAATCATTCAATCAATCAATCAATTTATGCATTTATATATCTATTTATCTTTCTATCTAACTATCTATCTATTAATCTATATAACTATTTATCTATTTATCTATCTGTCTATCTATCTATCTATCGGTCTATCTATCTATTTATCTATATATTTTCTATTTATCTATTTATCTATCTATCTGACTGTCTGTCTATCAATTTATTTGTATAACTATCTTTCTTTCTTTCTTTCTATCTCTCTATTTGTCTATCTTTCTATCTATTTATCTGTGTATCTTTACATCTATCTATTTGTCTATCTATTTGTTAATCTTTCTATCTATTTTTTTATTTTTTGTGTCTATCTGCCTAAATGGTTATCTACCTATCTGACAATCTATTTATCTACCTATATGCCTACCTGCCTATTAGCCTATCTACCTAACTACTTATCTACCTGGTTGTCTATCTTCTATCTAACTATATATCAATCTATTTATTTATCTATCTATATATCTATATATCGATCAATCAATCAATCTAGTTATCTAACTATCTTTCTATCTACCTATCTATCTATTTGTATATCAGCCTATCTATATATTTGTTTATTTGTTGATCTATCTTAATCTATCTATTTCTATATCATTATATATTTTTATATGTCTATCTATTTATGTGTCTATCTATCTATTTCTCTCTTTGTTTATCTGTCTAATTATCTATTTGTTTATCTATCTATCTCTCTATCTATCTATTTATATATCTATCATATATATCTTTTTATCTTTATATCTGTCTATTTATGAATCTGTCTATTTGTCTATCTATTTATTTGTATGTCGATCTATTTATAAGTATATCAATCTATCTAGCTATCAATATATTTGTCTTTTTATATATTTTCTATGTATCTATCTTTCTATGTAACTATATATCTATCTATCTTTCTATCTTTTTACCTTTCTATATTTTTATAATACTATCATTCTACCTGCCTATCTGTATATATATCCATCTTCCTATCTGTCTATTTATCAATCTATCTTTATTTCTACAATTTGTTTATATGTTTAACTATCTATCTATCTATGTGCCTATGCGTCTATCTATCTATTTATCTATATATCAATCTATGTGTCTATGTTTCTATCTGTCTATTTATCTATCTATCTATCTATTTGTCTATTTGTCTATTTGTCTATAGTCTATCTATATTTCAATCAATCAATCTATCTATCTATTTGTTTAACTATTTATTTATCTATCTGGCTATCAGTTTATCTATCTATCTATTTATTTATTTATATGTCTATCTGTCTGTCTATCAATCTTTCTATCTGTTTATCTACCTATGTTTCTATCAATTTAAATGTCTATCTATCTATTGATCTATCTTTCTGTCTATCTATCTATCTGTTTATTTGTCTATCTGTCTATCTATCTATCTGTCTATATGTCTATATATCTATCTTGCTATTAGTTTATCTATCTTTCTATCTGTCTTTTTATCTATCTATCTATGTGTATATTTGTCTATGTATATATATATGTCTATCTTTCTATCTATCTTTCTGTCTATCTATCTATGTGTATATTTGTCTATGTATATATATGTCTATCTATCTATCTATCTATCTAGCTATCAGTCTATCTATCTGTCTGTCTATCTATCTATAAGTCTATTTATCTATCTGACTATTTGTATATCTAACTATCTATCTATTTGACTATTTCTATCTATTTATCTATCAATCAATCTATCTATATGTCTATCTTTCTATCTATTTATCTATTAGTACATATATTTATTTGTTTATCTCTCTCGATCTATTTATCTATTTATTTGTCTATCAGTCTATTTATATATTTTTCAGTCTATTTATCTATCTATTTCATTTTCTGACTTTCTATCTATCTATTCATTTATCTATCTATCTATATATCTATTTATCTATCTATCAATCAATATTTCTATCTATCTATCTATTTTTCTATCTATCTACTTGTCTACATATCTATGTATTATTTATCTAATTATCTACCTGTCTACATGTCTGATTGACTACATGTCTTTATGCCTAACTATCTATGTATCTATCTATTTTTCTTTCTATCTATATATGTACCTATCTACTTGTCTATTTATGTATCTTTTTATCTTTCTATTTTTCTTTCTGTCTAATTGTTTTTCAGTCTATTTGTCTATCCATCTTTCTGTTTATCTGTCTATTTTACTATATATCTATTTGTCTATCTATCTAATTGTCTAGCTATATATATGTCTATCTAACTATGTATCTATCTCTATATTTGTCTTTTAGTCTATGTGTCTATCTGTGTATATATCTATCTATCTATTTAAATGTATTTCTATCAATATATCTATCTGTTTGTCTATCAATCTATTTGTTGGTCTTTCTATCTATATGTCTTTATATTTGTGAGTCTATCTGTCTATTTTCTTATCTATCTATCTATCTATTTATCTTTATATCTATCTATCTATCTATAATTCTATCAATCAATCACTCAATTAATCACTCTATGTATTTATCTATCTCTCTATCTATCTATTTGTCTAACAGTCTATCTATTGATCTATCTATCTATATGTCTATCTATCTAGTTTCATTTCTATCTATAGATCTATAAATCTATCCATCTATCTATATATCCAATTATCTTTCTATCTTTCTATTTAATACCTATCTATATATTTGTTTATTTGTCTATTTGTGTATCTTTCTATTTGTTTTATCTATCTATTTTTCTATATGTCTATCTATCTTTCTCTCTATATCTATATTTGTCTATACTTTTTTATCTATTTATCTATCTATCAGTTTATCGGTCTATCTATCTATCTATGTGTCTATATACTTATATGTCTATTTTCATATCTGCCAATCTACCTATGTGCATATCTGCATAGGTGCTTATCTGCCTATTAGCTTATATAGATAGTTATTTATATGTCTATATATATATGTGTGTGTGTGTGTGTGTGTGTGTGTGTGTGTATATATATATATATCAATCCATCTATTTATCTATCTATTTGTCTATTTGTCTATCTGTCTATATGTATATCTATCAATGGGTATATATCTCTATCTGTATATCCATATATCTGTCTATTTATCTATCTCTCCATATGTATATATGTCTATATCCCTATCTATTTATGTGTTTATCTATCTATTTTTCTATCTGTTTATCTATTTATCTATCTGTCTATCAAACTGTCTATTTGTATATCTATTTATCTATCTATCTTTCTAACTTTATATTTATATATCTATATGTCTGCCTATCTATTTATTGGTCGATCTATATATTTGTCTATCTATCTATATGACTATCTATATATCTATCTAGCTATCAATCTATTGTCTTTCAATCTATTTGTCTATGTGTCTATCTATCTATCTATCTATCTACTTGTCTATCTGTCTAGCTTTCTATCTTTCTATCTTTCTATATTTTTATCTTTTTATCAATATATTTGTCTATCTATGTATATATATATATCTTCCTATCTATCTATTTTTTTATATGTCTATCAGACTTTCTATTTATCTATCTATTTATCTATCTATCTATCTATCTATCTATATAATTTTCTTTCTATTTATCTATCTTTTTATAAATCTTTTTATCTATCTATCTATCTATCTATCTGTCTGTCTGTCTATTTGTCTATCTATAAATCTATCTGTCTATCTTTCTAAATGTTTTTTTGTTTATCTATCTATCTATATATCTTTCTATCTATATATTTATCTATCTGTCTATTGTTTATCTATCTATATTTTTATTTGTCTATATTTATTTCTTTTGATCTATCTATCTGACTATCTATATATCTATCTGTTTATCTATCTTTCTATCTTTTAATCAGTCTAATTATCTATTTTTCTATTTGTCTAAGTGTCTATCTATTTATCTGTCTTTTTGTTTATATATCTCTCTCTTTCTCGCTATTTGTCTATCTTTCTATCTATTTCTCTACCTATCTATCTATCTATCAATCTACCTATCTATCTGTATATATGTCTATGAGTCTATCTACTTAAATGCCAATCTGTGTATCTGTCAATTTACTTATCTAGATATCTGCCTATTAGCTTATATAGATATTTTTTTTATCTGTCTATCTATATATCTATATATCTATATATCTATATATCAATATCAATCAATCTAACTATCTATCTATCTTTCTATTTGTCTATCTATCTATCTATATGTATATCTATCAATGTGTGTAAATATATATATATATATATATATATATATATATCAATATATTTATCTATCTATCTCTCTAACTATATATATGTCTATATGCCTATCTATTTATGTGTCTATCTAACTATTTGTCTATATGTCTATATATCTATAAGTTTATTTGTTTATCTGTCTATCTATCTATCTTTCAATCTTTATATCTATCTATCTTTTATTTGTCTATATATCTATTTATCTGTCTATCTATCGATCTATCTATATGTCAATCAATCTATCTAGCTATTAGTCTATTTCTCTTTCTATCTATTTGTCTATGTATCTATCTTTCTATCTATTTACTTGTCTATCTGCCTATCTGTCTATTAGTCTAGCTTTCTATCTTTCTATCTTTTTATATTTTATATTTTTATCTATCTACATATCTATCTATATATCTAAATTATGTATCTATGTATCTATCTATCTTTCTTTCTATATAATTATCTATTTGTGTGTTTATATATTTATCTATCTATCTATCTATCTATCAATTTGTCGATCTATCTATCAATCAATCAATCTGTCTATCTATTTATCCATCTCTCTCTCTCTCTCTCTATCTATCTATCTATCTATATATCTATCTATATATCTATATATATATCTATCTATATATCTATCTATATATCTATCTACATATCTATATGTCTATTTATCTATCTTTTTATCTTTCTTTCTTTATATCTATCTATCTATTTATCTATGTATTTATTTATCTATCTATCTATCTATCTATATATCTATTTGTCTATCTATCTATTTGTCTATCTATCTATCTATTTATCTATCTATCTATCTATCTACTTGCATATCTACCTATCTATTTATCTATCAATCATTCAATCAATCAATCAATCTATCTATATAACTAAGTATCTATCTATCCATCTTTCTTTTTATCTATATATTCACATATCTATCAATCTGTCTGACTATCTATATATATGTCTATTTGTCTATCTATCTATATGTCTATCTATCTTGTTATCAATCTATCTTTATATATATATATATATATATCTAACTAACTATCAATCTAATTATCAATTTATCTATCTATCTATCTATCTACCTATATATCCACATATTTATCTAATTGTCTATCTATCTATCTATTTGTCTATCTGTCTATCTATCTATTTGTTTATCTTTTTATCTATCTTTCTATTTTTCTGTCTATATTTCTATCTGTATACTTATTTATCTATCTCTCTACAAATGTATATCTATCATTTTGACTTTTTTTAAGATGTCAATTCGTCTATCTATTTATATACCTATCTACCTATCTACCTATTTTTCTATTTGCCTATCTATTTATCTACCTATCTACTTATCAATCTATCTATCTATCTGTAATTTTTTATACTCGTCATTCTTTTTATCATCTATGTGTTTATCTATCTAAATAATAAATGTCCATATGTTTATCTCTCTGTCTATCTTTTTATTTGTATATCTATTTATCTCACTATCTATTTGTCTATTTGTCTATTTGTCTATTTGCCTATTTGTCTATCTTTCTATATGATTATTTATCTATTTGTCTGTCTATTTATCTATTTGTTTATCTATCTATATGTCTATCTATCTATCTAAATGTTTATCTATCAAATTTTCTAATTATCTATCAATCTATTTTTTATTCTATATATCTATCTATATGTATATCTATCTATCTATCTATCTTTCTATATATTTATCTATCTATATATCTAGCTATCAGTTCATCTATCTATCTATCTATGTGTTTATTTTTCAATCAATTTTTCTATCTTCCTCTCTATCTTTTGTCTATATGTCTTTCTTTCAATCTATCTATCTGTATATTTGTCTATCTATTTATCTTTCTATCTATCTATCTATTTATCTATCTATCAATATGTCTATCTATTTATATCTCTATCTATCTATCTACTATCTGTTTGTATATAATTATCTATATATCTAACAATCAGTCTATTAGTCTATCCATCTATCTATTTATCTAACTATCAATCTATTAATCAATCTATCTATCTATTAACTATCTATCTTTTTATCCTTCTATCTATATATCTGTCTATCTATCAATCTATTATCATTCTATCTATTTATCTATCTATCTATATATTTGTCTATCTATCTCTCTTTCTTTCTAGTTAACTATCATTTTATCTGTCTATTTGGCTATTAGTCTATCTATATATCTATCTAATTATATATCTATCTATCATACTATCTATATGTCTATAAATATATCTATCTTTCTTTCTATCTGTATATATGTCTATCTATCTATTTGTATATATGTATATCTATCTATCTCCCTATTTATCTATCTATTTGTATATTTATAAATCTATCTATATTTCTATATGTCTATATGTCTATCTGTCTATCTGTCTATCTGTCTATCTATCTATCTCTCTATCTTTCTATATGTTTATTTGTCAATCTGTCTATCTATTTATCTGTCTATCTATCTATCTATCTATCCATCTATCTCTCTATATGTCTATCTTTATATCTTTCTATTTATTTTTCTATCGATCGATCTATCTGTCTATCTGTATATCTATTTGCTATTTGTCTGTCTATCTATATATCTAAAAATATATCTTTCTTTCTTTCTATATATCTATCTGTCATCCTATCTATCTATCTATCTATTTGTCTATATATATATATATATATATCTTTAAATAAATTTATCTGTCTATTTGTCTATCTATCTATATGTCTACTACACTACAAGAAAATGTATGTTTAGCTACGAAAATTTAGCTAAGGATTTTTCTCTAGTAAATTAGTGAGGGATTAGCTTGGAAATAGCAAGAGATTTTAGATTTTACATTGAATTACAAATTTGTGATATATTTATGACGAATTAGTGATGGAAATATTTGATTGAAAATTGTCCCTTGCTAATATTGTCATAGAATTTTGCACAAAGAATGGTGGTAATTTTAGCAACGGATTTAGTGATGGATACTCACCATCTAATTAGATTGATACAAATTCCATCACTAAATAATTATCTAAATTTTTTTTATGATTTTATATTTAATTGCAAGCGATTATTCCTTAAATATTAATTTTCTCAATTAGCTTGAAATTTTTTCCTAGCTATTTATGTTGTTGATAATTTTAGTCGCTAATATTCAATGATTTATTTTTTTAATTAATTATTTGTTTTAATATTTTATATAATTTTGAATATTAAAGTTATGTGATGGTCTATAGATGAGCATTCCTTGAAAGACACATTCTCCTCATATATTTATAAAAATATGATATTAAAATTAACTAATTTCAAAAATATATAGATACAAAAAAAATATTTATATTAATAAAAACTAAAATAACTAATTTTATGATTATAAAATTTTTAAAATATTATACAAAAAATTTTTATTAAATTTTTAATTAAGAAGTTTAAATTTTTGTATTAAAAATTATTTATTAATTAATTCTATAATTTTAATAATTTTTATAGATATTTTAAAAAATAAATGAACATACATTAAAATTTCTACTATTAAAAAGCTAAAATTATTCATTATTTAATTAAATAAAAAATATTTACAGAAATATTTGAATTAACGAATAAACTACTAAATATTAATATTATTTTAAGTTAAAAAAATTTGATTATAGGAAACTTTAAAAAATATAATTACTAAAAATTTGAAAATTTTCAATTATAAAAAATCTTTCAAATTTTTCATAAAATGTAAAATAAAATAAATCGATATTTAATGATAAATACATAGATATTTCTCTATAATAAAATTTAAAGAATTAAACAATTGAGTAATATTTTTACTATTAGCTTTTAATATTCCATCATTATTAAAATAATATATATAATTTTTTTTAATAATCTTCTCACATTAAGTAATTTTTAGAATTTTATAAATTATAAATTATAAATTATAAATTATAAATTATATCAAATAATATGAAATTTATGCATTTAAAATTATTTCATATTATCTTCATACAAATTATATGAATTCTTAAAAATTTATAATCATAAAATATATTTATTTATTTATTTGTTAACATAAAAAGTGTATTATAACTCTTATAAGTGTGGCTAGAAGACGAATCATTTTTTCAAGTGTGTCTTGCTATATGAAGTTTGCAAATTTTATCGTCATTTGATTTTTTTTTCTAGTTATAATGCTAAACATCTTTTTTTAGATCTTTTTTATATATTTATTGCTTAATTAATTTTATAATAAAAAATTGTAAGGTTTTTGTTTTTCATGTGTACCTTGCTAACACACATGAGCTTTGTTGAAAATATTTTGATAATAAATAAAAAACATGTCTTTATGTATTTTATATATTTATTGTTTATTCAGTGTTTTGATAATGAAAAATTAAAATATTTTGGTAATTTTAGTTATGCCTTCACTTGTTGTTGAGATCCGAGAGACAACTCTAACAAGCACCTAAGTCCTCCGTAGTCTACCCTCTCTCTTGACATGAATACATCAAAATCTAATAGAAGAGTAAGCGAGAATTCCTTAAGTCATGAGTTTCTTATTAATTTGACGTATGCTTTCTACCCTAACTCTTCACCAATTATCTTAAAGCAAGAGTGTGTATTTTGATTCTGCTGTTTGTTATTTTGAAATTCTTCTTATATCCTAACTATTACCATATATTGCATTTTCCATAGAAATTATATAGAAGATATTTGTGTCTGTATGATATCATGTAAAGTGAAGTTATTACCACAATTATATAAATTTCTGAAGATCCTCCTCATGCACACAGTATTAATCTGGATGTTCGTGGTAAATCTTTACAAGTACCAAATTCATTAATCACCATGGTATGCTTGGATTGCTTATATACACTGATTCGAATACATACTTCATGCATGTGTGATATAATGTGTTCTCATTGTGTGGATGTTGATGTTGCACAGTAGGCATGCATGCTTGATATCCATGTATTTTGCCACTCAGATAGTCTTGTGGTTTTGGATGTTAATCACAAAATGGGTGTTGGAGTTTGTGGAGAGCAGTGTGTATATGACATCATATTTAATATTTACACAATTATTTATGTAAATATGATGATCCCAAGATTAAAAACACATAAATATATATAAGTGTATTTTACTATATGTATAACTATAAAAATAGTATACATAACTATATATAAATATAACAACATATATTTAATAAACATATATATATATATATATATATATATATATATATATATATAACTATATATAAATCTATTTAAGAATATGTATATCAACATATTACTATATATAAATGTATTTATCTACATCAATACATATACATAACTATATGTCTAAATATATATAATTACATGAAAAACTATATATAACTACATCTACAACATATATAACTACATTTATAATTATAACTATATATATAGTTACATGTGTGCAATCACACATGTAACTATAATTATAATTAAAACTTATAACAACATATATATAACTATATTTTAACTATAAATGTATAAATTTATATAAATATTTGTATAACTATGTAAAACTCTTATAACTATATTTAACTATATTTGTAACTATGTAAACTATTTTTATAACTATATTTATAACTATATATAACTATTTTTTTAACGATATAATAATTTATAACTTTATGTATAATTCTATATAACTATATTTCTAACAAAATATACTATATGTATAATAATATATAACTATATATAATTGTGTTTTACTATATGTATAACTATAAAAACATTATATATAACTATATCTTTAACTACATACATATTTATAACTATATGTATTATTATATATATTTATATATAACTCTATTTATAACTGAATATACTATAGGTATAAGAACATATAACTATAAATAATTATCTTTTACTATATGTATAACTATAAAAATATTATATATAACTATATTTAAATATATAATTAACAACATATATTTAATATATATTTTTATATATTAGTATATAAAATTGTTTTTAACTATATATATACCTATACATAACTATATGTATATATATATAAAATTATATGAAAAAATATATATACCTACGTGTATAAATATAAGTATAACTATATGTATAACCACATTAACTATATTTATAATTACATATATAATATCATACAACATTATGTTTAATTATATGTGTATAACTATTTATAAATATTTGTATAACTATAAAAAACTCTATATAATTAAATATAACTATATTTGTAACTATGTATACATATATGTAAATCTATATATGTGTTTATAACTTTGTATACATTTATGTATAACTACATATAACTACTTGTGTGTGTTTGTGTGTGTGTGTGTGTGTGTGTGTAACTATATGTTTAACTATATATAACTATATATACTATATGTATAATAACATATAACTATATATAATTGTATTTTACTATATGTATAACTATAAATTAAACAAGCAACAAGGTTGAAAAAGATGATGACTAATCTAAATGAATAAGTTTTTGGTCATATGACCATTCAATGTGAAAAATCAACAATTACTCTTGCAAGTGATGTTAACATCATAATAGAACAAAGCATACAGTGCTATAATCTCAATATTATTATATAAACTAATGCACAATCATCTGGAAATTTCAAGAAGAAGAAGAAGATAACCTTAAAGATATAGAGGTAATATTTGATAGAAACATCAATATATTCGCGCGCGCGTGTGTGTATTTTATATATTTATATAATATTTTATAAACATTTATATAGCCATTTATGTATGTAGGTTTATATAATAGTTTATATATGTTTATAAACATTTATATTTGTTTATATATTTAAGTTCATAGAGATTGAACATGTGTGTGTGTGTGAGTGCACGTGCGTGCACGCCCATTGAGGCATGATTTCTTATCCTGACAATTTTTTAGTAGCTCGTGGAGATTGAACTTGCAACCTCCAAGGAGGCACACATCTATCTCAAGAATCAATGTCAATAGTGGTGTTGAGCTCTGTGGATGGTGGTGAACCTTTAACCAGTGATGCTGACAACGGACAATAAACATTAGTATTTGGTAGTGACAATAATAGTTCCAACTTATTATTGATGTGGAAATTAAAAATATATTGCTATTTCATGAAGATTTTGGGCATGGTGTGTCCATTTGATGTGCGATGATGTGATTCTTGTAATCTAGAACCAAATGGTGGTCCATGTCAGTAGTGTCCACATCAGTTTGCATAATATAATGCTGGTATTTTAGTACCACACTGGTATTGCTTTGGTAAATTTGGTCTTTGTGTGATTAAAATTGCATAAAACTTTCGTTTTAAAAAGTTTGGCATAAAATTATCATGAATTGTGTGTTTTATCTTTATATCATTGTTAGGCTTCAATTTCGGAAAAGTGAATCGGAATGCCATTTGGTTAGTCATTGAAGCCATAGTTCAAATACATGGTTACTCCTTTTGACCTAACTTGATTCAGAAGCTTATTTACACAATATTTCCACCTCACATTGATCTTCGTCTCCACGATGTAATATCTTCTACATGTGCATATATAATCTTTCTCTGTCTCTCTTTATCTATCTCTCTCTCTATTTCTCTATCTGTATATGTATGTATATGTTCATTTATTTTTTGTTCATTGTAGGTGTTCTTTGTTCATCATGAGCAAAGGAAAGACAAAGAAGCTTAGTACTGGTCTCTTAAAGCATGGTACTAGTCTCTTAAAGCTTGGTACTTGTCTCTTAAAGCTTGGTTCTAGTCTCTTTGTTCATTCTAGGTGTTCTGTGTTCATTGTTCATCATGAGCAATGGAAAGACATGAGCTTTGAGTAATGAGTACGGATACATGGTTACACAATTGAAGATCGATTATGTATGATTTGATCAGAATGTATTTTTTATCAGTTTAGTTATTAAATGAGTTATGCTCGAGTCTATGTTATTTACAAAATACTACAAGATGCGAAGAAGGGTGTTTTGCATGCTATTCTTAATTAGATTTTGAATAAAAAACATTTTCACTCTTTGATTTATTATAATGATTTCCTCCAAGTAGGGATGGAGTTGAAACAATGGAAGGAGCTGATATCAGAAAGTAAAGAAATTTGTTCTTGTTAATAATCTTTTTGATTTGTTTCTCTTTCAAAAGCTTTGAAATCTTCACAGATTCAATCTTAAGCTTCAGTGATACCTTTGTTTTTACTTTCAAAAAAATACTATTGACAGCAATCGTTGTGCACCTTGGTGCTGTGAAACATGATCTATTTTTTTCATGTGCAAATGCATCATCCGTAGGTTTCAACCTGAAAACTGCATCAGAGCTGCAACCCTTCTCTGATCAATCTGATGCTCCTCGATTGCAGTAAGTTCCCTTGGCAATGAACTAAAACTGAATGATGACCTATATGGAGTCAAAGTTAGTGGCTTTGATGAGATAGATAGCACACTGAGTTCCAATAGAGTACCCACACAGGAGAGCCATGCATAAGCTAATGATGAAGATGATGATTTAGTTTTAATTGATTATATACCTATGTTATTTTTTTGTTTTAACCATGTAACTTTTGTATCATATTTATTTCTAAATTATTTTTGGTTTTTGTTTATTATAAAAAATAGTTTATAATGTATGCTTTTATTTAATTTAATATAAAATATTAAAATATGTAATCAATTTTTTTGTAAAAAAATAAAAATGTGAAAATTGATTAGGAATATAAATAGCTAGAAAATTTACCCTTGCTAATTTAGCTAGGGATGTTTCTGTGCAAATTCAATGGAAGATTATTAATTATTATTGTTAAAACTATTAAAAATTAGCAAGGGAAAAAATATAATTAGCTAAAGAATTTTCTGTCATTAATAAATTTGATATTGTATTTTTCCATCATTAATTTTTTGTGGTGAGCACTTCAGGTTGAGAAATTTACATGGTTATTCGGTTGTTATTTCTTTATTATTCTATTTTAGCAATGAAAAAGTCTCTATAGCTAGAGAATTTTTTTTTTATTAGGGATTTTTCTTGTTATGCTATCTATCTATCTATCTATCTATATGATTATCTATATATCTATCTTTATATATATATATCTAGCTATTTGTCTATCTCTCTATTTTTCTATCTATTTATTTATCTATATATCTATTTATCTTTTTATCTTTTTATCTATCTATCTTTCTATCTGCTATTTGTCTATCTTTCTATCTAACTGTCTAATTGTCTATATGTTGATGTACCTATCTGGCTACCAGTGTATCTATCTATCTATATATATCTATCTATTTTTCTTTCTATCTGTTTATCTGACTATCTATATATCTATCTATATGTCTATCTATCTATCTATCTTTCTATCTATATATCTATCTGTCTACCTGTCTATCTGTCTATCTATCTATCTATATATCTGTCTATTTATCTATCTGTCTGTTTATCTTTCTATCTATGTACCTATCTATCTATTTATCTATCTATCTATCTGTCTATTTAAATGTCTACATGTCTATGTGTATATGTGTCTTTCTGTCTACATATCTACTTTTCTATCTATCTAAATGTCTAACTCTTCATCTTATATCTATCGATCTATCTATCTATCTATATGTCTATATGCCTATTTGTCTATTTGTCTATCTAACTATCTGTCTATCTGACTATTTTTCTATTTGTCTATCTGACTATTTTTCTATTTGTCTATCTATCTATATGTCTGTCTGTCTGTCTGTCTATTTGTCTATTTGGATATTTGTCTATTTGTCAAGCTGTCTATCTATCTATCTATTTGTCTATCATATTATCTCTATATCTGTCTATCTAACTATCTATCTATATCTATATTTGACTGTTTGTATTTGAGTATATCTAGTATCTATCTATCTATTGATCTATATATCTTTGAATCTGCCTATAAATTTTACTATTTATCTATTTGTATGTCTATCTATTTCTATGTCTATTTATTTTTGTCTATATGTCTAATGGTTTGTCTGTCTATTTTTCTATCTATCTATTTATATGTCTATATATCTATCAATATATCTATTGATTTATCTATCTATCTATCAATAAATATATCAATCAATCAATCTAGCTATCTTTTTATATATCTATATAACTATCTATCTATCTGTCTATCTATGTATCTATATGTATGTCTATCTATCTATATGTCTATCTATCTATTTTCCTATATATATATATATATATATATATATATCTATCTATATATTTGTCTATTTGTCAATATCTTTATTTGTCTATCCTTCTATTTGTTTATCTATCTATTTGTCTAACTATCTTTCTCTTTATCTATCTAACTATCTATCTATCTATTTATCTGTCTATCTGTAAATCTAACTATTTATCTATTCGTCTATTTATTTATTTGTTTATCTATCTATTTATATATATGTCTATTTATTTATCTGCCTATCTACTGATCTACCTATCTGCCAATCTTTCTGTCTGCCTATCTGTATATGTGCTTATCTTTTTATGTACCTATCTTTATATATATCTATGTGTCTATCTGCCTATCAACTTATCTACTTATCTACCAATCTACCTATCTACCTATCTGTCGATCTGCATATCTACCTATCTACTCCTCTTCCTATCTATCTATCTATATGTCTATCTAATAATCTGTATATCTATATATCTATCTATCTGTATATCTATCTATATGTCTATCTATCTATTTTTCTATCTATATATCTATATATCTATCCATTTGTCTAACTATCTATCTATCTATCTATCTATCTATCTATCTATCTATTTGTCTATTTATTTATCTCTCTATATGTAAAGATGCGTATCAATTTATCCATTTATGTGTCTATCTATCTATCAATATACCTATCCATCTATTTTTCTATCTATCTATCTATATATCAATATGTCTAACTATCTATATATGTATATATCTATCTATCTATCTAACTAACTACCTATCAGTCTAACTATCTATCTATCTATGTGCTTATCTGTCTTTCTTTCTATCTGTCTATTTATATATCTTTCTATCTTTCTATCTATTTATCTTTCTATCTCTTTATCTATTTATCTGTCTATCTATCTATCTGCCTATGTATTTAGGTATCTATCAATCTATCTCTCTATCTATCTTTATATCTATATGTCTATGTACATATCTTTCTATATGTCTATCAGTTTATAGGTTTATTTATTT
Organism: Sapria himalayana; assembly: GCA_029783825.1. Classification (NCBI taxonomy): domain Eukaryota; kingdom Viridiplantae; phylum Streptophyta; class Magnoliopsida; order Malpighiales; family Rafflesiaceae; genus Sapria; species Sapria himalayana. Next base: position 1,381,727 of record JAREIK010003765.1, on the reverse strand, counting down.
ATTTGTCTATCTATTTATCTATCTTTGTGTCTATATATCTATCTATTTATATGTCTATCTATTTATTTCTCTATCTAGCTATATGTCTATCTATATATTTTTGATCTAGCTATCAATCAATCTATATATCTATCTATCTAGCTATTAATTTATTAGTTTAACTATATATCTTGTTATCAGTCTTTTTATCTATCTATCTTTCTTCTATATATCTATCTATCTAATTGGCTATCTATCTATCTTTCTATATGTCTATCTGTCTATCTATTAATTTTTCTATCTATTTATCTATCTATCTATCTATCTATCAATCTTTATGTCTATCTATCTATCTATCTATCGATCTTTATATATGTCCATCTATCTATCTATCTATCTATATGTCTATCTAACTATCTGTCTATTTGATTATATGTCTATCTGCTTATATGTCTATCTATCTATCTATCTATTTGTCAATATATATATTTGTCTTTCTATCTATTTGTCTATATTTCGATTGGTCTATCTATCAATTTATCTATCTATCTATCTACATGTCTACCTGTCTATGTGTCAATGTGTCAACCTATGTACATGTCTACCTATTTACCTATCTAATTATCTATCTATCTATCTATTTATCTATCTGTTTATCTATCTATTTATCTATCTATCTATCTATGTGTCTTTCTATCTTTCTGTCTATCTGTCTATTTGTCTTGCTATCTATATGTCT